>OY284489.1:27089200-27689200 GCA_958336395.1 Ctenicera cuprea | reverse complement strand
TGTTTTTTCTGAACGGAATTTTTAATGTTGCTGAATGAAGCATCTCTTATAAATGTCGTTATTTATGTTACCATTTATCCCTTTTTATAAAAAATTGCAAAAAATGTTTTTATATGTTAAGATTGCAAACCGCCTTGTATTGTATCCCACTCCCTCTCTTGCTTTTAAATCTGACAATCTGTGGAGTAGTTTGCAACAACAACAAAAAAAACAGACATTGACTGTAAAACATCTTTCACGCGACGAATGACATCATCACCCCGTGCAAGCTGGATGGCTCGTAAATATCCTGAACATTTTAAAGTAAAAAGCAAACACCGTTGTGTATTTTAAGAAATTCTTCCTTATAGTACGTAAGTATGAAAGACTCAGAAATTCAAGACTATAAAAGTTAGCAAGTTTTAAAACACATCGTGCAAATTTGAGTGGCTTAAGTAACACGAAATTTACGAGCCGGTGTGGGTAATAACTTTTGCAGGCTGAAATTCAAAATTGCGACACACACCAAGATGCGAATGTAAAGTGATGGTGGTATTAAAATAATTTTCGTCTCTTCGTGGTAATATCTGTAATATAAAATCAGTTCTTGTGATTTTATTATTAAAAAAAATAATAATAGTAGTTGTATGAAATAAGAGTGAGAAGACTTGGATATACTTTTTTACCTCGCAATTTTGAGGAAATAGAAACAATTATTTTGATTTTTGTTATTTTTTGTTAACAACTAATTTTAAGCTTCGATTAAATCTTCAAACTCTTCAAAACTTTGTGGAATAAAACTAACGTAAAATTAGCACAAAGCATAAAACTTACTAACCAAAAATTAATAATTGTATCTCATCTCGTTTCAACTAAAGTAATGAAACATTGTGAGAATATTAATAGCAGTTATAGTTTATATAGTTTATAATTGCTAAAGGTGGATCAGATTCCATTGGATAGTGGACGTAATTATTACTCACATGTCCTGGATGGTGTGCGGCACAACTTGAAAATGTTGGTACCAGGCAGTCTGTGTAAAACCGCGGCTCTGACCACACGATTCCGGTCATTATTTTCTCTGTTAGATTTTTTTACGTTTGCTGGATTTACATTGGTTGGTTGTTTGTTCTACTAAGACAAACAGTGATTTTCGTTGTGTGATTATTAATCTTCTGAATTAATTATCATTAAATCTAAATAAAGTGCGTGCTACATCAAATATTTGGTTTTAAAATCTTCAGTACTTGAAGAAATACAAATCCGAATTATTAAATGTTGTGTAGTGCTTTATGCTGTTTAAATAAATAAAGTTTGTAGTAATACAAGGTTTGAATTTAGATGTAGAGTAACTTAAAATTATTAAAAAATTTAGTTGTCTGGTGAGGACCAAACGCGACTTATTTTAAAAGCTTGAAAAATCTAAACTACGATTCTAATCTTCTGTAGTAATACATCTGTTACATTTTTAAGGTTTTTGTTTAATATCAAGGTCTTTTATTTGTATCACTGCTGGATAGGTTTGTTATTTTTATAATCTTCACGACAGGAAACAGTATATTTTCCACTGTTATTTATTATTACACGTTTTCTGCGTATTTTTAGTTGCTCATTTTAAAACTAATAATGCTTTCTGACAGAGATGTACGAGTGAAACTATACCACCTGAAATATTTTAAATCCTATAAAGAAATAAGGAATATCGTTGCGATACTATTTTGGTAATCACTGTGAATTGAAGCTGAATATTTAAGGCTCGTTTAATCATTATTATGTTTATGGCACCTTGTTTACGTAAAAGTCATGTGCTTTAATTATTATATAAGTAATAAAATTAAACCCGTTTTCCAATTGTGGTTTAAATTAATTCTTTGGTTTAAAGCCAATTACCGCGACAATAGTGTAATCGTTGCTTAGAACAATATCCAATATAAAATATACCACATTGACAAAGTATTATTTACAAAGACCTTACTTTTAGTCCCAGAACACCAAAAAATTTCGTTAGAATTCAATAAGTAAACAAAAAGAATGGGCGTACTCAAATCCATTCAGTTGTATACGTGAAACATTTTGCACGATTTTGCAAGGTTTTTACTACAATGCTAATACTAATGTTTTGTTCAGTGTTACTTTATTGTTGAGCTAAGCCAGAGGTTCTGCACTCAAAAATATTTTTTATGCAAAGTTACATAAAATCGTTTCGTGTATTACTTTTAAAACCCTTGACCATGCATATTCTGCGCTTATCAACTCCGTTATAAAATAGCTCGAGATAATAAACCAGCTGGCCCGATGGATAACACGTATCTAATCAAGCTCCTAGGGTCAAGCATGTGTCTGTGTGTTGCTATTTTAAGACTGTAATTAATTCATATAAAATTGCATATGTACGCAAACTTTATATTTAAAGGAATTATGCCAGAATTCATAATCAGTTGATTGCCCCATTACTGACTAAATACTAGACTAGAAATCCGGACAGTGATTATTTGACAACGTTGTAGGATTCAAGGTTCTTTTTTTCTATTCAGATTTATAAAAAAACATTGATTTCATTAATGAAATCAATATTTTTTTAATAGTAATAGTCACCGCAAAGCAAATTTCATTAAATCTTGCTTAATTTAGTTACTGATAAGATTCTTATCGAACAATATTAATGCAGCAACACAGCGAAGTAACATTAACTAGAAGTAAATAAAACGAAGCAAAGCGTGAAATAGTATGTGCTTGTTGAGGAATTCGAGCATTATTTAAAATAATTAAATTATTTCCCATTATTATAATCGCTGCTATCAGTAACTAAATGCAGAAGTTTCACAAATTTGTAATACTTTGAAGTTTACAAAGAAACATTTTATTATGCAATTCTTTTTATAATCAACCTTGAATTAGTTCTACATAAAAACAATGACTGTAAGTGCTCACTTTACTTAGCCTTAGCAGTAATTTGGAACCTGGCGGTTTTTGTGTCAATTACTATACTCCCATCTGTCGAAAACAAATATAAAAAACTAAAGTTCGTTTTCTAGTTAAATTATTAAGGAACATGTAATTTGAAAATATACGATGGTTAAAACTAGAGTGGCTTGGATGACATTGACGGATCTATTACTCCGTCAATGTCACGGCACCTTAGTTAAAACATAAAAAAACGATAAATGTCTGTAGTAATATCACAAGAGCTTTGGAATTGCCGGTTATCTTACGAATACTAGTTGTGTAGTAACTGAGAGTATCAGTTTCACAGCAAAAAATCCGGACCGAAAACGCGAAAGTTTTTTTAGTGAAACTGACACAATTTGGTACTGTACAGGATGTTTGATTAATAGAACCAACAAATTCCAAAGCTTGAATTGTATTTGACAAAATTATTTTATGAACACAAAATGAAACAATAAATACGAAATTTTTTACTTAACCTAAAACTTGAAAAAATACTAAATTGTGACTTTTTAATTTGTTTGTTTGTTTATGTGACTAAGGCGTTGCTAAGACATTCGTAAGTATTTGTTTATTAGTTGTTAAGAAGACTACATAAAAAAATTGCCGGGGAAATACAATGTAAGTTGGTCAATAGTGCATTCCGATTGGTTCTGATAGGTATGAATAAAATAATCAACGTTATAGGATGTAGGAAGAGGAGTTAAGTTGTCGAAAGGTACTGGCGAAGAGAAAAACATTGAGAGGCACGGTAAAACCATTTATATCATTTAAAACCCATAGTAATTCAATTATGGCATATTTTTATGTTCCGTTAATACAGGCATTTACTGATAATCTCTTGACTTACGAGTATGTGTATTGAAAATGGAAATACTCATTGGATAGAGAGCCAGAGAAGCGAAAGTCTCCGGGGATCAAAAAAATTTAGTGAAGTTTCTTTGTCGAGGAAAACTATTTAACGGACAATTTTACTAATTTTATTAATTTGCACACCCTAGGTGCAGGTTGTATTCGACCCCTCTCGTGGGGTTTTCGGGGGGCTAGGGGTTATGGAGTACGCTTCAGCAGTTAGGGGGTATTTTTTCGGCACAAATTATGAGGTAAAATACAACACTTTGCGCACCAAGTTGGCTTTTTAACCACTCATAATCTGATTTATTTATTGTGACATTTGAGCTTTATTGTCAAAAAATCGTATTTAATTAATTTGTTCCTTGTTAAAAGTTTTAACTGTCAGAAAGAAAACGTCAAAACTCGCATTTCGTGTTTCTGTAATGTACCCGTGTAAATCGTAATAGCAATAAAATAAACTCCAATCACAAAAGCAACACACTTGCCGCAGCACAAGCCGCAACCGCTACAATTCAATACCTCTGGCATTTGACACTCCACAACATTAAAAAAATGAGACATATCTGGGCGGGGGGGGGGGGACGTGCCTTTAGTGCCTTCTCTCTGGGTACGGCATTGTAATGTATCAGCCAATTTTCATTCGGATAAACTTGCTGATGGGTATACTATAAATAAGTGAATGTAAAATATTATTTGGAAATATTTCACAAATTACAAACAAAGCCATGACTACCGTTTAGCTTTACAGTTTAACAATTTAACTAGTAACGTAGCAGCGCAAGCGCAGACAGGCTTCAGACTGGTTCAGTGGTTCCCCATGAAATCGTATTGAAGTTTTTGCTACTAAAATACCACATGATTTGTCTTAGGGGTACGTAACGTGCTGCGCAAGTTTTTGGTTGGTTCACAGGAGATACATAATATATACCTACTGCTACACTCAAATGGAGTCCGGATTTGTATGTAATTGATTATAGACATTTTTACGGGTGGCGCGGTAGAAGTTTTGGTTTTTGTAACTAAAATAGCAGGTGATTCTGCTTACGGGTACGTGACTTACTGCGCAAATTTTTGGTTGGTTCACAGGAGTTACATAATACATACTATCTACTGATGGACGGAGTAGCGGTTAAGGCCGCTGTGGATATTTGCGTCCGTTTTTGTCTGTTAGATGGGGGTTAATCAGCACAAAGCAGTTGATGCCTCCTTAGTGCATGTTTAATTAAAAAAAATAGACATCTTTATGTGACTGGGATTCAAAATTCAAAGAGAAATTTAAAATATAGCCGCACTTATTTATTCTGGTAGGTTAAATAAGTTGCCAGCCGCCAAGTGCAAATAATGGTCGCATTTCTAACTTTAAGGTAGCCAAAATGGCGATAAATCGCCATACCTGGCTTCTACGTGTAGAATTTTTTTTCGTTGGTAAAAACTATCTTAACAGCTGAAGAAAATACTTAAACCTTCATGGCAACTCGATTTTACAAGAACACTGAAGTTTGGAAAACTGTTAAATTTACAGGCTTTCAATAAGAGAACCGTTTTTGTGTTTTGTTTTGTATGAAGAATAAGATTGTATAACCAAAACTTCAAAAACTGTAAAGATTTAAAATATTTAGAATAAAATATATTACGCGCTCATCTCCCACTCATTTGAGACACCTCTAGTGTACTCATTCGAACAAAAATGAGTAGAAATATTAAGCTAAGTAAGTAATGCTTAAATGCAATATCAAACTGTTAGTGTAACTACTGCGAAAGTTGTGGACAAAAACTGATTAGACTTATTCATCTTCAAGAGGCTTTAACCCCCGAACGAAGCGTTTTCGGACCATGTTTATAGAAACTTTTGTCATTATTTCCCACCTCTATTCTGAAAGCAGTTTCTCGTCTTATGACGATTTTGTGGATACTTATATCATCGTATCTTCCGAAAAAATCGTCGGTCCATTGTTGATGAGCTTTAAAATAGCGGGGTATACAAAAAAATAATCTACAAACTAATGTTTTAAAAAATCCGAACCCATAAACGAAAATTAGAAATGTTTTTAATTTTCACAAAAACGGAATTGTTTCAATATGAAAACGGGATTTTATAGGGGGCAAATTCTATACTTTTCTTTCCAACTTTCCAGCTTTAAAATGGCAGCCGACACGGTTTTTGAAAATTTTTAATTTAACGCTTCTTTAGTAAAAAACTAGTTGGTAAATCGGGATGAAATTTAGTATAATAATAGCTCTAGGGAGACATAATAATACTGTGTACGGAATTTTTTTTAAAGCAATGACACAGTGGTTTCAAGTTTTAAAATTTATGAAATTTTCAAAACAATAATTTTCCAAAACTGGCCACAGGATTTTTTGAAAATTTTTGTAACTAGCTAGGGATGATCTACAATTTAATTGGTGTCCCAATCCGTTAATTTCTCTGAGACGCCTTCCAAAAAAATAATGTTTTGAAAATTCATGCACCTTTATTTAATACATTTCTCATGAGTGATAGCAGACTAAATTCAAAATTTAATTTTTGGTAAAAAATTAGGAAAATCGGTTTCTAACCATGTGGTAAGACATGCAGCAGCCCGCCTGCAGCTCATTGCTGTACGCTCCCGCTACGGTGGTGCGTGTGGTGTGATCTATAGTCACTCTTAACGCGCAGAACGTTGTTATTAAAATACTTTTGAAAGTGTGATGATAAATTTCTAAAGTACCTACACGAAAGTCTAAGCAAAGTGCTTCACTCATTTTTTTTATGTTCCTCCGTACAGAAAAACTCTATGTTGGTATAGGACTTTTATTTTTATTTTATGCTATGAAATAGCCGTACTGTGATTTTTTACTGTAATTAATGAAAACAGTCCTGCTACTGGGTAAATGTTTTTCTGTAACTTAATTACCAAACTATGTCTTGCGTGAATTCTCCAAGTTTATACTGTTTGTTTTCGCTAGCGCATAGAAACATACCATTTTCGACCTACAAGCCTGACATAAACAGAATAGTTTGTCATGCTGTACTACCAAATATTGCAAAATAAATTACTGCAATATGTTGTTTAATACCAAGTATGCGACTATGTAAAATGAGGGTAACATACTTGCTGAAACAGTTTAATTCTATTTCAGCTATAACATGACTATGTACGTTTTGTTTTTATTACAAACATTTGTTTGCGAAAGTTGCGAAAATATGCAAAAATTTAATTAGTTGTTATTTTAACTAGCTTTGCTTAATAAGATGTATAACACCTGGCACATTTAAAATTCACTAAAGAAGCCGACTTTCCATACAACTGAAGTTTAATTTATGACAAGCTTGAAATCTTTTAAAATTGAGTTGTACATTTTTTATGCGTTGCTGCAAAAAGTCTGGTTAACATTAAGCTTTTGCACCGATACAAATTTTGTGCAGTTTTTTTAGTAGTAAGACTTGACTTGTTGACATACATACCAAATTCCTTTAATCTACGCGAATATTATGTTGCAGATGTGTTAAGCGAATAATAGATAACAAACCGGTCGATTCCTTTTAGGACCACTTAAAGTTGAAATTCCGAATGATATCAGTTGAATAATGAAGCGACATTAGCCTACTGTGTTAAAAATATTGTCATTCCCTGTCGGTTCGAGGACTCTTGTAGTGAGATGACGTTGGAGGTTAATTGTTCAATTAGTATTTATAGAACAGCATTTTTAACTATTACAAGTGCTGGTATTTTAGGTTTAATATAAACGTTCACATTAATTGAACTCGTTTTTATACTAAAGTCATAAATTTGTGGCTAAACTGTTAATTTCATAATAAAAGACAGCTTTATTTGCTGTCACTTTTATTGCAAAACGATATTCCTAAAACAGTTTGGTGGCATTTTAAAAGAATATCTCAACGAAAAATTTTCGGTTTGCTAATTAAATTTTTGATTGAGATTCTTTGTAAAAATAACTAAACATTTTACAGAATTATTTCGTACCTATACACAACGATCCTGTCAGTGTTTGCATACAATTGTATTAAATATCTATACTGGTTAACTTTCAATGATTAATTTCATTAAATATCAGCTCCCGAATTTGTCTTTTTTTACGGATTAACATAAAAATCAACGAAAGTCGTTGTGTTATACCTTATGGTTATATTCTATTCCAGCTAGTTTCATTTTTCTGATTAATGCATTAATTGTAACTAAAAATTTCTGCTTGCCTGGAATTCCTGAAAAAAGCTTAAAAACGCCTGAATTGAAAAAGCACACTTGAAAAGCTCAATTACTCTGCAATTTTTTACTTATACCTGGAATTTTTAATTTTTTTTTAATTCAATACGCAATATAAAAATTCAAATATCCAAAACAATTTTTTACCGCGCAAAAATTGGTTTGCGCTCGTTTACAATCGCACAAATCGCTGTAACGCGTCGGGATGCGTTTAACCACGCGACACACTTCGAAATACAATACTTATTAGGCCAATCGCCAAATAGATACCACTGTAATATTGCAGCTATTAAAATTAACTAGCAGAACCCGTGGGGTACACTCCCTGATGTTTTTTTGACACCTTCATACCCGTTGTTTACCGCCCCGAGTATTTCCTCCGCTGACTCGATATAAATAAGAGTTGCTTCTTGAAATAAAATCGGTAAAAGAATCGAAGAGAACTCTAAAATTACGAAAAAAAGCCTGGAAAACAGACGTGAAAAAAAATTAAGGAAGAAAAACCCCCGTAAAATCTTCAGGAAAAACAACCCCGAAAAAATATATCATAGCCTCAGAAAATTCCTTAAAAGGAAGCAGGATAACAATTAGTTAAACTTATCACTTGTCCTCATTTCTAGGTAAGTGCCTTAGCGGAGATTTCCAAAATGTTTTTGAACTAATAAATACGTACTAAAAAATGACAGACATTTGCATATAATACCAAAATTAAATTCGCTCTTATACATAAAAATCAGAGATGTGATCATACAAGTAGTACACATTCCCCCGATATCGGCGAGCTTCATAGCCGGCCCAAGGACCCTACGTGATTTTAACGTAAACATCAGAACCCGCAAACACAATAAATAACTAAGCTGCCTCGAAATGTATGATATGATAATGAATGCGTCCTGCAGATGTATCTAGAATTTGTAGTAAATAGTTTTGTAGTAAACACCTCGTAATAGTGAGCAGAACCTAATCCAATTTCTAGCCGATGAATGGTGGAACTCCTCTACTATACATTTGTTTGTTGTCAGCGCAATAAATACACATTTCCGACCCGCTGAAATTGAAGTAGCCATAAATATCCATATTATACCGACAGAAGTGACAGCCATGTAAACTTTCATTAAAAACAATCAATAAACCAAGCCGACATGTAAGGGCCCCTGGGTGTGTTATAGTGATACATCTTTCCGAAATGCAAGATTTTGTCGTGTTGTTATGGTGAGACAGTTACGGATTTACTATAGATAGATTCGCATACGTAGCGTTGCCGTTGTATTTGTTAAATGTCATTTTTTACATAACCTTTTTTGCATTAACTAGGCTTGAATCAAATTTACAGTTTTTATAGGCACGTAATTGTTTGGAAAATAATTAGTATTAAAGTGCCTTTATATTAGTTTGCAAAAATCTGGTTACTTAACTTTTTCTTTCGAAAAACAAAACCTGGGTAACTTTCAAACAGTAACTGAAAGTTTATCAAAATTAAACCTGGAATGTTTGAATAAGCTGGAATTTTAAAATAGGATTGCAGTAGACACCCTGGTGTTAAATGTGACCTTTAAAGTGAATTTGTTTGAATATTTCTGCAATCGAATTGAATTTTCAGGGCTTAGTTCTCATGAGCGCTTTTATAGTGAAATTGTTTTATTACAGTTTATTTAAAAAATTTTAATTATCGAAAGTTATGTCGCTGTAAATATATTTTTTTAAATGGGCTTTGCGAGGGAAGTTCCGAAAAAATTATATAGTCGTGTAATGTATTTCTGCTCTTCAGTTTAATCCGAGTACTAATCTTTGAAATAAAGAGTCCAAGGAATTTCATATATAAAAAACTATAATTATTTTTCAACGAATTAATTTATTGGTCATAATAATACGTATTAATTACTGGATTTATTATTAGTCTTAAAGGACGAGATACATTTATAATTTATTAGTTATATTAGTTTGAATTTTAATTCCAATGGCCTAGATATAAGTAATATTTTATGGGTTATTTCGAGATTATTATTTTATTTTATGTTTATTTTTTTGTTTCAAATTAATCGCTTTTTGGAAGGTTTTGAAGAGCTCATTTAATAAAAATAGCAAGGGTAAAAGACTTCATTCACACTAGCCCGCGTCGTTTCTCTACTATTGCAAATTGTTCTGTCGACGCAAAACATTGCAGAGATCAGATTTAAATGAAGAATGAGGTAGCAAAATCTTCAGGGTTCTGCAAATGTACTAATTTCAATAACCTTCTAATGACGTTTGAAATTATAATTATTTTTCCAGTAATCTGGAAATAGACCGAGGGCCAAACCACGAGTCAAAATGGCGTACGAAAGATGACCCCTTTCTAAGATTGCCTGGAATTGTCTTTTTTTAAAGAATTATGAGGCCGTGCGTGAGCACGACTGCATGATTGCCATCCCACCCCCTAAGCCGGGCTCAGCGCACTCCGGCGCTGTTCAGCGGTCTAACATGCCCCACCCCTGAAAGACATGCAACCCAACATACACGCCACACACACCATCCATGGACCCGCCAGATTTAACTTATTCAGAAAAATTTCCGACGGGCAGAGGACTCGAACCTACTGCCGTTGAGAGTCTAATTTCAAAGCCTGGGACTTTAACCACTAGACCACCCGCAGGCCCGTAATTGTCTTGATTACCTCGAGTTGCTTGATTACGTAGAAATATGCACGAACTATCCCTGATTTCTCTTAAAAACCTGTTTAGAACCAGTCTGAAAAACCTGTTTGAAACTAGTCTGTTAAACCGGTCTGTGAAACCGGCCTGAAAAAAAAACGGTCTGAAACTACCGGTCAGAAAAAAAGTCTAATAAACCGATCTGAATGCGTGCATTAAACTAGTTTTGATGTAGTCACTATTCATTTAGGAAATTTTTCTTTATATGCCGTTATAAATAGTTTAAATGATAATAAACAAATAAAACAAAATGCCCTAGAATGCTCGGGACCTCCCGCGGTTGCGGGCCTGGCGGGCCCTCTCGCGGCTGCAGGCCTAGTTGCGCCACTGCGTATATCGACATGTAGCCAGAGGAATAGACAAATGGAGTAGAAAGACAATCAGATGGAGACCATGGGGAAAAAACGAAAAGTAGGAAGACTTCAGATGAGATGGAACGACGATATCAACATAACGACAGAACTAAACTGGTACGAAGTCGCACAAAACCGAGAAAGTTGGAAGAACACGAGGGAGGCCTTTATCCAGCGGATAGAAAACGGCTAAACAAAGAAGAATAAGAAGAAGAAGGAGAAGAAGAATGTAACGACCGGTTTTAAGACAGTTTTTTCAGACAGTGTTTTTAGATATGTTTTTAAGACGAGCTTTTTTAGACCGGTTATTTCAGATCTGTTTTTTAGACCAGTTTTTAGATCGATTTGTTCAGATTGGTTTTTTATACCGGTTTATTAGACCGGTTTGAAATGGATTAAAACCCGTTTTTTTTTAAGAATCGATCAAAAATTGCAAAACCGGTTTACCGATTAAAATTTTTTGGCGACAGCACAAACCCTTCTCTGCATGCAGTTGTTGGGGAATGACTCAGTTCTCTGCAACGCTTTCGCCGCGGTCTTGCGGCCGCGAGGTGCCGTTTCGTCGCAGGCATTTTTACCCAAGAAGCCGTTTCGGCTTAGACCGCGAATTACACTCAGCATAATCAGGTAAGGACCGACCTGTAGCTTGTCTGCCTTTACAAGCATTTGCTTTAAAAGTTTAAGCAATATTTGTTCGTAGGCCCTGCCTGTCTGAGTATGCGTAATATATTTTATACCGGGTAATGTTTTCAATATTAATTATTAACAAATAAAGCAGCTTTAAGCACCACCTTTGAAGGTCCATACCCCACAAACTAAACATTTTTATATTCATGTTTATTCAGACTTATTGTTTTTGCTTGATAAGCACTACATGCCCCTGAAATTTGGTACCACCTTTGTTCGAATACCCTATATAATATTTTGCACAATCCTCGACACAATTGACGAGCACAGCCGCGGCGAGACTTATGTTAATTAGGAGCATCAAAGCTGACGTGTATCATTCCGACTGCAGCGAGTCTCATAAGAAAACACTGTGCCAGCGCCTTTCTCTCCGCTTCTGGCAGTTGGGTGAATTTGAATTTTCTTTGGAGTATATTTGACGTGTGCCATGAGCAAGACATGTGATGTGATGCCTTCAAATTACTTCTAGATTACCTTCATTAATTCTAGATTACCCCAGATTGACCCTTGAGATTTCCCCAGTAGAGTACGAAATATTACCCCCCGTGGTTTACCCCTCGCAATATACTAACCGAATGGTTTTCAAATATTGAGAAATTTAAAATCTTGGATAATACCTTCAAAGCACATTTGGTGAACAAAAAAAAAAATTTCGGTAAAGTATATTTTTATTTATTATCTTTTAGTTGTTTTTTTATACTTAGATAAGTTTTGTATTATTTTATCGTAACATACGTGCGGTTATTGCGTCATTTATCTTTGTAATTTCATATTTCCTTAAAATAATCAAAGCATGTAATTTAGGTATCTATTTCTTGCTTCTGTTTATTTTATAGCGACTATTTTAATGATTGTGAATTTGTGATGCAGTTTTGTATTTGTTCCGTCAACCGTATTAGAATCATTTGATACAATTTTCTTAGCCAGTGATCCGTTTATTCCGTTTACATTTTTTAGTTTCTCATACTTGAGATTGTATTGTGAAGCTAATAAAAAACATTGAGGGAAATACACGGTTTAGGTTCATAGACACTCAAAAAGTGTGAAAAGTGAAAAGTTTCTCTTGAAATCTCAAGAACTACTAAACCGTTCTAATACAATTTAAATGCCGTAGTATTACAAAAATTCATCGGGGAAAATAAGCTTTTCAAATCTATGTTTTTTGCTATCTCATTTACCACCCATGGAATTTTCTAAATGCAGAAGCAGATGTTAATAAACGACTTCGAGACAAATCGTCCTATTTTGTTCTGAAATGACCCACTTATTACAATTTCTTGAAAAGTTTGGCTTGAGCATCCATTGTATTCCTAAATAAGCTGGCATATCGGCAAAGACCGGACTTTTAGGCCCAGAACAGCAAAAAAATTCGTTAAAAATCAATAAGTAAAGAAAAAGAATGGACGTACTCAAATCCATTCAGTTATAGGTGAACTATTTTACACGATTTTGCAGCGTTTGTACAACTACAGTCTACAACTGCAATATTTGAGATACATCGTTTCGTTCAGTGTTAGTTTATTGTTGAGCTGAGCCAGAGGTTTTGCACTCAAAAATATTTTTGCTAAGTCATAAAATTGATTTGTGTATTACTTTTAAAACCCCCGACAATGCGCTTATCAACTCCGTTATAAAATGGCTCGAGATAATAAACCAGCTGGCCAGATGAATAATACTCATATTAACAAGCTCCTAAAGTCAAATATGTGGGTGTGTTGCTATTTTAAGCCCGTAATTAATTTGTTCAAAATTGCGTATATGCGCCAACTATATATTTAAAAAAATTATGCCAGAATTTTATTATTAATTAATCGTATCGTCGTCGTAATCAGCCTTTACGTCCCACTTGCTGGGCACCGGCACTCTTCTCTGCCACGTACTCTCCTTAGCGCTAAGGTGGAGTACGGGGGACCTACAGTTTAACGTCGAATCCGAACGACTAAATTCCAGAGAAGGTTTCAGGCATTAAGACCCCACGGCTGCCTACACCGGATTGGGGAATGTGAGTGGCGGGTTGCGGCATAGTTTTTTATTGCTGCATCGCTTCGGCGGGGAATCGAACCCTAGACCTTCAGCGTTAGAGACTGAGCGCCCAACCTCTGAGCTACCGCCACTCATTATTAATTAACTGCCCCATAATTTAAATACTGACTTAATACTAGACTAGAAATTTGGATCGCCCTAATAAGCTAAGAAATAATAAAGAAGTATTTTCATAACCATAGAAACCCCTTCTTTTGAAATTAAAAATAAATTATTTTTCAAAAACTAGCTATACCTACAATGTTTTCTAAATTTTGCAAGCTGATAGTCACCGATGGATTCGGATTTAATTTTTCCCGCTGCCGATGTCGTACGAAGTCTGTGGATAGGAGTGGGGGTAGACTGCTAGGTAAAGTCTTCGTTTTGAATCCGTAGTGTTCGTGTCATTTTGTAACGAAAATAAATTAAACGCGTTTTAAAAGTAAAAATGATGTTGTGCAAAAAACTAATCAAACAGAAGCAGAAATGGATATCGATCGACTATTTAGATCTCGAGAAATAGTTTTTGCATCATAAACAGGTTACGTCAGCCGAATGGATCCTCAATTGGCAGTTTTTGCAGTTTGGCAATTAACGCTGTTTTGTTGAATACGATGCAAAATACTATCTAGCTGAATTGCTCATTAGAGACAATATACAGGGTGATTCAGAATTAAGGTGCAAAATCTATAACCAAAATAAGCCAAAGAGTTACCATCTACATGGGTCCGAAAACGCTTCGTTACGGAGCTACAGCCTCCTGAAGAGTGGACAGTCTAATCTAATTTTTGTCGATAACTCTCGCAGTAGTTGCACTTGAGTTTTGAAATCTTATATCTGATCGTTACTTATTTAGCATAGTCTTTCTATAAATTTGTACTTGAATAATAATAAACCAGAGGTGCCGCATATGGACTATATGGAGGATTCAACAAATATTTCCTTTTGTAGTTTTGTGTGTAAAATAGTATTCTCCATACAAAAATACACAAACCGAGTACTTTTATTGAAAGTCGCTAAATCTAACAGTTTTGAGCAAAGTTTTTCTAAAATCGAGTTCTCGGTTAATTTTAAATTTTACACATCAAAACAATGACAACTGCTTTGATAAATTTTGGTCTGGTCACGCTTCGCTAAGGAGTTACATGCTGTTTGTAATAGGTATTTCCTTTCTTTCTTTTAAAGTTTATGGAAACTATGTGAACCATTCAGAAAGAGAGAAACCGTAAGTCAACTCGTTTTTGCAAAAAAAATTGTATTGTCTCGGTAACTGTTTGATTTAGCCAATAATCTACTTTTGTATAGAAAACAAGATTTTATAGGCAAAACATGTAAAATTGTAAACATCTAAAATATTGAGAAGATAATATTACGTGGTGCCTCTGTGGTGCACTTATTAACAAAATTAATAGAAGTACCAACCTAAATGAATAATGCTCAGATAGAATTTTTTAGTCAACTACCGCGAAAGTTATTAACAAAAATAATGTCATTTTGGAACCCATGATAATAGGAACTTTTTTTACCTATTTTGGTGTCTAGTTTTGCACCATAATTCTGAATCCACCTGTATAAATATCATTTTAAGAGACAATACCTACATAAATATAAGTAAAACAACATTTTAAGTTCATTTTTTATATGTAATTTATATTTTGAGGAACTAGTTTTTTTTACCCCGTTGATGTTTGGCTAACTAATTTTGTTATCTAATATCTGGTATTTTTCAATCCCAAACCGTTTTTTTAATTCGCGATGAGACCAAAGATTTTCGGATTTTGACTACTAACTACTATTCTTAGGCCTTCTCCACATTTAAGCACTCTGGGGTAACGTAAGGTTACAGTACTTAGTCATAGGTTACATTACGAGGCTTAGCAGGATTTATGTGTATCTACACCGCGAGGATTTTGATCCATTATTTACTCGATATAACTCGTGTTCGACTAAGAACTGGGAAACCGTTCATACTAAAGCAGGTGGTGTAGTGTAAGGCTTTGTACGTATTTGAACATTTTGGTGTAATGCAGTGACGGTTTCTCCATTGGGTCAAATGGTCATTGTCCTCCCAATTGAATAAGAAAAAATAAATAATTACATTTTGTTTGAGTACATAACATATTACACACTATAATATTTAAAAAATACTTTATAATTAACTTTTGTATGAGATTTCTATGCGAGAACATTTATTAAAGAGCTGCCGCAGGAGAAAACGTTTGAATGTTTGAGTATTTCGCGCACATTAAACGAATCTAGGCGAGAGTCATTTGGCTGTGAGTCCCCAATTCAGCTATACGCCACCGAATGAAGCCGCCGGCCTTCAAATAAATAAGAGTGAAATAGAAAGCTCATTGCGGTAAAATTCATATTACACAAGCTAAAAGAGGATAGAAGTATCTGCGTATTAAAGACTTCAGGGTCACGGACCTACAACTTCCGAGAATTATGCTGTCAGATGTCCGCGATAAGCGCATGCGTATAGCCGCCTAATTTGCGGGATTCGCACGTACACGACGTAGTAGTGTGAAAACAGTTGTTGGTTGTGTAATCATAATTTAGTGGTGTTGTACGATGTCCGTGCAAAATAATTTTGGATTGTGAATGCCATGTAAGAAAATGCTTTCATTTGTTTCCACTGTCTGCTATTTTGTGATAATTCATTGTCTGATATTTATAAAATATTTTCAACATTTAAAAACTAAAATTCAAACACATTTTTTATCGGTAAACCACATGAAAAATTTTGTGCATTTTGACACACTGGCAATGTGGGTATCAATTTACAATAATTTTATTAGAGGGTGCTTATCGAAAGTCTATTAAAGACTTCAATGAAAATGTTGGTAAAAATAGATCATTTTGCCAACGTAAAGCATGGGTTTGAAATATAAGGCTACCTA
This sequence comes from Ctenicera cuprea, assembly GCA_958336395.1. Taxonomy (NCBI): domain Eukaryota; kingdom Metazoa; phylum Arthropoda; class Insecta; order Coleoptera; family Elateridae; genus Ctenicera; species Ctenicera cuprea. Next base: position 27,672,557 of record OY284489.1, on the reverse strand, counting down.
AAACTCGGGTAAGAACAAATTTTTTTCAAAAAAATACTTTAAAATGCCTCCCAGTTCAGCACACCACGGGCCGCCACTGGTGTAATGTAACGTCACAGTTACATTACACGTTACATTACGAGAATCGGCATTCGTGTGTTTCAACACCTCGACAATGCGAACGAACGTGGTGCTCGCTTGCAATGCATCAGTTGTTCGTTAACTCGTATTTTTCGACTAAAAACTGGGAAATCGTCACATTACAGCACGCAGTGTAATGTAACATTTTTTCATGTTCGTTAAGAAACTGACAAGAGCATGGATCAGAGGTGCGTTGTTTTACGAATGGGGACAAATGATACAGTAGCATCATCGTCCACACTTGACCATTCGTGTTACGTCGGTCGCGCAGAATGCTGCAATGTGTACTACTAGAAACCGGTGGTAAGTTACAATTTTCTATAGTGTCAGCAGCGGTAAAGCGTTAGAAGTATTCCGATGTCACAGTACTCGCAGCGGCTAGAACGTTGATACATTACCTATTTAAAATTAATAAAAATTAAAATATTTCACGTATGGCCATTCTAGGCACGACCCGACGTTCTTCTTTAATTATTATGTTAATAATTGAAAGCCAGTCGTTTAATGAAAACGAAGTGTGATAAACTATAGGCCTACGTTTCTATGTATTTTTCATCCATCTATTTGACATTACAATAGACTATTCTTTGGTCTTTGGTTTGCTGCACTTCGGACACTTGGACATTTAGCCTTCGCTGTATTCTTCCGTATTCTTTATTCTCTGCCATAATTTTCAGAAAATATAGAATTTTTATTACATTGTGGATTTTTGCCGTACTTCTCTTTTTGTTACATCTTCTACACTAGTTACAAATTTTTTTAGATACAATATGTCCCTTCTAACTGACTCGTACTCAAGCTTAAACGTGAAAATGGTTGCTGACTTGGAATTTTAGTAAAAGATAATTTCGAAAAAGGTGTGGATTTTTACTTTCCCATACTTTCGGCATATTGATTTCATGAAAATGTTTAAAATCGAAGTTTTAACGGAAATACACGTTTTGGGGTTCAAGGAACCCAAAAAGTGGTTTTAAGAAATGTCTGTCTTCTGGTTGGGTGTGTGGGTGACGCCTCTAAAAGCGAAAGTACTAGACCGCTTTTGATGAAATTTTAAATGAAGAGGTATATCGATAAATTGTAGTTCTAGTTTAGCTTTTCAAAAAAAAAATCAGTAACCGGAAACGAAAGTTCGACATGTTTTTTTGTGTAGCGTTTTTTTCCATAACAAAATTTTGAAAATTTGAGCACGAAATGTGAGAGAACGAACTTACGGCAAATCGAAAACTTTTTCGTCGCACTCTCTAGCTCTCTAGCTTCAAAATGGCGGCCGCTACAACTTTTTGAAAATCTCGACTTTAACGCCCATTTACTCAAAAAGTAGTTGTCTAATCGGGATCAACTCAAACTTGTTTGAGAGCCCTTTGTGAGTAGTATACGATGAAATGAAATTATTTCGAAAATCTAAAAAACGATCTCAGTGGCTACAAAATTTTAATAATTTTCAAAAAAATAGTTTTCAAAAACTTTCCACGATTTTGGTTTTTTATTGAAAACTATAATTTCACTGTGGCGCTTTCCATGATTTTTTAAAAGTGGGTACCGCTTTATTAAACGGGGTCCAATAATTTTTTTTTTTGTCACGTAGAATTGCTCACCATGAGTAGTAGAACCTAAATCTAATGTTAGTCTTTAGATACTTTTATACTTCGTGGGGCTACTGTAGAAAATGGAAATTTTAAATATTATTATAATTTTTCAAAATAATATTTTTCAAAAACTGGTTGTGCGTTTTTTTTAACTTTGCAGTCTTATAGAAGCGAGCATGGGCTACAATTTGGTTTTTGACTGAATACTATAATTTCACTGTGACATTAATTTATTAAACGGGAAACAATAAACAACTTCTAATTAAGAAAAATTACTCATCTTGAATAGTAGAACTAAAATCTAATGTTAGTTTTTAGAAAAACTTTAATTTGGTAGCCCACTGTAGAAAATGTAAATTGCAATTATTTGTAATTTTTAAATACATTTCTCTTACAAAAATTTTTGGACTTGGACAAGTTATGATCCGAGCATGATTACTAAGCCCCAGCATCATCATTGCTGACATCACGAACTGGCAGCTGTAATAATGGTTGCAGTATGGATGAAATGGAGGATTCCCTCTACACGGTTATTCAAATTAGACACTCACCATTGGGATCTCGCTTATTATAAGAGATAGAGATTCGGTTAAATTGCTAAAACGCGAACGTTTCGCAATTTTGTACTTTAAATGAAAATTGACCTAGCTGCTTTTGTTTCGTAGATATGCGCAGAAAAACTGAAAAAATTAATCGCTATCTACTGTATTAATAAACATTTTGACGATCTGAAAGAACTTTTTTGCAGCAACTTTTTCTTCTGCATGATGTTGTCTAATCAGCTTTGATATACGACCTTTCGTTTTTTAGAACCATCATCAACTTCATTTTTGAAATAGCCGCAAACTTTTGCTTTGGCACCATTATGTAGCATTAATCATTCTCATTTTAAAAACAACACTGTAGCTTTTTGCATTTCATATTCATACACTAATATGGAAATTAGAAAATTATTATTACGGAACATAGAGTAAGTAGTAGCTTTAAAACAAAAAAAACGATGTAACTCTTAAAGAAAATAGAAACACATGGTTTACCAAATTAAGTTACATATTATTGTCTGAAAATAAAATGTGAATGTTAAAGTTTTTGAAATTAAAATAATTAATGCTACAAAATGGTACCAAAACAAAAGTTTGCGGTTATTGAAAAAAAATTAAGTTTATAATTTTAATTAATAAGGAAGATGGCGGTACAACGTTTTAATTATTAAAAATCTTTTGGAAATATGGCAAGTATTAATATCTAGTATAGGAAAGTTCACTCGAAGATAACACTTCAGCTTTTTTAAAGCTAAGATGTTTTTAGGCTTTGGTGCTTTTTTTTGCACAGTTAATATTATGCTATTTTAAAATTGCTAGGCTTAAAAATATAAACCGCCAAGTTTTAAATTGTAATCGCTCAGTTCCAAATTAAAAACTGCTATGTTACGCGTTCCCATTTATGTCCGTGCATTTTGCTGCGCGTTCAGCGCTTCCATTTTTGCTAAAAACATCCCAGGGAGCATAAACAGTAGTATTCCACCATGCACACAATCAAAAATACACGATAAGTTGCTCAACATTTAAACACTTGTCCTCTAATTTTAAAACCTAGCGTTCTATTAAAATATTTAGCCACTTCCGTAAAACAACTTGGAATAGCCCACAAGAAAATTTATCGAAATATACAAAAAAGACTATCATATAATTTGTTGTCATCTATTTAATCTTATAAACAGTTCAGCAAGCAATTTAAAAATAACATAATCTGTTTTAACGCATCGATAAGGAGGATAAAATTAAAAGAAAAAAAAAACATCGCGTGATCTAATTTGACGATTTGTTCTAAAATCTCAATTATTATTTAAAATAAAATCTAAAATTTTTGCAAAACTTTCGTCGAAAGTAACGTCAATTATACACACTCAGGAAATCTTACTTGGAATAATTAAAGAATCTCTTTGTAATCTTTGAAGTTTATTTGGAGTCTTTTGAAATTACTGCTAATCAGTGCGACGATTTCGCGATCTCTGATTTCATGTAATCGCTTGGAATCACAAGGAGTCATGCGATTTCAAGAATCAAACGGAATACCACGGCCCAAAATCATGTCCTAATTTCAAACGATTCCTTAAGTGAATAGCCTGTCGTTTTTGATTCAATACTTGAAATTAGCTAGTTTTGTCGATTCCAAAAAATGGGACACAAGTAAAGGGTACTTTTGATTGTTTGCTACATTCCAGATTTCGATATTTTTGATAATTCTAATACGTTACATACGATACATATTTGGATACTTCTGCATAGTATCGCTACCAAACTTGTATCGATACTGAACTCATTTTGCGATATCGCCCAGCTCTAGTAGGTACTAGTTTAAAGTACATAACATAACGAGATATTAATCCTTTAAATATGTCTTAATAGTAATAATTTTCTTAAAATTTTCTAACCATGTTACTCTCTCAAGTTACTTACCACCGTAACTTCAGCAAAAATTACTTTAAATTTTTTAAGAACTTTCAGTATCTATTTAGTTTAAAAACCATTGGTCGTTCAACGCAGTTGCTGAAGCTTTTAAAATACCATGTTTATTTCATGCTTGAAATATTTTTTGATCGCGGATTGCAGCTTGAAATCTATAAAATTAAAAATTTAGGATGGTCGTTTTTCCAATTAAAACCGTTGACGCGCGGAATCTCCGAGAATGCTGTAATTAAATTAATTGAAATGATGATCTTTTTTCTGTTCAGTAGGTATCGGTAGGTATATTATAGAGCTAACTGCAAAAACCAGTTAAACGTTTAAATGAACAAGTTTTTTGTTGGTCTATTTGGCAAGTTTGATGAAACTGTTTTTATTAATTTGTATAAAAAGTTGGCACATACACACACGGGAGCGACGATGTATTAATTAGGTAATTAGTATGATAATTGCTTACCTTAGTTAATTGGAAACCATTCTGATTTTGTTATTTATGTATTTGTACGTGAACTGGTTTACATATTCTTATTTATTTGCTTGTAAATTTATATTTAAGTAGTAGGTAAATACCAAATTCATAGCCGATTTTGCCGCATCTGTATTAAAAGAATTAAATAACGCTTAAACATTACTATTTATGGTAGGAAGCTCGTATTCCGTTGCGTTTGAATTTCACATCAACTACCTTGTATAATTGCACCGCAAAACAGTAAATCTTTCATTGCATAAGCACAATATATTCTAGCTGCGTATTAAAAATTCAGGTTAATTGTGTGCAGAAATCTGTCTCCGTCGTCCCATTCCGATTTCAGTATAGAATAATAAATGGTTTCGTTGTTGAAATTTTATGACTTTAATAGTTTAGTTAATAATTAGCTAGTTATTAACTTATACCTGCCAAAGACGTCAAACGCTATTGTGATTAAATATATACCTACTGCTTATTCAGGTTGTAAAGAACCATTATCATGTGCTTTGAAACGTGTCTGATATTTAACTCCTGCTGGGAATTTTTAGTTGCCAAATTAGTCGTAAGCGGATTTGGTGGGCTATTAGTTCAAATCCACTTGAATATGAATGAGATTTTATTTTACTTTGTATGCAGTGTTAAACGTGCATTTGTTATAAAACGTTTCGCAATTCATTGATGTAAACTCTGAAGCATTGTTCTTTTATTATATTACAAATTCATGAATGTTATGTAAATAGCAACAAAATCCATGAATGTCATTAAAAGTTTGCACCTGCTATGTTTTCTCGGAACTCCGTTTTAGGTGTGTATTTAATTGTATAATAACATGATCAAGGCAATAATTTTATATGATTAGTAATTTTCCCGGTAGTATTTCATAAATCAGGCAACTATTACAAGTTTTTACATAAGTGCACATTATATGAATTTTTCATGTTTGCAATTCAAATTACTCTTATAATTCTTAAAAAAATAAATCATTATAAATCAATTGTTAGAGTTACAGACAATTAATTTCACAAACGATATTAAGTTTTAGGGTGTACCCATTAACTACAAGACATTGAACCGTTCTAAAGTTCAGCAGCTTAGAATTCAGTGCCGTAAACCACTAAACTAATATTTAATAAAATATTGAGTTTGACATTAACTTGTTAATTGTAAGCACGAGAATTTAGTATGTGTGAGTTTGTAATTATTATATCTAGATCCAGTGTCTGGACTTTTAGTCTAGTATTTAGTCAGTATTGAAAGTATGAGGCAATAAATTAATAATAAATTTCCGCATAATTCCTGTAAATATATATTTGTCGCTTATAACACAGCAACACAACTGTATGTTTGACCTTATGCGAGCTCGTTTAGTTACTAATTATTTATTTGGTCAGCTGAAATTGATGCTTGTGTAATGACTGAAATGATAACGGTTCATAAGCATCGAATATAAATGATCACAGGTTGTAATAGTACCTACACTAAACAATTTGGTGAATTAGTTATTTTATCTATCTACTTTTTTACCTAATACCGTTTCTTCACCCATTTCACGATGCTTTATTTCTGCCCCCATCTTGAGATACGGAAACCTCTCCGGCTTAGCTTAATAATAAAGTAACACTGACTGAGTGAAACCCTGTATTTCAAATATTGCAGTTGTAATTGCAGAATCGTGCTAAAATATGTTTCACGTATAACTTAATGGATTTGAGTACGCCCATGGTTTTTGTTTACTTCTGAATTTTGTAGAAATTTTTTGGCTGCTTTGGGACTAAATGTACGGACTTTATAATATCATATCGTGGAAATGCTTATGGCTTTGAGGATATGCTATAGTTGCACGTTCGTAATTTATAAAAGTAAAGCTTGTTTATTATTTCCGAGTCTTTGTTACATTTATTCTAGTAATATAATGCTTATTTGTGTACAGATATATGCCACTAGAATGTCGCTATAAAGAAGCAGCAAAGTTGAAAGTAGAAAGATTTTATATTTAGAGAGATTTTTTGACAACCATTTATGTTATGGTAATTTTGAAATATTCTGTTTTCTATTGTTTTAGACTAAACATTTATTTATTTGTTAGTTTATCAGCAAAATTAATCGAATTCGACTGTTATTTGGGAATATGTTACAATTATGACTTAAATAAGACGGAAACGGACGTTTGGGCGCAGGGACGTTTAAGAGCAAGCGTAATCTATTGTAGGTAATTTTATTGAAAATTCAATATTTGGATATATTAAAATTGTTGAACTATCAAATTTGAAAAACAAATTGTTAAATGTTAAGTAGGGGACAGTGAGACATTTTTCATTATTTTAAAAATATAAAAAAATATATTGTGTCGTAAATGATGGTTAATTTTGCTAATTATATTTATGTAAAATTGCGGAGTGTCCTCTTAAATGTTAATAAAAAATTGAGTGGCTATTACAATGTTAATTAATAAACGAAAGAAAAAGACAATCAAATATTTTTTTTATTGCGCCAAAACGGCCCGCGCCGAAACTTCTCTGCGCCAAAACTTTTCTGCGCTCAAACGTCCCTGCGGTCAAACGGTCCCGCGTCCAAACGTTCCTGCGCTCAAACGTACCTGTGCCCAAACGACCATCCGGTTACGATTAAGAATATTGGTAATTTCGGGGTTCGTTGCGATTATGATACAGAAAATTTTGCGTTGTCTTCAGGTTTTCAATTATGTTTCGGTGCACGTCTCTGCTTGGGAGCTTTGAAGAAATAAGCTTTTTTTTCGTATTTTGGACAAAAACTGTTTGTGGTGCTGTTTCATAAACCAACTAAAAAGTTTACAAGTATAAGTTTCTCTGTGTTTAGTTTCACAACTACATTTTTTGCTTTTCAAGGATTGTTAGTAGGTGTTACGTAACTTTTATTCTTGTTTTGTTAGAATTTTAAAAGGAGGTTATATTTTCAACTACATTTTCAAAATGTTTCGAAATCGAAATCATCATTGTAATGTTGCTTTAATATATCCAAGTAATTTCACATCTTTGTTTGATTTCTTGCAGCTACAAAGACCTTAAAATGAAAAACGAACTGTATAAAGGCTGTATAAAGTAGCAAGCCTTGAACTTGTTGAAAAGAATATACTCATTAAAAGTCATTTGCCTTTCAGTTAGCGTAAGAACCATCATACATCATACTTATTGTGTAAATTAATGGCAAATTCTTTGTACTTTTTGCTCAATTTTTTGCTTATTTCACAGCCTTCTTTGAACGTTTAAATTTAAATGTGTGACTTTACTATAGTATACATCATTTAAGTAGGCATAGGTAGGAGAACGCGATAAAATTGTCGTTAAAAGAACAAGGATTAAAAATCCGCTCAGCTTCAAGGCTATAACTCTTACGATTCGAATAGTAATTTTCCTTTAGATATGTAATGCGTAACTATGATTTGTAACGCGATACTAAACCAAGAAAAATGTGTAGTTTAATGTTTAACTTTTCTTGTGTTTTTCAGCTTTTCATTTTAGGCTAAATATTTGATGCAAAGGTATTTAGGAGTATGTTATATTTTTATGCTTCAATTTGTTTGAGGCAAAATGTCCCAATTTTATACGGAGTAAGACCATAAATAATTTAGAGTTGGAAAGGAGACAATTCTCTGATACCGACATTATAATTAATGGTGGATACATTTTTACTGGAAAAACTATTGTTTATACAATATACAAAGTCTTTATTAACAAGGACGACTTTTGTGGCTAATACAATATCATCTTAATACATTTGGTTTTGTAGAGGCTTCACAAAAAAATCCCATACTTTAGATACTGTTACTTACCGTATTTGTAAAAGTATATCCGTATAACACTGTGCCTGCTCCCTAAAGCAAGCGCAGGCCACCGATCGCATTAAAAAACAGCGATATGCCAGGGGCATTAGCGACTGGGTCAGTACATCAACAGCTTTTTCCTTGTTTTTTTCGTCGTTCTTTTTACCACCAGCGGCTTTGTTTGTTATCTTAGATTCCGAAATTCTTTATTTCTACTTTCTTACATTTTTGATAAAAGAAATAATTTTATGCGTTTCTAATAAGAATAAATTATTAAAACTTGATGAAGTTTTTAAAATGACGCAGATAGAAAACCCCAGGGCACAGCGAATGCTTTACTAAATCTTTCCAGCTTCAAATAACTTAAGTTTTTGAAAAAAGAAAGTTTTGTTCGTTCTTTGTATATTTTCTAATTTATGAATGTGCGAATGGTGTATTATCTTTTTAACTGCAGTGAGACCTCCAATTTGCTTACCTAAATTGTTAATTATGTAAAAGTAGTACTTTTTTAATATGGCTGTTTTTAGAACCATTTTTTTATCGATGATGGTATCAAATTTCTATGTACTTTCTTGATAGGCGATGTCAAACTATGCATCATTTGTTAAACAGCTAACACATTTTTTTAGTATTTTTAGCATAAAAATCGAGTTAACTTAAAAGATGGAACAAATCATTCTTTGCAAACCGAAACGCTTTCCTTGAGAAACATATTTGTAAATTCCTTAAACTCGCACAAAACTGACAAAACTCTGATTATATTAGAGGGTTGTAAATCTCAAAGACTGCCTAGCTGTAAAGAGAGCTTACGCGCAGACCAGACCAGTAAACAAGAATATGTTTGGGGCATGGGTCAATGTTTACAAAAATTGATTCTTTCATTTTTGTGAAAGATTCTTCGGTATTAAATAAAACCTTAAACTGATTGACAATCTGTACGCTAAAAATGGGGGGGGGGGGGGGGGGGGGGGCATTGACCCTTCTAAATATTGCTGTTGTGAACCTTATTCTACTATCTCCCGTGAAAACTTTAGCTTAAAGAACATTTTTTATCGTATCTCGTTTATTACATAAAGATGCATGGATTTTTGATTTTCAAAAATTCATAGAAGGCATCGCGTCATGGAAAAAATAGCAGACTGGGACACCAACCAAATTGTAGCCAATCCCGTGCTCTGTTAGCGTATGAGCTTGAAAAAAAAAATCGTTTGGACGTTTTTTTTTTCACTTTCAAGGTTTTAGTGTTTCCCAAAATTCTCTTACTAGCACTAGCATTGTGTACCCCTAGGATATTTAAAATATAAATTTTATCCGATTTGATGTCTCGTTTTTGAGTAAATAAGCGTTAAAGCCAAAATATTCAAGATATCATTGAAAGCGTCACGGAGAAATTAAAGGGCTGGGGCACGAACCAAATTGTGGCACATTTCCCGCTCGATGAGGTATGAAAAATTGAGCTTGAAAAATTAAAAAAAATCGTGTGGCTAGTTTTTGAGCAACAATTTTTATTGAAAAATTCTAGAATTTTGAAATATTGTGTCTATAGAGCTACTACTAAGTCAAATTTGATCTGTATCTGTGAATTCGCTTTTGAGTAATAATTAAAGGTGTTAAAGTCAAAATTTGTAAAAATCATTTTGAAGCTAGAAAGTTCATAAAAAGCATTCGCTCTGACCAAAGGTCATCTATAAGAGTCTGTTTCGTATTTAAAAAATTCGTTTTTTGGAAAAAAATTTTACCAAAAAACTACCGTTTTCGGTTCGGGATCGTAAAAAATAACCTGTTCAGCTCGACATTTTTTTCTACCTAGATACACTCAATATTATTAAAATTTGCCCAGTAGGTCCTGCGATTTCGCGTCACACATGCAAACGGACTTTCTTTGGGTTCGTGGAGGTCCAAAACACGTCTTTACGTCAAAAATTCAAAATCTAAACGTTTTGCGATCACTTTACATTCCCATACATTTATCATTCTTTGCCTTATTGCTGCTTCTTCGTAAATTTTATTCTTGTCTATTTACAGTTAACTAAGATTTGAATTTAGGATTTATGAATTACCAGTGTTGTAAAATAAATATTCAATAGGCACATGTACTAAGTAAAACATAACTTTTTATGGATAATTCCAAATTGGTGCAAATTATAACATTTTATTTTTCAGAACTTACCGTTTTTGTACGTTTGTTGGTTTACCTTTGTTTTTTTCAAAAGTTTGTTTCCTTATTATCTTCTACGGGTTTTTATTTAATAAAAACTTTAGCGAAGTAACCCTAGAACTCATGAATAATATAGGTACTAATTATTGAGTAAACATAAAATACGTTATTACTACAAAAATAGTTATTTATTTTAACCTTATAGGTATTTCGACATCTTTACATGCCATTGTCAAAGGTTATATTAAAAATCAAACAGTGTTATAGCAACAATAGAACTTGATGACTTGATCTCATTAATCGTCTGCAGATGACTTGATTTTTTTTCCAGCATGTGAAATAGAAGTGAATTGACGAGATCAGTTTGCTCATTCATTACCGGTACAGTTTTTAAATGTTTTTTCTTCTTCTTGTCTTTTTATAATAGGCAAGATGCCTGTTTTTCTTCACACAACTTTATGGCGTGGACTCTGTTGATGTCCACCAGCTCTCTGCCCATCTTTTTAGTGGTCTTCCTGGGTTACGATGTCCTTGTGGTTTCCAGTCTCTGGTTATTTTAATTAATCTATCATTACTTGCTCTTTCAATGTGTTCGTCTCAGCATTTTCTTCGCTGCTTTATAAACTTTGTTATATCTGTTACTTGGCAATCTTCTCTTATAGTACCTGGTTCCTAACTCTGTCCAGTCTTGTTTTCCCGACGATCGCTCTGAGAGTGTTCATTTCAGTTGTACGCAGTAATTGCTTTGTCCTTGTTCTGTCTGCTCTCGTTTTTCTAATTTGTTACCACATAATGGGATCGAAGAATATTTAATTGTATGGGATAAAGTTGGAGTATTGGGATATATTTTCAGAATGGGTAATTTTTAATGTTTTTCTTTAATTAATGTATCAATCAGTTTAGTATTGTAGCCATTACTGTATGCAATTTGTTTAATAATTGAAATTTCTCTATTATAATTAATTTCATCTAAAATGTGTGTATCATGGACCTGTATGCTGCTAATTTATGTTTTATGATGAAAAAAATCGGGTGGTATTGTAATGTCTGTTTGTGTAGGTTTTCTATAAACAGAGCATTCGAGTTTATTTTAATGTACTTATTTTGCTTCGAACTCATGTTTTAGCAACAAATCAGAAAAAATTCAACTAAAATTATAAACACAACTAATAAATATAAACTAACTTTTTTAAAACGACTAGAAACATTTTAAACACTTTGTTTAATCCAAAATCAAAAACAGACGATTTGCTAAAGTCAAGAAGTTACAAATTAAATTGCCTGCATTGTAGTTCGTTTTCTATAGGCCAGGCAATTAGAAATTTTGATAGTAGGTGTAAAAAACACCTATGTTGTTACAAATACAAACGCCCACATAAATTCAATTACGCTAAACACTTACTAGAACACGATCATTTAACGACATCTAATAAAACTGTAACATGTTTACACTTTTGTGATGCTAAACGTAAAATAGATATCCTGGAAGCATTTGAAATGCACAAACATTTAAAAACTGTACCGTTATTTAACGATCAATTTTATCTCTTAAATTCACCTCTATTGAACGTTTTGGAATAAGAAACCAAGTCATCTGCAGACGATTGCCGAGACCAAGTCACCAAGCTGTAATTGCTATAACAACACTAACTGTTTATTTTTTAATATAATCTTTAATAATGGCAAGTAAACATGTCGAAATACGTATAAGGTTAAAATAAAAAATTATTGTTAAAGTAATAAAGTATTTTATGTATACTCAATAAATATAGACTTCAACCAAGTAAAGCTAGAACTTAGTACGAATATTGGTACTAATTTTATTATTAAAATTTCCGAGTCTGAAAATTTCATTTTAGCGGAAGAGTCAAATTTTTTATTACTAAACTATGTTTTTGTGTGAAAGATGGGCAACTTAAAACAGACTACAGACGTTTAGCATAAAATCTATGTATAGTTTGATAAAAAAAAATTTTCTAAGACGAAAAATACTTTACTACATTGTAACAAAGTTACTGGAAGAAAATACGGTTTCAACGTTTTTGTTATTCAATATCTTCAAAATTTTCTCTTATATTCCTACTAATTAGTTATGATCAAACAGGCTTAACATTGGTTATTTATAAATTCTGGCTTCGTTCCAATTGTTCATTATGCGTCCTTGATTAAACCAACTAGCAAATAAAACATAAATTCTGTTTATCGCAAGATTTTCCTTCAGGCGCAGAATTTCTCAGAATTATTTTAATTGCTACTTACTGCTACATCTGGAGTTCATCGCGTGACATTTATGTTGTCAAAGTTGTAGGAGAGATCCGGCCAAATGATTTATATCCATACGCTCATAAAAGTTTGAAATCGTAAAAATGTTGTCTTTTTCTTTACAACTAACTATTACCTCCCCGCAGTTCGTCTCGTCAATTTTACAGAAATAAATCTTATGAATATTCATATAGTGGTGTTTTAATGTTCGCGTGCATCGACTTTCTCTCTTACAAGATGTATCTCTCTGAATTTTAATGCAATGTGAGGATTGATGATGATCGATATACTTCTCGATTGCTTTGGCGGCTTTGCGAATTCACATAAATCGCAACAGGTGCAGAGAAAGTTGATCGACCCACTCATGTGCTATAATTTGTTGACATATGTGTATATTAGCTTGTAGTAGCAAAAAAAAATATTAATTTGGCTTCATAAAGGTTTCTTTTAGGACAGGTTACTGTCAAAATAAATGATAATTGGTTCAGATATGAATTTGTTATCAAAATGTTGAAGTACGTACTCGATTAAGAATGGAATACGCGTATTTCTAAAATGTGTATCGAGTTACTTTTCTAATGCAAATTTAGGAACAAACATTATTTTGTAATTGTATTAAGTTTGGTGTTAACGGTAGGATTACTGAAGCAACTGTAAATTAGCTTCATCTTATTGCCTTTATTGAAAAAAGTACATAATTGGTTTAATTAATACAGTGAAATATTAAATTTTTACTATAAATAATGAAGTGGCATGATTCAAACTGCGCACTTGCACTAAGTTAAAAGCATCTGTATTAGAAGGTGCAATATTATCGTATATTAGTAGAGGAATTGGAGGCGATCAAGTCGCTTAGAAATGAGTTTCGCTGAACATTAAAAGTAAAAATGTATGGACTGTCTCAGATGATAACATATGCCTCCGTTATGAACCGCATGCATTCGTCAAGCTGGAAAGGGGTGCGTTAACCCCCTAGGGAGGAAAACTCAAATTTTTGACTATGCGCATTTCAGTAGAGAAAAATATAAGCTTTTCATAAATGTGCGAATTATAAAAGTAATCCAAATAGTTTAGAAGTAAAAGGCTTTTACCGATTTCCATTACACGGGCTTAAATGGAAAAAGTCATTCTTTTAATGCTTAGATCTCGGAATACTTTTTGTGGCAGTTTTATTTTCACGCATACCTCAATTAGGCTTAAACCAGCAACATCAGCCAAAAATATATAAGAACAAATGCTTTTCAAAATTTCATCGTGATTGATATGCCGTTTTGTTCAGTTCGATTGGATCAAAACTAACGGAGATAATGAATTATTTGCGAAGTGTTGCGTACGTTCTCGGTTAAGCCTATGGATGGAGCCTCCGCTGCATACGTCCCACTGCACTCACCCCGCAGCGGTACATGTTTCTTAAAGACAGTACAGGCACGCAATGGGGATACAATGAAGTGCACATTTTTATTGTTTAATTAGGCAACAAGTTTAGTTTTCCAGTAAAAGTTACACAGAAAATATTGAAAATAGATTGTACAGCAAGCAGTACAGACTGTGAATTACAGCGTTAAAAGCAATTCTATGTATCGTTGAACAAGTGCATTATTTGCTAAAAAGAGGGATAACTATTAGAAGTATTGATGCAACTGCAAATGAAGAAATCGGTGAACAAGTGTTCTGTAACAAGTGTTATTATGTAATTGAAGCAGTAAAATCAAACTTATAATTACAAAAGACAAAAAGCTTAAGAGCAAAACAGGTAGTTTAGATCTCATGAAATCAAATCTTACTATTCCACTTGCTTTGTGAGTAAATGGAATATAATATAAATATTCTTGTAAACCGTTTAGATCGACACTTACACCAAATTTTTAAAATTATCCGTACAATGTTTTCGTACTGTCAACTTGTCCTTTTCTGAGCCCTACTTTTATTTCTTTGAATATTGTACAGAGTGGCTAGGAAAACCCCGGCCACTTTTCTTGCGGCGGTCAAGAGATGGCGCTTTAGTAAAGATAAATTAAATTAAAATTCTGGCAACAACGCAGAATCCAAGACGTTTTAGTTATTAAATACGCCCCATATTAAATTAAAACAACTAAAACGTCTTGGATTCTGCGTTGTTGTCAGTATTTTAATTTAATTTTTCTTTACTAAAGCGCCACCTTTTGACCGCCGCGCAAGAATAGTGGCCGGGGTTTTCCTAGCCACTCTGTATTTCAGGAGTGACAATGTACATGTATAATGGTTTTTCTTTGCCGCTGCCGCTAATCAAGTGAAATGGTAAAACTTGACTAACTATTTTGTTCATAAGATTTTTTGCTTTTCTTGTTATAAATTTAATTTTACTGCTTCAACTACATGATAACACTTGTGACAGATTGCTGTTTTTCTTCCGTACTTGACAGAAAACATATATCAACAAATCAAAACATGGTTTACTGGCATGATTTCGTGCAATGTTTGAATTGTTCTCATTATCAAATGTTTTTTGATACTGATACATGTAACATTATATTTTCATTTGTGAAAAAAGAACAACACTTTCTGTGCTTTTGCATTTCGTACCTCATACTCACCACAAATAGTTTACAAAGTTTTAAGTTCTTGTACGTGGATTACAATCAGTTCTTAGTCTCTTGTCCACCGATTTTTTTATTTACAGTTGCATCAGTGCCTATAAATAGTTACTCTTTTTTTGCAAATAACGGTCTTGTTCAACGATTCAAACACCCTAATTTTTTTACGCTATTTTAAAATCGGCATCTAATTCACACTCGTACTGCTTTATGCACAATCTATTTTCTATATAACTTTTACTTAAAAACTAAAATTGTTGCCTAATTAAACACAAAAACGTGCACTTTATTGCATCCCCATGCCTGTACTGTATTAAAGAAATTAATACAAAATATTAAGCTGCGGGGCGAGTGCAATGGGACGTATGTAGCGGGGGCTCGATGTGCAGCACATTGCAAATAATTCATTATCTCGGTTAGTTTTGATCTACTCGAATTGAGCAAAACGGCATATTAATCATAATGAAATTTGCAAAAGCATTTGTAATTACATATTTTTGGCTTATGTCGCTAGTTCACGCCTAATTGAGGTATATGTGAAAATAAAGCTAACACAAAAAATATTCCGAAATATAAGCATTGAAAGAAAAAAAAACAATTACCCTTTTTATATAAGACCGTGTAATTAAAATCAGTAAAAGTGTCGTAACTTCTAAACTATTTAGATTACTTTTATTACTTATATTTTTCTCAACTAAAACGCGCATAGTCAAAAATTCGGAAAATTTTGTTTTTCCTTCTCGTAGAGAGTAAACGCAACGCTTTCCAGCTTGGCTAATGCTTGGGGTTCATAACGGAGGTATACATTACCATCTGGAACAGTCCATAAATTTATACCTTTCATATCCAGCGAAACTCAAGAAAAGTCGGCCTGTTTCCTCTACTGTATGTAGGGCAGCGTTCACGCTGTGCATTGGTAACTCATTTAGTTTTAAAGTTAAAAGTGGGTTGTGAAATGGTAGAGCAATTGTAGTTGTTTAGCTGATTTTAAATCTCCACACAGAATAGAAAAATAATTGCCATCTTCGTTGTGGAGATATTTACTAATTTTCCATTTTTTTTTTAATGATACGTCTTATACATACAGTGAGTTTTTCTTTTATGTACCTATACATATCAGCTATGTATACTTTTATTTAAAAAAAACATGTCAATGCATTGTTTTACTACAATCTATAGGCAACCAACTGTACAGACAATAATAGAGAGAGTAAGGTTATTCCTCATAGAGTGAGGTTATGTTCAATAAGTATGGTTGTGAATAAAACGCAAAGTTATTTGAATATCAAAAATTTTTTAATAAAACTATTATTTTAAAAACATAAAATATTAACAATACACAAATTTTATGATAAATTCAAAAAATCAAAACTAATTGCTATTGATTTGACATTAAACAATTTGATTACTGTTTCCACAGCAGACTATTCTTTTCAAAAATTGAAGCTTTGAAATGTAGTGTATAGTTGGTTGCCTACAGATTGCAGTAAAACAATGCATTGACATGTTTTTTTTATAAAAGTATACATAGCTGGTATGTATACAAAAAAGAAAAACTCACTGTATATTATGAAGTATTTTTATTGTAAGATTCCCGTGAGTAATACCTCATTAAGTTGCAATGAAATATTATCTTTTTGTTCATAAGAAAGATGTATTGTCCTAATTATCAATGAGCAATAAAAAATTCGTCGTGTTACGTAAAAGACAAAGAATATCTTTGCCATTATTTTGGTCACTCCTTAGTACTTGAAAATCAGTAGCTCTTTATTTTTATTTTCATGTAATTGGTGTAGGTATAATAATATACTTTTTTGTCTGTCCAAACCACCGTCCCTTGGATTAACATCAACTTGACGCCTCGCCTGTACATGGCCTCGCGCGACTAGAAATATTTTGATTCGGCAAAAACTCCATCGGAATGTGGCATCATTTTAGCGGTTTTCGGTGAGAGCGACACATTAAAATTTAATCATTTAAGTCAGGTAGCTGTACTGTAGCAGCCTTGGTTTTATCAATTGTATTTTGTAAGAAGTTTTTGTAGCTAAGAAGTTTTTGTAGCTAAGATAGCATGCGCTTCACGTTTGCTGCGTAGTTTTTTTCTTTTGCAAAGTTGGGGGGGGGGGGGGTGTACTAATGTAGCAGCCTTGGTTTTATCAATTGTATTTTGTAACTTAGCGACTTGGTTGCTATTTATGTAACTAAAAAACAATCATCAAGTTTATTCTGTAAAGCTAAACACATTAAAAAGTTCTTCCGCAAACTAATGTTTTATTTACAACTCTGAACGTAACCTAACCTAACATTACAGTACCTATCAGTTCACGCAGGAATAAAAAGTAAAATGCAATGCAATTTTTCGTTTTCCGCATTTAGGCTTTTTGATCTCGAATGTGACATTTCATTTTAATGACATCCGACCACTAAGGTTCTTGGAGAAATTAGCTGGGCCACCGGTTAGTAATAACGCCTTTGCAGCACCCAGAATTTGTAAGAAAATGTGTGATACCGCAGGCTGTATAGGGACGTCAAGTCGATGTTAGTCGAGATACAAACATGTCATTTTCAGTACATGACAGTATATATCGTGTTCCATTAAAGAAAGCGTGTATTGTATTGTATTTCAGGTCTTACAGCACTTAGGCCACATTGTCGGGCCCATTGTGCGTACTACCTTACATACTACATCCTTAAGTGGTACGGTTAATATCCATTTTTTCCCACAGTGGACTATCAATGTTAATAAAACAATAAAACTCCAAGTTGTACCCACAAAATAAGTATTTTATTAAATTACGTGAAAACGAAGCTTCGTTTTCGTTACTTCACTACTATTTTTTGCTACGTAATTTATAAAATATTTATTTTCTGGATACGACTTGGAGTGTATGTGATAGCTGGGAAACACAGTGTCCAAATCTTTTAGCGGGAGCCGGACGGCAGTAAAAAATGAGACAAATGGAAGGAATCCGGATTTTAGAAGTAAATTAGACATTTCTTCATTCAACAGGACAATTAAAACATATTATTCAATTAGAACAGAATTTGTTTATAAAGTTGCCCTTAAAAATATGAATGTTGTTATTTTTTTCCACTTCCGGGAGTAAAAGTACTACTTTGATTCCTTTTTTCGAGGACTAAAGTGTCACTTTTAACGCCGGAGGGATTAAATATTTTCAAAAGTCCCAAGGGACTAAGTTACAGAGTATGTTTGGTCACCATCAGAAACTACGATGGTAATTTTGACGGATTGTCACGTTGACAGCATATTTTAAAGTTTTGACTATTTTGATTTCAAATTATTCGGAAGTCTAAAAAATACGTATATACCACAGGACTGAGGTGCTTCATTCAATCCCTCGTGTGATTATTAATACTAAATAATAATACAAAAACTTTCACACTTGGGATTAAACGAAGCACTTCAGTGCCTTGGTATATAATATACTATTAAGTTCCGGTGCCAACGACCGCATCCTCACGCGTCAATTATATAAGGCGCAAATTCGTAGGCAATGGGGAGCAGACCACCAGTATAGTTTTTGTTACAAATAAGATGAACGCACAAACAGTGGACGACTAAGAGATAGGAACGCAAAGCGCTAGCGTTATTTATTAGTAAGCGGGACTTTGGCACGGCCAATCGCATATTCGTAAATTTCAGAGGCATCGACCTATCGGGTATTGCCTAATGCTATTTTGTATCTTAGACACGAGCGCTTAATGTAACCCGTCGGCAGTCTACGCGTTCCATTTTTAACTGAATAATGCAAATCAGAAACTGTACAACGGAGCCTGACAAAGATTCATATAAATTATTAACTTTAACACATAGTGTATTTCAGCAAGGAACATTTGCTTGGATAATTATATGGCGAAAGCAAAGATTATATGCATATTCAGTAACTATTTGTGTCTTGGTACTTAATTAGACAAAACTAATATTTAAGAAAACTATTTTATAGAATTTCTTAAAGAATCGCTCTAATAAAAGCTAAAGATGCAAAATTTTTATTAATATCTTGCATTTACATTTACTTTAGGTACGTAACACATGCCGCATCTTTTGTGTTTTCTAACTATTAGACTATAGTATATTACTTGCATTCTATCCAAGGCAGGTTATTCCAAAATAAATTAAAAATTTGCTATATGTCTAATTATGACGGCTATTTATAATGTATTCAGAAGAACGAGTTTGCCTACTATTGATTTTTCAATTATTTTAACATCGGTAAGTAAATATTTATTAATACGAACTAGTAAGTCCCACACAAGCATATTAAAAACATACGGAATATGCTATTACCGTTTTTTGAGAGTAGACTTTCAGGATCTATATATAATAAAACCGGAACTGTTCAAACTTCACGCGACAACGAGCTATAGTCTTGCAGTAGGGCGACGCGGCTATTGAAGCTTGATTTCAAAAGCTTACACGTTTTAAAAGAAGTTGTCAAAACATGCGTGGTACGTACGTCACGGGTTCTGCTAGCTAGTAATAGCATTAGGTCCAGCGTTACATACAGGCACAGCAGGCAGTTGCCTGGGGCGCCAAACTGGGAGGGCGGCGATCGCGCCTAATTTTAATATACACCTGTGACCTATGATAGAGCTGCCAGATTTGGCATCCAAGTTGTTATGCGCAGTTTGAAACATTAATTTTTAAGATAGTCATTGTTGTTTCAAATATTCAATCTGTTTAATTTAAGGGACCCCTAATAATTATTAGATGATTTTTTAATTTATGCAATATATGCTCGGGGTTTTGTAATATGCGACGCGAGTTACGAACGTAACTTTCTCTTCAAATAGCTCTTCTAAACTCGAGACGCTACTATGCATGACTCCTTGGATGACTAGTCTAACAGCTCCATTGAATTTTCATTTTTTAAACGGGACAACTATTTTACTGCGAAAATTAATCATTTTTTCTTATCATTTCTAACAGTATAATATTCATACGACAAATCTTATGTCAGTTTGTCAATATTCTTGTTTGTTAAAATTTTGTTGTTGGACGCATGAAACGTACGGTTAAAGGCAATACCTTTTTTTTTTATAGTTAAGATGTCGCGATGCCACGATAATGCAATTAAAATTTTGAGGTGAATGTGGGAGGTGGGGGATGCACTGTATACAGGGTGTCCAAAATAATGGGGTCATTGCATGGGGATCTCGTAAAGGGCAAGAGATAGAGATTAGGTTATATGAGATGAATTATTCAGCATCTCCAATACTAGTACTACTTTGATCCACCTTTAAATCGTAGAAATTTTGCTCAATTTTTGGTATAGACTAAAAAACAAATTTTTGGTTTTCGCTTTTTGTGTATAATTTGGTTATTATTACAAATAGCGCAAAGCAGTTTCGACATTATTAAAACGCTTTTTTTACACAGATTTAGAAGCTGAAATTAAAATTTTTATTGGGTCCAATTTTCTAGATATTGACATTATCTTCGCTTGCTTAAATATGCGTCAACGGCGACCGCGTAATCATTAGATAGAGCTCTTTTTCCTCTTTTCTCTAATATAAGGTTTGGTGGGTTTATTTTTACAAATAACGGAGTTATAAGCAAAAAAACTATTTTCTTATAGTTAGGCTATGTAAAACTGTTTTCTTGTAGTAGGGCTGCAAATTTAAAAAAATGAAAACAAAAAGAAAAGGCTGCATTTGTTTCCATTGTGGTTTGGTCAGTTTATCTGACCAAATAATAAAGATATAAGCGAGAAATTGTTTGTTCGTGGTAGGCTGTGAAAAAACAAAAAAAAATCACCTGGCTTTTCAGCAAATAAAACTATTAAAAAGGTATGTCTGTTGACTTTAGAGTGTACACATGTCTAATTACTGTAACAATTTCGCAACCACCGCATACGTTTTTAAGCAAAACTATGTACAAACAACTTAATGCTATACCATAAGCAGGTAATGGCTCAATAAAGTTACCCAAAACCAGGACAACAATAACAGGGTAAAGCATTTTATAAAGGACTATTTGTATTTAGCACAAATATGTGGGAATTGAAGTATACTGTGAAAAAGTCGCATGGAAGTAAAAATGTAGTTGTTAATGTTATTTTGGATTCATTTAGTTCATGCAAAAATTTGGGATTCGTTTCAATTAGATCGTAAAAAACTGATTTAACACACTTATTTTCTTAGTCTGAACATAGACGTGTATACATAATTAATTGTATTTAACACGCGCGTTAGTTTGCATTGTAATTGCTAATTAACAAGCGGCTCAAGATAACTTATTACTAATTACACATTTGTGTGTATATTTGCCAATTATGGTGCTGATACTTTTTTTGCTTCGTGTTTCGATTATTTCATTCGCTCTCGTTTTCGTTTTCTTGCAATTTGACAGCTCTAAAATATTTTTTGTTTTGTTTATTATTAAGATATCAATTCTAATCAAGTTACTACTATTATTATTCATTGCAGATTTTAGTTTTCTTTATAGCATATTAAATTTTCTAAGTATGCTAATTGTATGCTTTTTTTTTTTCATTTTAAGGAAATTTTACAACTGGTATGCTTTCTAAGTTGAAAATTTGATATTTGTGCATATGTAACTTGATTAGAATCGGTTTGGGTAGGCCACGGCATTCTTAATAGTAGACAAAATATACAAAATAATATTTTTTGCATGTCAAAATTTCACTTCATTGGCAGTCAACTCAGAAATTCACCGTAATTCCACATATGTAAAAATACACGGGGTGTTTCACCAAAATAAGAAAGTTGTAATTTCCGGTTAAAATAGCGTTTGAAGTTTTAGTTCATATAGTAAGCTTTAACGATCTATAAAAGATACTAAAATTTCATGTGTTTATCGTACTAAATAAAACCAAAAAGAGGTGCGTCACGTGTCATTAACATCGGGTATGCTTAAAAACACCAATATTTGCACAAAATATGCAGTAACCTACTGCTAAATGCCCTGAAAAAATCAAAATATGTTTGTAATTCTTAAAAAAAAATTAATCTATCTGTCTAATAAATCCGTATATCTTACGCCTGTCTCAACTTTTAATAACGACAGGCCCTTGCTACTTGAAGCAAGACTTTTGTGCTTCATTATATTCTGCGAATATTCTATGGACTAGTATTTATCGCGCCAGTACTCCTTTCGATGCACATAAGAAAATTAGGTTTACAATGTATGGTTAGATGATTGAAACGCGAAAGCCTTCATTAGCAAACAGATCTCCGCGGCGCGGCGGTCGCATATTGAGCCGGTCCGCGGCTATAGACTCGAGAACAAGTGTGCTTGCAATGCGCACTTACAATAATGTATAGCTAAATGTCATACAATATAACTAAAAGGAAGACACTCTATAAGATATTCACAAGTAAAAGCAATAATTGGACTAATTGGTATCCTTACCACCTTTCTCAACTTTTTCTGACGACGGGCTACCTCTTACATCTTATTTGTTATATTGTGAGCAGTATTTAGAGAGAATGTTTATGTAACAGTCACGTAGAGCACCTGAATTAAAAAAATTGTGATATAGTCAATAGTATCAACGTGAACATTGTGACGACGCTTATCTTCCAATATATTTTTGTAACCGGAAAAACTTTTCAAAGTTTCAAGGTGTTGGTCAAAATTTGAATAAATATCGCTTGTTCAGGGCAAAAAATTTGTCATTGTAATATTTTCAGAATTCCCTATTTGAAATATTTTTAAGCATTTTAAAGTTGATAACCCAATGAATAAATTTTCTTCGGAGAACATATTTAATTTGTACCTTCGTCCTGTCTCAAGACGAAAATGAAAGGGGTGAGAGAGAAAACCGGTCATTCACTAGCCACTTCGCACAATAATGATTTCGAGGAATCAGCATAATTCCCAATATAACATTTACGAAGAAAATTTCTACCTTCCCTACAAACTGGAATTATAAAGATACGATAAAATAATTGCAGGCCTTATCTGCGCTGCAGGTATAATTTAGAGGGTTTTGAATTTAAGCAATTTCACTTTAAGATCCCCAAAATTTTACAACGAAAAATTTATTTGAAATGTTATTGCTTGCAAAAGTTACAAAAAAATACATTTTCATGTCCCTAAAACCTAAATTATGCACTAACATGTGACATATGCCGTAACCTTTTGATATATGCAATATAATATGCAAAATACAATTTACTTTTTATGAGTCCAAACACTAAGAAACGTGTATATAAGAAAAATGTTACGTTCAATAGGAATAAATATGCAAATATGCATTTGTCCACAGCTCGTACTTAGAGCCGCAGTGCCGGTTTTAGGTGTAATTCGCCCCTAAGCACAGCCACCTTTTGCGCCCTTGTAACGAAGGTTAGGGGCCCGAGCGGGGGGTCTGGAAAGTTTTCATTTTTTGTAAAGCAAAATACACAGTTTTACGCATCAAATTGGGTATTATTGTGATACACAACGTATCCAGGTTTTGTATTAAAACGAAACGTTTAGTTTACCGAAAATATTTTGGCATTCATTAATATTTACAGAAAAGTTTTTTTTTGCTGAACCTCGGGCGCCCCCCCTAGAGCCGGCGCCTCTAGGCACGGCCCTATGAGGCCTAGTCGGAAAACCGGCCCTGCTTAGAGGTGTATTTAATAGACATTTTATATTGTAGCGGTAATCAAAAGTGATAACCTTTTAATTTTGTTACACTGTTTGTTGGAACGACTTTTTTCGATTACCTGTTATCGCTGGCAATAAAACGAACAGCAATTTTATTGTAACTATAAATTTAAAACTAGTTTAGTTTTCGTATCGGCGTTGGTTTGAGAGCAAAAAGTTTATCAGCTCTGTCAGATTGGATAAAAATAAAATCCAATGAAGTTATAATTACTGATGTAGATGGCTTAACAGGCGTGATTTCATCTAGGACACGTCGTATTCTATAAATCTCAAGGGAATTGTACTCAACAGTGCACTTAAACTATAAAAGTCACTTCTTTTTTGTTAGGTTGGTATCTTATTGTTATTATTATTATTGAATTCAGCTGATTTCAAATATTGAAAAATGGTACAAAATATTTTTGTTAACATATTTTAACAGTATTGACGTTACCCACTTTTCACATTCAAAAAACTCACGTTGCACAAAATCTGTTTCACAGCGACACACATTTGCACTTGACAGCTTTTATAGATCTTGATTATAAAGTGAAATTTTTAGCTTAGTTTTACCTTAATTACTCTATTGGACTTTTAGGAATATATTACGTATAAAATCTTGACGATAATTGGGCTAAAATTAGATTAAAACTAACCAATTTCATATTAGCTTTTTGGAATACAATTTAAGAAATCACCAATAATCTGGTGTAGGATGGCTAAAAACCTATTTACTGAAACAGAGTGGTGCAATACATAAATTAATATTCGCTCACCGTGATCTTGAACAGATCGGCCAATGCAGCCAGATCGTATTCTTCAAAAACTCCATGCAAGTCTAGTCTAACTGGGTACCTCTCTCAGATGAAATAAACATTCATCATTCGGAATATTACTAGGATTAACATGAAAAGCAAAGCTAATACACATTACTACGTTAGAAAAGCATGATCACAATATGTTACTTATGGGGGATGTATTTCCCCCATGCAAATTCCACGTAGCCTCTAGTAGTTAACCCTTTTTGAGTATACTGTTGCATAATCTTCACTGCACCATTTCAACATACCTAAACTCCTGTTAGAGAAGAATAGGACGCTGATCACGCCCGATACCGGTTAACCGATATTTAAAACGATCAATATAATTTTACCCCCATTTCAATGTCCTCACCATCCGGGGAGGCCACCCATCCCCCGCAAGACATGACAACGCAAGAAATCTAAGCGAAATACTAGGGCTCTTCAGGGTACACGTTCTAGGGTCACTCGTTAATAATCTTTCATTTAACCAAGTCGAGGATCTCAACTAGTCCAGTCTTACTAGCTAGATCCAAGAATACAAGTAATGGTTTCTACGGGTTTAATAATAAAATCACAAACATCAACAATAGTATTAGCACATCAGCAACAAAAGCATCTCATTATCAATAGTAAATATTAACACCAAACATCTGCATAAATAACGGGTTATCAACAGTAGCTTCACATCTATGCTACATCAACAATTACATTTATCAAACACAACATAGTAATTTGGTTGCACGGTATTCAAAGTTAAGCACTGTCCGCTCTGGTCCCCACTCGGATGGGAGACTAATATAGGGCTATATCCGCAACCAACCGTGCTTCGGAGGGCACGTTAAGACGTCGGTCCCGGTTGTCATACTAACATCTTCGGCAATCGTAAACCATTTAGTGGAACTTCTTCTCCTTTCGACGGGTAAGGTCAGCCTCCTGCCCGGCATACGTGCAAAGAGGGCTCACAGAACCCGCACTAGTTGCGGGTATTAAACAGGCCATTGGCCTATAACAAGAGGAAGAAGAAGAACATAGTAATTTGCATACTGACCACACTATTTAATTTCACACACGTACCCGTAGTCTTACCACTCCAACTTAAGACTGACCTGCGTCTCTCATGTTTTGTCAACCACCCTTCGTTCCCCTTAAGAGTGGTTTCATACATATGTTTCAGACGTTTGCACGGCTCTAGCCGCTCTAGCGCACCCTTATGATTCAAGCGTAGCAGTTAAACCTTTTCACGCATTCTTAAGTTTATACGTTTATTCTATAATAGTACAAAATTTAATACAAGCAGGTGTAAACAGTCGAATATAATAAAGTACTTTGCCTCTTCAATAAAACGTATTCCTACACTTGCAGTTGCGATTAGAAACTCGCATATGCATTACCAAATTCAAACGTTCAAACACAAGTGCTAGATAAGAAAATGGGAAAAAATAACGCTGCTTGAATGCATATTATTTATTTGTCGTATTAATTGACACTAATGCAATTTACTGTAACCACAACGTTGTAATGTTCTTAAGATTTATTAAAATGGGCGTATTCTGTATGTTTTTCATTATAGAATCAGGATAACTGCTTTATCAGTCACCTTTAAATTGCATTAACATTAATTCGACCAGGCTTGTGCAACCTTTTTCACTAGCCAGCCAACTTGAAATATTTTATGAACGAGGCTAGTTTTTTTTTGGCAATTTTTACCACTGCGTTTTTTGAAAATTTAGGCGTTGTATAAAAAGTTGTAGTGAACTGGATAAACTATGAATTTTCCAATAAATGTTCAGCTTAAGTTTCTCTCTCTTCCCATTCACGGTGGCCATAAGCCCCTTCCAGTTCCCAATATTTTCTTCCATCTTTGTCGACCCAGTCGATCTCCAGGTTGTAAATTTCTTCTTTGTAGACCGTGTAGCACTTCATCCATGTTCGCTTGAGCTTTCTTTTCTTCTTTCTCTTCCACGGGGTTTATGCCAAAATTCGTTTGGGTATCCGTCTTTCGTCTATTCTTTAAACATGGCCATACCATATTAATCTTCTGCTCTCTATCTTATCAATGATGTCTCCCTCCACTTTTATGATATTCTTATTTCCTTTCTTATCTTCGCGTCTAGATATTTTTGCTGACTTCCGCAGAAAGTCTATTTCCATGGCTCTCAGATTTAGTATCATGTTTCGTTTCGAAATTTCTGAGTATCCGTTCATATCATACAATCTGTTCCAAGACTAGCCGAACATAGGCAATAACATTGTGAAACTGAAAGTGTCGTACTGATGAAGAACGGTTATTTTTGAACTACTTGGTAAAAAATTTGATAAGCTTCCAGTTTAATGTCGACTTAATTAACTTAAGGTTGCAATACCCAGTACGGGCTTATAACTCCGAAATGACGCGTGTATGTTGGTAGCCTAGTTGGCAAGTAGGTGTTGTACGCTCGCCATACAACAACGGTAACCAAAGGTGCGACAGTTCAAATCCCACTCACCACCCGGCTTTGTAATATTTTTTTATAATTTCTAGTTATCCGTTTTATTTTGTAACAGCTAAATATTGTGTTTGTACTGTTTTTTTTTGTTTGAAACCCCGTTAAATTACACAAATTATTGTTTGAGTTTTTTATTAACCAATGAACTCGATGACTCAATGAAGATTTAGTTAAATATAGTATTTCGTGTAATTTAACATTTTTTTTAAACAAAAAGCTGTCCTAAAATAATATTTAGCTTTTATAAAATAAAATTGACAATTAGAAAGTATAAGAAAATTGGCGGTGGTCGGTATTTAAACCGCTGCACCTTCAGTGCCGTTGTTGTGTCGCAAGCGTACAACACTCGTTAGCCAACTGGGCTATCAACATATGCGTTCGAGGAGAGTGTAATTTTGGAGTTATAAATGGAAATTTGTGTATTGCAATCGCAAATGATATAAATAAAGCCGTAATTAAATCGGAATCTTATGAAAATTAGAAAAAAGTACAACACCGTTGAATCAGGGGACGTTGGGGGGTCAACCTTTCTACTAAATTAGATTTTATTAGGATAACTTGCTTGATACAAACGGTTTTCTATCTTGGCAATATAATTTGATTAATCAAGTATTACAATAATGTCAACGAAGTCTTTTTTTTTTAAATTCATTTTGGCATCCATTGCAATAAGCAACAATTATTGTAGTTTTATGTTACTAACAATGTCATAATACTTGCAATAACAATTATTTTCTTCAATTCTTTGATTTTGCAACTATACTTGATGCAAATATAAGAAAAACTTTTTCTCTTTTCAAAGTAATTTTTTGTGATAATCTTATACAGAGCGATAAAAAATACTTAATTGCAGTCGGCTATGAAACAAGAACAGCATGTCGATGATTAGTTTGCAAATAGTAAAGGTATTATTATAGTTGCGCGGCTTATTATTTTACCGTTATTGCTTATGTTTAATATTTTTAAACAATTAGCATGTAAAAATTAAATGTTCTGTTAAATGTTTATTATTTTTATTTTACAAACGTGCACGGAAAATGTCTGTTGGTAAACTTGACACATTCAACTTACGTAATGGAAATAATTTTTAAACAATGATTTGGTGTAGGGGTAAATGGCGTAGTCTTGTAATTAGCCGGCCGCAGTTCCAATCCAGTCGCAGGCCATTTCTTCCTTTCTTTTTTTTATCGCATTTCTTACTACTATGTTATCTTGCCGTTTGAAAAAGAGGTAACTTGAAAAGCGTCTATATTTTTTATTCTCGAAATTCTGCTATTGAAGCTTTCTATGCTATACTTACACTGTCTATTTTCTTTCTTAACGTCATTTCCAAAGTAGGATTTAAACAAAAACATTTTTTTTTGTTAACAACATATTGATTAAACGAAAATAAATCCCGTTTAGAAATGTAAGCAAATAAACGTATGTCAAAATTAAACGCGTTTGTCGTTGCGCCATTTCTATTATACACGCAGCTGTTACTAAACAGGCATTTATTGTGTTACATTTTTTAATTGTAATTTAAAAACCCATTTTTTTAATAATACAAAAATAAAAGTTATAATAAATTAATAAATTATCGACATGGGGCAAGATAAGATTTCAAACAAGAAATTTAAAAACATTTAGAAAAAACAAGTCTGAGACGGGATTTGAACTGCGGCCGTCTGATTATAAACTCACACCTATGCTCCTAAACAACGTCACTGTTTAAAAATGATTTCAATTATGCGAGTTAAATGTGTCAAGTTTACCAACTGACATTTATAATGCACATGTGTTAAAATAAAAATTATAGATAATAAAAATAGTTTATAATAAACTTGTTAATTTCTTTATAGTTATGTTAAATATAAGTAATTACTGTAAAAATTAGTTAAAAGTTAGCCGCGCAACTAAGATCGTAGCTTGACGATAATATGCAAAGTAATCATCGACATGCCGTTTTTATTTCAAAGTCGACCGCGATGTGTTTTTTATCGCTTTGTACAACGGGAAAAAGAGAAAAGTCAATTCTTGTAGTACAATGAACAAAAAATTAAATTTAAAATAAGGAACTTTCATCATGCATCTTAAATCCCAGTAAGCCGTGCAGTAAAATAATACATTAGTAAATACAATACAATACTTCAGCTTTTATTAAGAACCTTTTTTTGGTAAACACAGTTTTTAACAAAATAACGGGAAAGTGCTTCTATCCAGACTCGCTCTGTATATAGCAGTCAGATTTAGGGTTCAAATTTTTGTTAGTAGTGTTCTTTCGTTTGTAGTATCCGTATCGTAATTTTGTTACTACTTAAACAACTCATTTTTAAGTGCAAACCAATTTAAATTTAAATTAGTTTTCATATTGCAAGCAACATCAGTTCCATAAATTTTATTTAAGTGCAAATCTACGATAAAATTAAATCAGTGAAAAGTGTATGACTTTCAATTACACTCGATCTATTTTAAAACAACAACCCAAGTGGGAATCCAGCAATAAATTTTCATAAGTATGGTAATAATCCAAAACTATTATTAATGAGTTGCTACAATTTTGTGTCTAAACTGTTAAATCGTTACAAAGTGCAAAGAGCGACGGAAGTGTCCGAAATGCCGGTCTCCGACGCAGAAACCGTACAAGCTTTAAAGAAGCTTCTCAATGACAAAACCGAAGAATTAAAAATGAAAGAAGAAACGATAATGCTACTCGAAAGAGAATTAGACGATAAAGATGCTCTAATAAGGCATCTACAAAACGAAATCGATAAATTTCGTCAAGTGGTAAGACCAATAACGCAGAAAATTATCACAAAGCAGATCAACCTTGATGTGGACGAAATTTTACCTGAACCTGATATTGAAGATGCTCCAACTTTAACTGTAAATGAACCTCGGATTAAGCGACAGGCCATCAGTGCTGAACCACTTAATAGTATGGGAAGTGAAATGAAGATCTGCAAAATTTCGAAAAGTTTGAAGTAAGTGGTTAATAAAATAGTTGTAATCATTTTAGTAACATAATTTGTGTTCGTCGTAACTATTGCATTTTGTTGTGGTAGTTGCTCAGATTCTCAAAACTTAACTTTAACAATACATGTACTATGGATAAGACACCACTGCGCGTTTTGTTTTTATTTGAACTCATCAGGTGGACACAATCCAAGCCATAGTTGCAACCAAAACCGACAAGCGTAATATGCCAGAACGACAAAATTTTCTATGGGAACTTAAAAAACCAATACTGTCTAACGTGCGGCGAGGATGTGTGCATAGAGGTCGGTAGTGATTGCAGATACCTGCTTAGCAAATTCCTTTCACACGTACCGGTTTGCTGCTTGGAAAATTTACCTGGCCGCACATTAGAGGGCATTGTTTTTGTAAGTCTCCTTTAGAATACATATCTAGATTAAAGTTTACAGATCTTATGACGCAGTAGTCCCTTTTCACAGATATATCGTAGGTATCATTTTTCAAGTAAAGTTTTAATTATCTTTAAAATTAAGTTATATCCGGTCACTGCTTGGGATGTAGGGAATAAACGCAATGAAACTAGGAATATAAGTTCTGTCAAATGTAAAGTAAATGATATAATTGAATAACGCCCAGATAAATGTTGTTTATTTGGTCAAATGTTTTGAATATTATTCAATTTCTGTTTATTGAAACCCACGTTTTTAATTTCTGTAATTTCTCTAAACGACTATAATTTGTAGTAATCAACTTAAGACAATAAAATGCTCACAGTGTTGTTTTACTGCGAACAAAATTTTTAAATGAATATTACCAATATGTAAAGGTCGGATTTATATGCGCCAAAACAACTCAAATATACACTTTAACAGCACAATATGCAGAAAAAAATACAAATAATAAAAACAAAAATAAAAATAGCTAAGACATCGCTATAAATTAAACTGCGTAGATTATAGTCTGAGTCAAAAGATACAAGTTTTAATATATTTTTGATATTTAAGAAGATAGGTAAAAATGGGCGAAACCGGTCGCTGGTATTTTTCCATACTTTTTACGTTTTAAATGTTCGCGCGCCCAAGAAGTGATTGAAATTTACATCTAGGCATCTCCAGCCGGCACATGCCGCCCGCTCCAAACTCAAGGCGTTGGTTACGTACGAAGCGCGCTTGCCGACTACGTTGTAAAGGCGATAGGTAATGCGCGGATCAAAAATCATTATAACAACTTTATTTATAGTTATTGAAAATATGCGTCAATTTAAAAATTTTCAAAAATCCCTGGGGGGCGTCAGTAAAATTTGGGAGATTAGTAAAAAATAAATTGGTAGATCACAGCAAGTTCTATCGGCTCAGCAAGTTTAAATAAAATGATGTGGGCAGTTTTTGAGGAATAATATTTTGAATATGTCCAAAATTTTGAGCCGCTAGTATATTTACAATTTTCATATTTTTAGAAATATTATTAGTATACTTGATTATACTTATTAAGGGATATCAAATAATATGTGAATTTGTATTGGCTGGATATTTTGTTTCTGAGTAATCGGGTATTAAAATCACAAGTTTCTTAATTTCGTAGCTGCCTTACAAGTTACAGCATTTGGAAAAAAAAGCATCAAATTTGTCTTTAGATGCACTACAACACTATGTATGCAAAATTTCAATAAGGGCCGGCGGGTGGTCTAGTGGTTAAAGTTGCAGGCTTTGAAACTAGACTCACAATGGCAGTAGGTTCGAGTCCACTGCCCGTCGGTAATTTTTCTGAATAAGTTAAATCAGGCGGGTCCATGGATGGTGTATGTAGGTGTGTATGTTGGGTTGCATGTCTTTCAGGGGTGGGGCATGTTAGACCGGTGAATAGCACTTAGTGTGCTGAGGCCGGATAAGGGGCTGGGATGGGAATCATGGGGTCGTGCTCACGCACGGCTTTATGATTCCTAAAAAGAAAAATTTAATAAGCGTTTACAAAAAAATCTATATCAAAAACAGGTCTAATTTCCGCCTGGTGATATCAGAGTCACGTAACTCTGATATCACCAGGCGTAAGTTACTTATCTGCTTCGTTGTGTTTTTCCACTACGGCGTAGTGTTTTTTCCTTACGTTTTAGTGGCTACTTAGCTGCCGAAATGTACGTCTGAACGTACTAATATTTGTTCTTGTGAGAACTAAAGGGGTTTTCCTCATTATTGTGTGTTATTCAGTTTTATTTCACAAATGTCATATTTTACATCATTTTAGTGTGATATTTTAAACAACTACTACTATTAATGTTATTTTCACAAAATTCAAACACATTGTACGCACGAATAAAGTAAAAATATGGTATAAAACCAAAACGTGTCAACTTCATTTGATTTCTATCGCGCGCCAAGATTCCCCTATTTGCGTGTGCCGTCAGCGCTCCACTTTTATGACAATACCTATGAAAATTTTTTTCTCGAAAACTATGGCATTTACAAAATAAAATTTTTTTAGATTTTTTGTTGGGAATTAAATGATCTTATGCTAAAAAAGTTTCCATGAACATGTGTCCTAAAATACTTTTGAGGGAGCTACAGTTTCCTGAAGGGGGCGAATGTAATTTAAATTTTAATTAATATCTCGAACACCTTTTAATACAAAATAATGAAATTTTGCATACGATTTATTAGTAGTAAGTGCTACTACCTAACAGCATCCAAATAAAATTAATTAAAGCAGAGGCGTCTCAAACTGCGTGGGGTGGGTCATTTTTATCTATTATATTCGTAAACTTCATATTTGTACTAATTTGAGTCAGTAATATTATCTACTTTAAAAAATGCATCAAAATGGTACTAGACTTCTTCAGAATGACGTAAAAAATTTTTATTTCGTACTTATTTATTACTTTAGATCAGTTTACAGAAGAACTGTATGTTTTACGGAAAAATTACAAGAATACTTTTGGCAAAACGCAAACGCAAAAGTTTTTTTTAGTACTTTGATTTTAGTTTTTATTTGCAGAATGTTTATTGTTTAAGTACTGTAATAATTACGTTGTATTATTTGTTAGTAGTTAGTTGCTATTGAATTCATTATTTCCGAGTTTTCCAAATTCAAAGTTGATAAATCAGCACGAAATAAAAAAAAGTAATCACATTCTGAACTAGAAAAATGTTTTAACCTTTTTTTCTGAAAAAAGGCGAGTCGTACAAACACAATAAAAAGTATCATTTTTATGCATTTTTTAACGTAGAATCATATTACTGACCAAATTCTTAAAAAAATTGAAGATTACAAAAATAATAAATAAAAAATAATCTAGCCCCCTATCTTTGGGGCGCCTCTGGTTTAATTAATTTTATTTGGATGCTGTTACATAGTAGCACTTACTAATACTAAGACGTATGCCAAATTTTAGTATTTTATATTATGGGGTATCTAGACATATTAATTAATATTTAAACTTTATATGTCCCCTTTAGGGGACCGTGACTCCTTTCAAGGGCATTTTAGGACATGTTCATGGGAACTATTTTCTTAAAAGGGCCTAAGGAATCACTAGCCGTAGTTTGAAAGGTAAAGTTTGGACCACCCTATATATAGGCAGCACTTGAATTTGCATTGGATTGCTAATAAAGTGGCAAACAATGTTTTCTGAATTATCTGCTAAAAATGTTGCCTTTCTGTCGGTCAAAATGTCTTTATATTGCAATAACCATTATTAAGCGTCACATGATGTTACTAGTGGATACTAATACTTTGATTTCTATCTGGAAGTTTTTTGTTTTTTGGAAACTCAACGTGTACATTAACGTATTTTATCAGAAATAATTAATTTTTATAAAAGACAGATTAAAATTGACAACCAATCAAGTGTTAATTATTTGTAATCTACACAAGTACGTATCAATTCTTACGTAACAAGGCTCCAATGCAACTGCATTAGCTGCGTTGACGTAGTTACGCCACTGTGTGCATTTAGTACCTGTCTTACATCTCGACACAACTTATTCATTATTTTGTAAAAATAGATTACAAAAAAACGGTAGGGCGTAGCCCACGAGTTCTGCTAGTTTGATTATTTCGAGTAACATAATTTGTGTTTGACAAAGCTGCAATTACTGTCAACTTTTATTTAAAGAGTTTTCCGTTTCTAGTGGTTTCAGGATTTTGTTATAGACTTCAAAATGATTTCATTGGAATCAAAAGATTTTAGATACCTTCAAACATTTTTCGGGTAATTTAAGTATCAACCTTTTGACTGTAATAGAAAACAGTTATTAATTGTTATAAATTTCAAAATATTCTAAAATTTCAAATCACTACTTCAAAGTTATCTTCGGCCGTATCTAGTGATTTCCATTATTTTATCTGCTTTTCATTGGCTCCATATTTTATTTAATTTTACAAGTTGTCAAATCAATTACTGAATATTGATTTTCATCACCAACTGATTTTTTTATTGTAAGTGATTAAATGAAGACATGACTTTAATTGCCAAAGGTCTTCTACAAATGTTGAATTCTAACTTAATCAACACGTTAAAAGATGATCAAGAAAGAAACTTATTCTCAGAACGTTTCTTCAACCAAACAAATAATAAAAGTTTAACTAAAATTTTAATAAAATAACTAATGACCATTATTAAACAATTTGAGAGAATTGAATAATGATTGTTCATGTTGTATTTTAAGATTCCCAAGAGATACGAGCAAGTGCAGTGTTTACGTGTATTAAGTAAACCGGCCCTGCTGGCTGTCAATTAACCTGAAACGCCCACCACAACTACCGCCAGTACGTGTCGTAAGCCAATTACATGATCAGGTTGGATAATTGCAGTTTATCAATATCCCAAATTCTTGGTAATTGGCGTCTTTCAACAAGAGCACTACTTTATAGCAAATTCATCTAAACATTTTAGACTCATTATGCGATGGAGATCTATTAATCAAAATATGCAAGAAAGTTTTTTTTTGCATTTCTTTGCCTTACAATTATTATCGAAGGAACAAACTTGAAGTAAATTTTTCCTGTATCAAAATTAGTTCTCTAAAAGTAGAAGGGGCAGTTTATCGCCGTTTGAAGCCTTATAAGTGGCAGCCCTGTAAAGCAATCTCACAGATGATGTTCATGATTTTATCTTATTTAACAAAAAATGGGCGAAGCAGTTCGCTTGGAATTTGTAAAAGTATTTTACGGAGTAGCCGGAGTTTTTTTTACCATCGTTCGTTTTTTAATGCCTTTCTTATTTTTATCCAATTAACTGGCGCGCCTTGCATTCTGTTACTACTATCTTAGTGTTTTGTTTGGTATCACACTTGCCTTGTCATATAACAAAAAAAAAAGCAACGTTACAATTCTAGCTTAAGGCCGTAACGAAAAAGGTAAAGTGGTAATTAAGGTGATTTACACATTATAGTGATAGCTTTAATATGGAAAATTGTTTATCGAGTTTCAAAAACGTACAATTGTAGTTCAAACAATATACAGGATCGTGGTTCTCTAAATCACTCTGGCCACTATACAGAATGTATCAAATTGCGTGTTAACTATGGGGATCTCGCTTATTTGAAGATATACGACGCTGGTTAAATAAAAAAAAAAAGATGTGGAATTTTATGCCCACTAATAATCTGAAAACAAATTGGAACTATCTTGCTTAGTTTCTGAAAGAACTGGAAAAAACTCAAATTTTGGATTTTTTGTTTTCGGCTGTAACTCATTTATCATTTATATTACATATTTCTCGTTAACGCATTATTAGGACAATTTTTTATGTAGAATCTAAATTTCTAATCATATTTGGTATAACTGTTACCATTGCTCATTTTCGACTGTCAACTTTTTTTTTCCTATGGTCGACAATATACACTGTGTCCGTAAAGTAACCCCCCCCCCTAACTAACTTTTGAACGACTTAATATTTTACTACAAAATTTGGTGTGCTTTAATGAGAAATTAAATACTATTTTTTAGTTCATAATTAAATAATGTATCATTCAAAATGGCGGCTGGGCGCCATTTTGAAATTTTTTTTTTAATAGAAAGGGGGGTCGAGTGACACCTCATTTAAAAGGTCTTTTAGTTCTGCATCTGATACTAAGGTTTCAAAAAAAAATATTTAGCCATAACAAAATGACAAACGTTTGAAGTAAAGAAGTCTATTAAAAAAAAACTAAGAATTAAAGCAAAAACAAATGAAATTAAGTGTTCGAAATGTTCACCATTCACTTCTTGGCACATAAAAATTCGGTTATGACATTCCTGCCTTACATTTTCATAAGTTTCAGGAGTGACATTTCTGTAAAAAACGCATTACAGAACTTTGCAGAAATATCACTCCAGAAACTTATGAAAATGTAAGGCAGGAATTTCATAACCGAATTTTTATGTGCCAAGAAGTAAATGGTGAACATTTCGAACACTTAATTTCATTTGTTTTTGCTTTAATTCTTAGTTTTTTTCAATAGACTTCTTTACTTCAAACGTTTGTCATTTTGTAATGGCTGAATATTTTTGTTTGAAACTCTAGGATCAGACGCAGAACTAAAAGACCTTTCAAATGAGGTGCCACTCGATAACCTCTTTCTATTTAAAAAAAAATTTCAAAATGGCGCCCAGCCGCCATTTTGAATGATACATTATTTAATTATGTGCTAAAAAATGGTATTTAATTTCCCATTAAAGCACACCAAATTTTTTAGTAAAATATTAAGTCGTTCAAAAGTTAGTTAGGGGGGGGGTTACTTTATGGACACAGTGTATATTTTTTCCTATTTGAATAGAGTTTTTATTCTGATTTCAACGATGTGTCACACTTTGCATTTTGTTTAAGTTTTGAGCATTTTATTGCGGCAAATAAAAAATTTGATAAGAGTGTCATGGAAAGACCACGTCATTTAATTTATTTTGAAAATATTCTAGTAGGCCATGAACAGATGGAATTAAAACAAAACACTACTTTTATTTACTTTTACCTTTTACCTTACTCTATTCAAATATGAAAAAATTTAAAATGCCGACCATAAGAAAAAAAAAGTTGACAATCGAAAATAAGCAATGCTAACAGTTATACTAAATCTGATCAAAAATTTAGAGTCAGCGTGAAAAAGTGTCCTAATAATGCGTTAACTAGAAATATGTTATATAAATAACAAATGAGTTATAGCCGAAAACAAAAAATCCAAAATTTCAATTTTTTCCAGTTCTTTCAGAAACTAAGCAAGATAGGATAGTGGGCATAAAATTCTACAACTTTTTTGTAATTTAGTTATCGTCGTATCTCTTCAAATAAGCGAGATTCCCATAGTTAACACGCAATTTGATACATCCTGTATACAAACTAATGCGAAATTCATGGCCTACCGGCCAATTGGGGAAGCAAATATTTTGAACAAATATCTTTCTGCATCTGGATTCGAACCCAAAACCTCTAGGTGTCTAGCCTAATGCTCTACCAGCTGAGTTATCGAGTACGGTAAGAACAGCGGTAGTAGTCCTACCGTACTCAATAGCTTAGCTGGCAGAGCATTAGGCTAGACTTCTAGAGATCTCGGGTTCGAATCCCGATCGAAGAATATTTGACTGATAGGCTATGAATTTCATATTAATATTTATATATTATTACGGTCGCAAAACTTTTAATTACTATTTCATACCTTTGGCTGAAGTATGGATGTGTGGTGTGTGTTGTATACATTAAGAGATTTTCTCCATATTGTTAACTGAAAAATATTCAATTGCTTGGGATTAGAATACGCGACATTCTACTGCTGTTTCTACTGTACTCTATAGCTCATCTGGTAGAGCATTAGGCTAGACACCAAGAGATATCGGGTTCGAATCCCAATCGAGGAAGATATTTTTTCTAAATATTTGCTTTTTTAATTGACCGATAGGCTATGAAGTTCATATTAATTTCTATAAATTATTACGTTCACGAAGATTTTAATTATTGTTTGATACCTTTGGCTGAAGTATGTATGTGTGGTGTGTGTTCTATACATTAGGAGATTTTCTCCATATTGTTAACTAAAAAATATTCAATCGGTGGGGGTTAGAAAACGCGACATTGTACCACTGTTTCCTTCGTACTCGATAGCTCAGCTGGTAGAGCATTGGACTAAACACATAGAGGTCTCGGGTTCGAATCCCGATTGAGGAAGATACTTTTTCATAATATTTGCGTTCGCAATTGAACGATAGGCCACGAATTTTATATTAATATTTATATATTATTATGGTCACGAAGATTTTAATTATTATTTGATACCTTTGGCTGAAGTATGGATGTGTGATGTGTGTTCTATACATGAAAAGATTTTTTCCATATATTTAAACTATGAAAAACTATGAAAACTATCCAATCGTTTGGGATTAAAAAACGCGATATTCTACCCCTGTCCTACTGTACTCGATAGCTCAACTGGTAGAGCATTAGGCTGGACACCTAGAGGTATCGGGTTCGAATCCCAATCAAGGAATATATTTTTTCAACATATTTGCTTTCCCAATTAACCAATAGGCCATGAATTTCATATCAATGTTTATATATTACTATGATCTCGAAAATTTTAATTATTGTCTGGCCACCACATATTCACATGATGCAATGTCATGCGGATTTTCATTCGATTCAAGTTTCATCGAAATCGAATCCGCCATTCCGGGGGTGAGAAACGAACTGTACTACAAGTATCGGAAAAAGATCGGAACGGTAAAGAGAAGTCATGTCGAACTAATCACATCTTTAGTTTTTAACCGTTCGGTTTTCCATTGCTGCCTGTACATAAATAATACAAAAAAATTGAACTGTAGTGATTGATTAACTTGCTCATCATGTTCTTTTTAAATGCATGCTTAATTTAATTAATCAAAACAAATTAACTGGTCGATCAAGTGAAATAAAGATCAATCAACGACGAGAAACAATAAAAAGACCAAAAAACAGAGACATTTTAATGATCTCATTCAGCCATGTAATGGCTACCCTGCAAAAACGTATATGTGCAAGAATAGGAGTTGTCTCAAATAATAACTCGTTTAATAAACGATCGTAATTAGTATTTCATCAAGGCCATTTAAAATTATTACACGAGTTATGACACCAAGTGCGTAACAACCAACTTTCTGGTTTAACTGGACAAACTTTACATTACCTGATTCGTACATGGTAAAATTGACTTCGAAACAACCATTTTCTGTAGGAAAATTATAGCACGCGACATATTTCAAATAACTGTTAATGATAGGAAGTGAATATTTTATGAACTATACCTAGATATATAATAATGCTTTTTATCATCGATAATCGTTATTGATATTAGCAATAATTTACAATTAGAGTCGTACTTGGAGTTTTTAGCAATTAATGTGTAACATGTCCTTGATTCATCTTCCTCTGATTAAAGTTATTACATGTCAAACTGTCAAAACAGATTGCTTTCAATTGATATACGTTAGGAAATTAAACATTAATAACAACATAACTTCATACGACTAGTTATAGCCTAAAGCAAGAAAAACGTTCTTTATTTTTTGTTAAATAGGTATAACTTTTTGTTGATATTAAACATATCTGCTGTTACATTTATGCAATAATATCAGTGATTTTCATTTGTTCTTGTTCTTTTGTAAAACTGCATAAGTTTTTTATTACTAAATTACCAATAAATGGTTATTACTGAGCTGCTTACAGCAGCAAATTTGTAGGACTGGCAAATACGAAAACTATAAAAGAAAGGTAATTGTATTTCCGTTTGGGTGAAAAAGTATTTGTACTAAGCACGATGCCCAGCGCGCCTATAGTAAATATTATTGTACAACATCCATACACAGATTTAGTAGACATGGTTCAAAGGCGCCGGTAAAATAATATACCCTACCCAGTCCTTCTTTAGGGTTTTTCTAAGGGGCGCCACCCAACGTGTAGCAAGCCTGAGGCTAAATTTTGCAAAAGATTTCGACAAATTTACAAATTTTTAGAAAACGAAAACGAAATAAGTTCATGTTCCATTTTCGCGAATTTTTTTACAATGCGGATATGCAATAAGGTAAACCCGGGGAAGTGTGATTAAGGGGGAAGTGCGACTGACCCTTTTAAAATTCCCACCAATGCGCCTACCTTACTGACATCTAGTGAGTGCATGACGAAGTTCTTTACGAACACAGCTCTGTAAGTAAAAACTCTGTAACATAAGCCGGTAAAACAATATTTTACAAAATGTCAGTGCTAGTGTGATGTATTTGTTGATCGAGTGTGCACGATCTTTTTCTGACTTTTAAAAGAGTGTATTAATACATGGTAAGTAAATATTTTTCTATGCTATTGTTTTACTGAGGTGTTAGATTTTATTGCGCAATTACTAAAACCAGGCTACTTCTATTTTTAGCTATATGACTCCGTGGGTCACACTTACCTCGCATGTTTTGTGTTGTGAGGTTAGTGTGACCACGTGCGAGGGGCAAATGTGAACCGTATTTTTAATGAATATTTCTTTTCTTGTATTATAGGCACAACAATGGTGAGAAACTATACGAGAAAAAGTGATAGAGCTACTGCATATACCAACGCTCAGTTAACGAACGCAGTAGAGGAGGTTAAAAGAGGAGTTTTGTCGATATACCGGGCACATAAAATGTACAAAATACCCAAAACTACATTATTTTATCACGTGTCTGGTATCCGTGGCCAAAAAAGTAAAACTCAGGGTAGGCCAACAACTATCTCATTAGCAGATGAGACTAGATTAGCTGCGGCGCTGAAGACTATGGAGCAGTGGGGATTCGGCATTTCACGAGCAGAAGTTCTTGGTATTGTTTGCGATTTTGTAACGCGCAATAAAATAAAGACCCCATTCAAAAACAACATCCCTGGGGATGATTGGTTTACTGCTTTCAAACAGCGACACAATCTCAGCATTAAAAAACCACAAGCTGTTTAATATTCTCGAAAAAAAATGACGGATCCGTTTATTATCAATGAATACTTTGATATTCTTGAAAGAACTTTAAAGGAATTGAAAATAGACGACAAGCCAGAATTGTTATGGAATCTAGATGAAACGTCCCTTTCGTATGATCCGAAGAAAACCAAAGTCGTTGGGGCCAAAGGGAAGCCGAGTTCCAGAACTACTTCCGGATCAGGAAGAGAGAATACTACGGTTCTCTCCGCTGTTGCTGCATCCGGAGCCAAAGCGCCCCCTCTTATCATTTTTAAAGGAAAGCATGTATGGGATGCTTGGTTGCCGGATGAAAGCAAGTCTTTTCCAGACACTGCCTATGCAGCCAGTCCTAATGGCTGGATGGAGACTGAAATATTTTTCAATTATTTTAAAAAAAACACTAATTCCTGCACTGGGACCGAACAGACCAGTTCTGTTGGTATATGATGGACATAGTACGCATGTAAACATTTCAGTGATTGAACTAGCTCGTGCAAATGAGATCGCAATACTCAAACTTCCTCCATATACAAGCCACCTATTACAGCCTCTAGATCTTGCCGTATTTAAATCTGTAAAAGATACTTGGGACCAGAAACTGATAGCCTGGCAAAGACATAATATTGGCATGAAAATTCCCAAAAAAGAGTTTTCTGAACTGATCGGTTCTACATGGAAAAATATAAATCCTCAAATAATCAAAAATGGGTTTCAAAAGGCAGGGATACATCCGTTTAATCGTAACATCGTTCCTGATGACAAATACCATCCCGAGAGCCTGAAAAGATGGAAGGCATCGCAACAGCAGGCTTCAATGGCCCATGCAACAGTTATATCGGAAAATTCAATTCCCGACATTGCAAACAATCAAGCTGTAAACCGTCCTTCAGCTCAAGTGGGGGACAACAGAATAATAGAGCGGAATATTGTAGACAACCAAGTCCCTAAAATTTATGCAGCAGGACCCAGTACAACGGAATTAACTTTTGAAGAGTTATTACTGAACACCATGAAACAGACCAACAACGGTACTACTTCGGCAGCTAAGAAGAGAAAATGGGTTGCTACAGGTGCTGAAGTGATAACTTCGAAAGAAGCATTAAGTAGACTCGAAAAAGAAAAAGAAGAAAAAGCCAAAAAGAAAACAACCAAAAATGAGTAAAAAAAAAACTCGAAAGTAAAGACAAATAAAAAGATGAAAAAAAGACAAGATAAATTTAGCAGCTCAAGTTCAGAAGAAGATATGGTAGAACCTGTATACATAGATTCTGAAGATGACTTAGATCCTGATATATTTGAAGAAGACTTAGACGAAATAGATATTCCCCAAATTGTGGTAGGAAGTTGGGTTGTTGTAGAATACACTTCCAAAACAACCATCAAACACTTTATTGGCCAGATTAAAAGCAGGAATGGAAATGAATTGACAGTTCTATTCTTGAAATTTAAGAAGAAAAATAGCTTCTATTGGCCAGCCATTGAAGACATGGACAGTATCGTTGAAGAGGACATCATTCGAATTTTACCAGAACCGATTAAGGACAGAAGAGACAATTTTGTTTTTCAAGTAGATTTTGCGGGGTTGAATATTTGACTGTAACTAGTTTATAACTTTTTTATTATTCAAAGTATTAAAATAAATCCAAGAGATGAAATGGTGCGTTTTTTTTTAACTTTTGTGTGCTTCACACTTTCCCCAAAAATTAATAAAGGAGTCAAAGCTATTGTCCATGGTCACACTTTCCCCAATTTGATGGGGAAGTGTGACCTATGGGTGATTTTTTCCTTTTTAAAGCATAACTTTTTTGTCATATGCTATAAAGGTATGGAACTTGCACAACCCAAAACCAGATCTCGCAGGAGCTTAGAAAAAAATAAACAGATCGTAGGAATCGCCAGAAACTTGTTAAATGCATTACGAACTTGAACTAGTGAAAAACTAGGTCACACTTCACCGGGTTTACCTTAATAAAGTTTTACATAACATGAAATTTTTTATTTAATTTCATTTAACATCGTGTCGGCTTTTTTAAGAGCGGTCGGTGTAAAGAGATGGATACTTTTTCATTGTGTCTGAAAAATTTCCTTTTTAATTAATATAGTCCGAATTTCTAGTCTAGCATTTAGTCAGTATTTAAATTATGACGCAATCAATTATTAAGCAATTTTGGTATAATTTCCTTAAATGTATAGTTTGACGTATATCTAAAATTTTAAACGAATTATCTAGTTATTATTTATTTGGTCAACTGGAATTGATGGTTATGTAATAGTAAAATAAAATAAAACATGGTTCATAAGCGTAGAATATGAATGGTCATGAGTTTTAGACGTACTTTAAGAAACAATTTTATTAAACTGCAAAAGTATTTCTTTTAAATTGAAATGGAAAATAGCAACTACGAATTAATTAAAATAGAACGTATAAATTCATTAATATAACGAGAAAGTTCTACGAACGAAAATTTTGAACTATCAACATTCGTAAGGGACAGAAAACCACAGCCGAAAAAAAAATTTGAAATTGCAGTACACAACAACAACTTTTTCTATATTCTCATCCAAAAAATTAGTTCTCTTGTCCTATATGTTTCACTTTTAACTTAAAGGATTGCCCATGGACTTTGTGCTTGCGTGTATGTTGTGTGGCGTGTTTCTTCGTGTACAAAATGTAATAAGAACTCTACATAGTTACTGGTTAATGGTTATATCCCAAAACCAAAAAGGAAACAAAAAAAAATAATGGATTTGAATACGCTTATGGTTTTTGTTTACTTATTGAATTTTAACGAAATTTTTTGCTCTTCTGCGACTAAAAATCCGGTCTTTAATAATCATAGACTGGATTTTTAGTTTGGTTTAAGGTTTTCTTTCGTAGAACTTTGTCGTTGTAATAGTGAATTTACACGTTCTTTTTTCATTAATTCGTGGCTGCTGTTTTACATTTCAATTTAAAAAAAAACATTTTTGCAGTTTCATAAAATTGTTTCATTGCCATTCATATTCTACGCTTATGAACCTTGTTTTATTTTGTTTTACTATTACACAAGCATCAATTTCAGGTGACCAAATAACTGATAACTTATCTACACAAGCTAGCATAAGGTCAAACATATGGATGTGTTGCCATTCTAAGCTCGTAGATAATTCGTTTAAAATT
This sequence comes from Ctenicera cuprea, assembly GCA_958336395.1. NCBI lineage: Eukaryota > Metazoa > Arthropoda > Insecta > Coleoptera > Elateridae > Ctenicera > Ctenicera cuprea. Next base: position 27,628,191 of record OY284489.1, on the reverse strand, counting down.
TTAGATGTGCGCCAACTATACATTTAAAGGAATTATGCCAGAAATTAGTATTAATTGATTGCCTCATAATTTAAATACTGACTAACTACTAGACTATAAATCCGGACTATATGTGTAATATACAGTTTAGTTTTTAAGATTTAGTCAATTCAAGCTTATACGCAAAACACAAATGCAGACAGCAAAAAGAAGTAATTCTAAAGAGCATTAAAGTCGTGGAAATATACCAAGTCAAAAGACAAATTAATGTAACTTTTTTAATTACCTTTTGCATGTGTATTATTATTACATACAGTTTTCTGATGTAGTTATGTAGTAGTCATGACAACGAATATAAAATAATATAGTATCTAGTTACACCATTCAATTTTCTAATTTCAACTTTCTAGTAATTTTCTTTCTCCTCCAGTTTATTATAGATAAATAGAGAAGGAATTGTAACTTATTGTATTTCCACGACTACACTTCATCATGTTGTATATTATCTAACAAACAATTTACTGAATGTTAACGTTTAACATTGTAAATATTCTTTGAAATAAATAAGTGAAAAGAAAAATGTATAATGTAAATTTCGATACGTAGTATGCAATTGATTTCTGTGACATATGCATGTATTTCACAGGGCGTTGTAGTTCTGTGGAAAACCTAAAAGTCAGGGAATTTAAAAAAAATTGCAAACTAGTCAGGGAATTGTTTAGATATGAAAAGATATGTTTCTTCCATATGTGTTTTGATTTTAAATTTTCTTTGATACCCGGACCTGGAAAAGTCGGGGAATTATTAAGGTCTTGATTAGTATACACCCTCATTTCAGTTAGCTAATTTCTGGATTACTGCCGGTCTTTTCAAACACCAACCAACACCAGGATGGGCCTAATCCGGCCCTGGTTTTAAATTGTAATTACGCCAATACATATTTAAAGCACATCAATATTACCAAAGCCCCATGTAAACCAAATGAAGAAACTGCGGTCATTACAGCAAGTTTCGGCGTGGAGATTGTAATTTCTCCTCAACATACGTTCCTTGTGCATACACGAGCATCCAATTTGCGTATATCACCGCTGACATACGCACCACTTACATGTAACACGGTTGCCAATAAATTACGTTGCAGCAACTTTATTATCTTCATCGTTCCATATCTGTCTACGTAATCTTACCTTAGCCATGATGGGGTTATCGGTGGTTAAAAGTTCTATAGTTACAGTGGCAATAATTTACGCTGGACACATACATACGTATGAAGAGTAATGCTCATATTAAACGTTTACTATCGCCAGCTGCAACAGTGAATAAATGCATTTTGAATTATACGTAAATCATTTCATATTGTAGGTTGTCATGCGTACATATGTATATTATACAACATTCTTTTCAACAACATTAATGTAATAACATAATAGATGTTCGAACAAAATCATGAATTCTTTGCAATAACTATAACAATAACTTCCTAGTCCTAAATTCATAGAAAAGGTGTAGGAAAAACTAAGAATATGAATAGCACCACTTCTAGAAGAGCATTGAAATTCCCCTTAGCAACAATTCATAAAATCGGTTACTGCGCACAGGTCTTGAATTTAGAAATTTCGTTAAATTAAAGCAATTTTAGCCGCCAACGAGCTAAACTTACAAAAAAATATTTGAGAAAGTCTGCAATGTACTTCAAATGCTCTAGGACCTACTCGGAAAATAATACCTCACCAATTAAAAAACCTAAACCACGATGGGCACTCCTGTTTCAAATAAAATTTAGTTCGCTAATTCAAAGGTTTTCTATCTCTCTCTTTCATGGCGCTACAGTTTAAGTCGTACCTTGGCCTCCAGTTTCCTCTTCCATTTTCTTCTGTCCACGGCATATGCCTTCCAGTTGTTTACTCTTAGTAAATCTTTGGCATCCTTGTCGGTCGACACTGTCTCCCCATCTCTTCTTGGGTCTTGTTCTTGGCCTTCGGCCTTCCATTTGTCCTGTGAGTGCTCTTTTTGGGTTTCTTGCATACCCCGTCCTCGTGACATGTCCAGCCCATGTTAGTCTGCCCATTCTGATGAACTTTTCTACTCGTGGTTCTTTCAAAAGACGGTATGTTTCGTGGTTATACCTGATCCCCCAAATTCTATTATCGTTTGTTGGGCCTAGTATCCGGCGTAGGATTTTGTTTCAAATATCCTAATTGCGTTCACCGCACTTTGGTTTAGCAGTTTAGGTTTCGCTTCCATAACATAGTATACGGCGTACGATGGTCTTACATATTCTCAGTTTGGTGTTTCTTTGTACATCTCTTCCTTTACAAGTCGGTATTAGGGCATAATATGCTTTGACGGTCATAGTTATCCTTCTTCTGATTTCTGATTCTTTATTTCCATTCCTTTTAATATTGGCTCCTAGATTCGTAAAGTGGTCTACTACTTCTATGTTGCCCCCTCTTATTTTAAAATTTTGTAGATGTCTATTGGATCTGGTTTGTTACAGCATTTTTGTTTTGTTTCTATTTATATGTGAGCCAGCTTTTTTAGCGTGATTTTCTAATTCGATGTATACTTCCTTCGCTGCTGTTATGGATCTGACCATTATGATTATATCGTCGGCGTAGGCTGCTAGTTAGACTTACTTATTGTATAGCAGGTTGTTCGCGTCGACAGACATTTTCCTTATTGTGTATTCTAACGCTAAGTTAAATAATGTCGGGCCAGCCCGTCGTCTTTTTTCAATTCTTGTGTTACCGCTATTGGATTTGTTAGTTGGTTCTGTATTTTGATGTAGGCGTCCGTATTTGTCATGGTCATTAGTCTGAATAGATTTTTTGGTATTCTGAGCTGAAGCACGATTTCATACAATTTATCCCTAAGTATAGTGTCGTACGCTTGGCGGAAATCGACAAATATCTGATATATGTCTAGATCATGTTCCCTACATTTGCTAATGGTCAGCTTAACTGTGAATAGCTGATCAGTGGTGGATCTACCAGGTCTAAAACTGGTTTGGTATTCTTTAACGATATTTTCAGTAAGAGGTTGTAATCCCTTGTTTAGTATGTGTGTGAATATTTTGTATGACGTACTAAGGAGTGGTATTTCTCTATAGTTTTTACATTGTAATCGATCTCCTTTTTTTATGAATTGGGCATATGATACTTTTATTCCAGTCGCTTGGAAGAGTTTTGCTTCTCCATATGTATGTTATTAGGACGTGTATCTTAAGTAGTATTGGGGCGTCCTCGTGTTTTATTATTTCGGCTGGAATCTCATCTATTCCTGGGTGTTTACGGTAATCTCGACTTCTAATATGGTTGAGGGGTCTGAGGCTTTTTTATTTGCTGATAGTTCTAGGTTCTCTGTTCTTTCCGTTTGTGCATTTAATAGTAATCGGAAATATTATTTCCAGGTTTTTAGGATATTCTCAGTGTCACTAATTATTTCTCCGGCTGTATCTCTACATACGTTTGTACGGGATTTGAACCTGTTTTTTAGCTGCTTAATGAGTTTGTATGCGTTCTGTGTTTCGTTTTTCTTTAATATCTTCTTCTATTTGCATTGTTTTGCTGTTTTCATTTTCTCTCTTCTTCCGCTGGCACGTTCTATCTACAATCCGACTTTTTTCTTCATATTGTATTTTCTTTTCCCTTGCTCGCCTACATATATACTTATTGTGCGCCTCGTTTCTTTCTCGGATGGCCCTTTCGCACATGTTGTCAAACCACATGTTTATTTTTAGTCTGTTTTGTTTTTCTAGTATTTCTCGAGACGTGTTTCAGTATGGTATCATTTATCTTCAAAGGACTCTTTGTCACTTGTTCTTGAAACTTCCGTTCTTGGATTCGTTGTTACGCCTGGATCTTTAAGTTTTCCTAGAATTAAATTTTCCTGTTTTTGTTGTTTTTGGCTATTGATTCGGCTTATTTTACATCTAAATTTTACTTATACTAGGATGTGGTCTGATCCACATGATTCTCTTCGTCTGGTTTTTATTTCCGTTATGCTGGTCACGGCTCTGTTGTCAATCATCACATGGTCAATTTGGTTAATCGTTTCTCCGTTGGGCGATATCCATGTGCCTTATGGATGTATGGAACAATGTGGAGCTAATGATTATGTTCCTGCTGGTTGCAAAGTTAATTCGTCCTTCTTCATTATGGTTGGATTTTCGGTGCAAGCTCTCGTTGCCAATTGTCCTTAGGTATTTATCTTCTTGTCCCACTTTTGCGTTGAGAGTTTTGAAAATGATCTTGATGTCATTCTTGGGGGATGTTTCGTATGCTATGTCGAGTTGTTGGTAAAATTCATCCTTTACCTCTTCTTTGTCTTCAGTTGGTGCGTATGCGGTTATTATGGATAGATTATAGATTAAAGTCTTTACACGTAGGAGGCACAGTCTTTCATTGATTGGTTTGAAATCAGTCATTAGTGATTTCAAACTATTATTTACAGCAAATACTGTCCCTATCGCTCTGTTTCTTTACCACTTATTGTGTGCGTTTTCGTATTTTTAATTCTCTTCTCCAGCCATCTTGTTTCCTGTGTACCTATTGTTCCTATTTTGTGTTTCTGTATTTTTTTGAGCATGCTTTTGTGAGCTCCCGGTTCATACAGTGTTCTTACATTCTATGTACCTAATTCAAAGTTCATGTTCTATAGTGCTTTTCGTCGTCTATGTTTCGGTCCTGCCCGAGGCTTCTCTGAAGCTTTCATAACAGTGTTTGTTGTACGGTTATGCGTTGTTGGACTATAGCCGGAGGGCCATTCCTCCCTCTCTCGTCTGCCCGGACCCTTCTTTCTACCGGGGTCGGTTGCCCGATCTCGGGAAGGGTTGCTCCACGTATCCGGGGTTCGCCACCTTTATCTTCATATAAAGCTACTTGCACGCGAGGGTCTAAATTGGATATTGTGTACGCACTACCACATTTGAACCCCAATGGTCTTCGATATCTTTCCTAAAAAATTGAAAGTTATTATTTTGAATATTACTTAAAGTACAAGGGATCAAAATACAAATTTAAAATATTTTAGAACATAGCCACTTTCTAACCACTCCCGCAGCTACACTGAAGCGATTCCAGAATGCCCGTAATAGCAGTTAGTTATCAATGTGTCGCTGAATGGCCCTGCAAATTTCATGACTAAATAATAATTAATCAACCTGCTATTATAGAATAAACTTCAAGAAAGACCAGACACAATTTTTTTGGAAGCCCATAAAAGAATTGGGTAGGATTCCTTTCCACCGGGCACCGATAAGTGAGTAATTGTAAAAATCAAGTGTTTTTCTTGAATAACTATTGATCACTTTGAGCCACCTGCGTCAAATTTGATATTCAGTCACCTTTAATAAGTTGCTGCATACTCTTGTAATCAATGTTCAAAATTGAAAGTCCCAGTTTCCACCGAAAATTTAAGATTTGTACTTTTCAGATGCCTTGAAAACGATATCGTGGCGCGGTGCAAAGGCATATGTGCCTTACATAATGAACGCGTAAATATATTTGTTCTACCACAGTATCACATTTTACATTCTTTTGAATGGACAATAAGATTTTTACGTCAAACGCTAGAAAATCTGAAACCTGTAAAAAGTATGTTAAGAGATATGTCGAGCAGCTCCCACATACACGCCTCTGGTCGATGAATTTAAACGTAAAGAACTGAAATTCTAAATCATCCTAGTAAATTATCCACATCAAAATTAAAGTAAATATCTCAATTAATGACGGAAATCTATCTATATATTAAACCCGGATCCCATACACCTGTCTTAATTTGTAGTGGTGCAAGGGCCCAACTGCTACAACATACATATTTAAGAGTCAATTATGTAAAGCGTATGTTCCTTTGTACAGCGAGCCGCTGTGGTTGTAGATAGAAATTAGCTCCTTTAAATTACGTTATTATCAAATGAAATCTTAAAGAAAAATTAAAACGAATCAGTAAATAAACCCCAGCAGTTACTACATTTGGGAACTGCGGAGCTGTCCGCTTGTACGTCGGATCGTCCGACGCAATCGAGCTAGAGCGGCATCAGGTTTTGGAGTACAACTTGCATCATATTTAGAAAGAAAGAAATATACAATATCATTAACATTCAAGTGCCACACATCCACCGTACTGAAATAAATGACGTGAAAATGGCGTTAGTAATATTGCATATAACGCAAAAAGTAGATACTTTAATCTACAAACTATGACGATACAGAATTATGACACCGCAGTTCTGTTAATCTAATCACAGCGACGGCCGGTGAGCTATCTACATCAATATTGGCTACTATAAACTTCAGAATAAATTATGTATACATTCCATTCATCTGCGGCATCTAATTTTGCTTATGTCATTTTCGGTGTGCGACAACAGCGTCTCTGAAAAAGTTCCAGAACAAATTCGCAAGGAAAACGATGTAAAACCACTGGACTACTTACTGTATTAGTAGGATAGGGCTTTTTTGTTGCCGATTGTAAATAAGGGCGAATTTTATTTTGGATTTACATGCAAATCCTGGAAATTTTAAATCACTTTTTTCACGTTTTTCTCAACGACTTTATTTTAAAAAGTTTTTCTATGTTAACATTTTTTGGGGGCTTTTTTTGCTTATTTTGTTTTTTCTACGGGATGTTCTTTCCGGGAATCTTTTGTTCATTTTTCTCCAACATTTCCTGATTTAAAAGGCCTTTACAAAGTTTTGGCCACTACAATAAACACTTGCGCCTAAGGGTACCAATTAACAATAAAACAATAACATCTAAAATTTACTTACTTAAATTTCTTACTTCAAATTATTGCGGAAACTAAATTGGACAAAAATATATACGTAAAAGGTATTTACGCAAATTTAGACTTTTTAACACAGACTGAATCTAGATAATAGACCTAAATCATTTCCACTTGTCTCAACTTTCAGTGGTGCGGGGCCCCCACTACTACAACTCACATATTTATGCGTCTATAACATAAGGCCGATATTCCCTTGTAATGTATGAGCCACTACGATTTTTGATTTTTTAATCTGACCTTTTTTTCAATATTCTACTACACACGAAAAAATACGGAGATATAAACTGTCTGCGTTGTAGACTGTACTGATTGCATTCCATTATCAGGTGTCTAACAATTGTTGGATTATCATGTTGTACATATTATTATTTTGCATTTTCTTTGCATTTCACAGGATTCTAAATAAATTGATTCCACTTACATTTTGCATTTATATTCGTAATTTAACAATAAGCGAATACTTTACAATAAATGCATATTTATTAATTTTCTTTATTGTCATTTGTTCCTATACAGCTACCTTAACATGTTACGAGCTTATTGCTTTCCAGAATTATCGACCCGTGAGATTCCTATAAAAACTTTATATACGGCTATTACATTTAAGTAAAACCTCACTGTAATTATATTAGTTATTATTATGACTTAAAAACAACTGACTGTAAAATAAGCGTAGAAGAGTTGACAAAGTATAAACACGAACGACGGTTTTTCAAATACAAACACCCTTGCCGGCCTTTAACAATCAGATGACATGCGAACTGTGACGTAAGCACTTTAATGTACTCCAAAGTTATTTTTAAATTAGTATTTAGTATTCCGACATGCGAGTATGAAGCGTAAGTTACACCTAAGTAAAATTATACTTAAATAATGAAATACTCATAATAAAGTTGATTTATATTACAACCAATTCTAGATAATGTTAATTTATAGAAGTAGTGGTCTCTTCTGTTTGGTCATAAATTAAAATAAATTAAATTAATATCACAGGTTAAACACACATCATTTCAGTTACAATCAAGAGACAGCTGTAACTAATTTAAGTCATCGCCACACACGAATATTTTTTTTTTGTTTCGTTTTTTAGTTTGTATTTTATAACTGAAATTTAGTGTTAGTTTTCCGTGAATTACGCTGTAATATCTTCAAGACTTTGTTGCGTTCGTTCACTTCAATGTGTGAAATATGCATGAAAACAAAATATTCCAAAACCTCAGTTTAGTTCATTTCCATGGTTCTTGGTTCGTATTTTTTTGTTGTTAACTTTTATAAAATTATGTGAATTTTACGCGACTTTAGACAGTGAACTTCTTACATAAATCCTATGACTTAAAAGAACTTGATACATTATTTTAATTTTTTTCCTATAGGAATGCTCTTTATAGTAACTTTTTCTTAGAACTAATCTGCTTTTAGCATTACATTTGTAAAAACCGTCAGTGAAGAATTCACAGAAGCATCTTTTGTTATATAATTTGTAACGGAGTGACGAGTTATTAAACTAATTAAGCTCACGTGTAAATGCAGTTTTAATTAATTATGTACAAATAAGGCTAAACATGTGCAGCGCAGGCGCTTATTAATCGTGCTAATTATATTTTATTGTGTGGTAACGAAGAATGTCGCTGCTGGTACGTCTGGAAAGTTGCGATGATATCTCATTTGATCTTAAAAATATTGTAATGTCAGTAATTGCTGTGTGACGTCATGGCTGTACGATGTTAGTTGCTACCGATTTATCAAATTTAACTGTTTTGTAATCTTATATCAATTCTTTGTATACTAAATAGTATCTTAGACCGGAATTATCTTTATTGAAGTTTTCATTAAAATTTCGAGAAGGTAAATGGTTAAATTTCCTAACTACCGTAAGAGGTCAGAAATTTCCATTTTGAGTTTCTACCGATATATCCTGGGCTCCATAGGAACAGGCAGGTAGTGAGGGTAGTTTCAGTTAGTTGTAGTACGCTACTCTGTATAATTCATTTCTTTTATGGTACTGCTCAAAAACATAAACATGTTCTTGCTAAGAATGCGGTTCATAAATCTAGCACGATGACGTGATAAATTCTGCAATTACTGTTAGTAATTTACATTTGATTACATCTTGACGTGCGTTTATTTAGAGAATTGCAATTATTATGACATACAGTAGGTCCGAAAAGTATGGAGTATTCTATATATCTCGGTAAATATCCATTTTGTGGAAAAACATTTAAAATTATAGTTGTTTAGTATTTAGTTTTACATAACAGGGCAATATTTTATTATTATTTTATTGAAAAACAAAAGCGCAACGAATAAAACTTTTTTTAATGACAAGGTACCCATACATTCTGCTCATTTTTCTCTTTTCAATGCTGTAAAACTTTAATCCACTTACATAACAAAATTTTTGAGACAAACGCGCAAAAAACTTCTTCATATTAGCAGGCTTTGAATTTCGCAACAAAATCCTATCACAATTGCATTTTTTTCTTTCGATTGTTTTTGATTGCTAAAAGATAACAAATGAATTTCCAGGCACACTACTACGATCGTAATAGGCTTTTGGTTAATTCAAAGCCTGCTAACATGAAGAAGTTTTTGCGTTTTTCTCAAAAATTTATAATGTAAGTGTTTTAAAGGTTTACATCATTGCAAGAAACAAGATCTCTATCAAATGAGTAGAATATTGGAGTACCTTGACATTAAAAAACTGAATTGTTATTCGCTGCGCTTTTGTTTTTCAAAAAAATAATGATTACGTATTATGTAAAACTAAATACAGAGCCTTCGTTAATTACTGATACCCACGTGACCTTTGCTCCGTAGTGACTTAGGGAGTTTTAGATTTAGATGTTGAAATAAGTTCAGGATTGGTACTCGTGGTAACTAAATATTCCCTGTAAGTGTCACTGTCAACACTCAAAGTGAGGTTATGTGTGCAAACAAGCCTTGATAAGTTAACAAACGACTTGGAAATTTTTGGATAAAAGGCTTACCGACAGTGTAAGCTGGGTTGCCTATATTTTGTGGTCACGTGGGTATCATTAATTAATGACGGCTCTGTACTAAACAACTTTAATTTGAAATATTTTTCCACAAAATGGATATTTACTGATGTATATACCATATTACATACTTTTCGGGCACACTGTATAAGTACGAGCAGATATATTTGTAAACTTAAGAAAAATGCTGAAAACATTATGGTAAAAATGGTCTTTATTGGTTTCTGAAATGCAATTCGCAAGAGTTTGTTAATACCAAGATCAAAACTTGCAGTAGCTACTTAATTTTTTACGGAACAATTAAATCTTTTATAATTTTAATATTTCGTTCTAATTCTTTGTATTATTTTTTTAATTTGCCCAATTTTTCCTTCTTGTTTAATGCAATATCAAAAAATTGACATGTTGCTTGTTAAAGCAAATGTTGACAAGTATCATTATGTCAAGCTGCTACACTTTAACTAATTTGAACGATTACATAAAGTTATCTAAGGATATGAATATAATTACTTCGTGTTCATTCCACTATTTATTATGACTTGCTTATAAAGCATGCATGTAAGATTAATTAAGCGTATGTTATAGCTTGTAAATATAATACTAAGTGTTCAATTATTATTTATTAAATTCATATTTGCCCATTAAACTTGCTTTTGATTTTTCTTTAAAAACGGATTTGGAAATTTTGTTTTGTAAGTATCTACCCTAATTAATTTAGTGCATAGAACTTTTGAACTGGGTATTAACTCAGGAATTAACCGGACAGCGTGTATAATTTAATTGCCACGCATTTCAGTATTTAATTGGCATTTTATTACTTTTTATTGATACTTAGCTTTGTGTTTTCAGTAACGTTATTTATTGATTTGCTTACATCCTTTAATGAGAAAAGCAACACTTATTGTGTTTAACTTAACTTTCTGTTGTAAATGTTTTTTATAGCTTTAGAACTATTTCCTTTGCTATTTAATTATCTGCCAATTCTTTTTACCTTCCTCGCTATACAAAGTATAGCTAGAGGCAGGTATTCATAAAAATTTCGAAAGTTAAGATTTTCACAAAAATGCATGTTTTGGAGTCCGAGAATACCGGAAAACCCAATTTCGCCATGGTGTGTATTTCTGTAGGTATGTGTGTGTTTGTGAGTCTGAAGAAGCTCAGATTCCTATTCTATTATTTTATTCCTATAATAAGAACAACTTCCTACTGAGAAAAGACCTATAAGGGTTGGATTTTCTTTTGGTCGCTTACCTTAACAATTTATTGGATAATTTAATTGCCACAAAACGACTAAAAAAATTCCAAAATCAAGTTTCAAAATGTTTAAATTTTCAAGATTTACATTTCTAAATAATTTTAAAAACCATTACATTTCTCATTTTCAAAATTTTTAAAATTACAACAATTTTCAAAATCTTGCTATTATTTTTAATTTTTGTTTTAAAAATTTCTTAAATTTTGAAAAGTTTTAACATCTTTGGAAAATGTCAACATATTTTAAATTTTATATTTTAAAATTCTTATTATTTTCAAAATTTCAAACAATTTTCGAAATGTTACACAGATTTTATTTGCTTGTTAAATTTCAACAATTTTGGAAATCTTAAAAATATTATTAAATTTTTTAAACAGAATTTTTAAAATTTACGAAATATTTCACACATTCAAAATTTTCAAAAATGTTTAAAAATTTCAAAAACCGTTATGAATTTTTAAAATGTTTTTGAAAATATTAAAGTTGCTTTTATTAAGAAATTTATTTAAGTTGTCATATTTTTACAATTTTCAGGCGTTTACTAAAATTGTCAAAGTTTTTTTATAAAATTGTCAAAAACCTAAAAGATTTCAAAAGTTATGGAAGTATTTAAAAATTTTCTTAATCTTTAATAAATGCAAAGAAGGTCCCGTGGCGGTTGCACGACGGCTTTTTTACTTTCCTATACTTTCAGTATAGGGAAGTATTGATTTCATCAAAATTTTGGAAATCTCAGTTTTGACAGAAATACATGGTTTGGACCCCCAGGAATCAAAAAAAAAAGTTGTTTTTAAAATATATCTGTCTGTGGGTATATTTGTGTGTGATGCATAAAATTACCGAACGGATGGTCCGATTTCGATTAGCTGTGATGTCAGGGGGGTATATCAAAAATTCACCAACAAAATAAGCTTTTTTAAAATCCGAAACCGGAAACGGAAGTTAGACATGTTTATGTGGTAGCATTTTTTTTTTCGAAACCAAATTTTTTAAATTTGAAAACGGTATCCACTAGAAGTCTTTAAGGCAAATTTAACGCTTTTTTCTGAACTTTCTATTTTTTGAAAATTCTTAGTTTCACGCCTTATTACTCAAACACAGGTTGACAGATTGAGTCCAAATATTTTATCGTACACCCACCCCATATTGACACAATGTCAACGTGTGTAAACATTTTCAAAAAGTTAAAAGGTACAAAGTGAAAAAAATTCCAAAGTTTGGGAAAAAAAATATTGTTTAAAAACTGGCTACACGATTTTTGTAAATTTTGTAAACTTATAGAGTTCAAGAAGCGTCTTAAGTGTTGCAGTCCGCTAATTTGTTTGTGACATCATCTATGAATTTTTGAAAATCGAAAATTTCTACTCTCTTATTTAATAAACGGGAGTCGATAAAAAATTCTGTTAAGGTCAAATTGCTCATGAGTGATAGCAGAATAAAGTTCTTAACTTAATTTTTAAATACGGCACTATTTGGGTGGAAGTTAATTTTCTCCTTCCCACCCAATTTTTGGTGGACGAATTTGTCCTTCCGTTTTTGGGTTTCATTAATTCCAAGCAAAATTTTTCTAAAACGATTATCTCTTAAAAACCCCTGCCGACCTTTCCTTCACTATTCTGTCTTTGTAGTCAATGTTGGGGCGTAACACATTAATAATAAGATACTTTTAAATATACCATATGACAGACTGATGGTACACCCCCCTTTTCTCCTTTGTTTCTCTAGCTATATTTCTGAAATTTGGAACATTGAATATGCTCACTAGACGGCACTTTCGGACATATTTGGAAAAAAAATTCAACTTCCGGTTTTTCCGGAAATGACATCAACTTTCGATTTTCAAATGGGACACCCTGTATATTATTACTTTTGTGGATACCCCATGGATGGTACTTTCGAATGACGTCAGAGTACCATTATGGTACCATTTGAAAAAATGAAGTTTCGAGTAAAAAAACGTTTTGTTTTACTTTTTTGGTACGTATTTTGAACCACAATACTATTTTAATCGAAAATGCGATAGTGTAGCATTATTTTGATTATTTGGAATAATTTTAGGGAGTTCATGGCTCTCTAGATCGAAAAATAAAATGGGTGTTCTGACAAATGAAATATCAACTATAAGGTATCATTGGATTCAGATAATTACGAAGATTTCAAAGATGTAATAATATACAGGGTGTCCCATTTGAAAATCGAAAGTTGATGTCATTTCCGGAAAAACCGGAAGTTGAATTTTTTTTCCAAATATGTCAGAAAGTGCCGTCTAATGAGCATATTCAATGTTCCAAATTTCAGAAATATAGCTAGAGAAACAAAGGAGAAAAGGGGGGTGTACCATGAGTCTGCGTCACATGGTATATTTAGTAAAAATATCTAAAGTATAGGTGAAGTCGAAGCGAAGTGCTTCGCTTATTGTTTTTATTATAAAGTTAGTTTTTATCATATCGTTGGCTTATTATTGCTAAACTATCAACGGCTACGAAGGAATAATCCAGATGGCGTTAGCCAACTACACTACTGTCTTATGTTTTCGTGCAAAATATTACAATAACTCGAAATTTTGGTAGGTATTTGTTTTTTGTAGCTTCCTTCGTGAATGTGTGATTTTTCAACTTAGTATTACTTGTGTATTTTTTTCTAATAAATACGATACGAATTAGTGTTAGTTTACCACTGATGATGATAGCTTAGCTATGCCGCAATACGTATCTGGTATTGAGTTACTCGTATGGAAGGGTGCTGCATTTTTCAAACGAAACAAACTCGAAAATTAGTTATTAAAGTACTTAAAAATAGCTGATATAATAACTAATAGCAGTCGTAAAAGTTAGCTTTTCAAGAATATAAAATGTTACGTACACTATGTAAGATAAATAAGCACGAACAAAGAAATAATAAATTGAAAAGCATGTATTGAAAGTCACAATTCATTGCAGATCTCGGGAGCTAATAAAAGCTGCCATTTTGGACAATGACTTCATGAAGAATTTGGAGATGACGCAGATCCGCGAGATCGTGGACTGCATGTATCCGGAAGCCTATAAAGCAGGAAGTCTCATCATCAAAGAAGGCGACGTTGGCAGCATCGTCTACGTTTTAGAAGGTACGTCCACCCACTTGCGAATTTTCAGTTATATTTATTTAAGTGAGATTCATGACTCCAAAAATTAACGAATTTTCCTCTACTTTTCTTTGATGTTGAAGTTGACGAGAGTTTGTTTGCCAGCCTTTCAAAAATATATGGAGTTATTTTGGTCGTCCTGAGAGAAAGGTGTTTTTAATATCATTGCATATTTTGAAATTAAGAAACCTTTGGCACTGAGGGAAAATTATAAACAAAATGCTACGTAAGCAAAAATGCCATAAGAATCATAATAAATATGTCATAATTTTTTGTTGGGAGAGATTGTTGTTGGAAAATTATTTCAATATTATTTAATCATTATGGAATATGTGTTTTATATGATCAGCTATGGGAAAAGCATACCATTGGTATTTTGGAAACCATAACAGCTACCGCCGAAAGATTTAGATATTTTAGAGCATAGCAAGCTTAGTTGCGTTTTCTTTTTTTGGAATAATGCATGACTCGCTATATATATATGGAAATAACGAAAATCAATTTTTTGAAATTACAATGGCTTTCTTAGTAGTGGAAATAGAAAAAAAAGTCAAAGAGAAAAGTTGACAATTTTATAGATTTTACTACAAGATAATAATTTTTAAGCGATATATTTTGTGTGGTTTTCGAATTATAACAAACTTGTGTTTTTTAAATGGCAACCATGGTTAAATTTGGTATAATTAAAAAGCTTGTTTTTTTTTCTCTTTTTAACGATATAAGGGTTCACGTATTTTTAACAGCTTCGAAGAAATTGAATAAGAAAACAATTAAACTTTTCTAAATATCAGAATCAATACAAATGATTCAATAATTAAATGTATTTATTTATGCTTAGATTCTGCTCTAAACTAATTCATTTCAATACTGCAAACATGAAGTGAATACAAATCAATTATAGGATGCTAGGTAGTCGCCAAACAAATAATAAACTTAGAACTGACTGTTTTTGTTTAATCCAGTTGCAACTATTGCATGCATCTCCTATCGGACACGCTTCAGACAACAAATAAAATGTTGAAACTAAGTCTCATGACTTGCAAAGGTTACGAATTTTTTTTGAAAATGCACAATTGCAGAAACCTCGTAATATTAGTGAGGGCAATACAATAATATTCTCAAAACTTAATTTTCAAAAATATAATGTTAAATACAGTATTTTAAAGTTGTTTTTGATAAAATCATACTGCTCATTATTTTCATAAAAACGTTTTCTTTGATTCGGAGTTTTAAGCATATGTAAATGTCTTGAAAGATTACTAATATACTTCATTAAGTAGACTCAAATTAAGTTGCACCATTTAATTATTCTTTATTTTTCAAGCTGGTTTTGCACTTTTGATTCTGCTTAAACTGGTTTTAATTTTATTACGATTAACTTGTAAAATAAAAATTAAACTCGTCCTACACCTTCCAAATCCCTGATACTTCATCAGATATACAGATAAAATTATGATGAATGACGTTGACTGCCGCTAATATACCTTTTGTACGATTGAAGATGGTTAAATGCTGCTTGATATCATCCTCAGTTAGCTTTGAGTAAATGAAGTGATGCATTTTTATGTAATTGATAAGCCGTGTAACTTTGAATTACTGATTTTAAAACATTCTAAAGGAACTGTAAAGTATTTTTTCTGCAACCGACAGGGAAGTGACTACTTACAGGACTCTTTTGCGGCAGGGCAGTAGGTCATTACAGTACTGAGTACTGAGTGTTTTCAAATAACATTTCTGATTTTTAGATGTTACCTATGTCTACCTAACATACTTGATTAAACTTTTTTCACTGACAATAATAACTGTCAGTTGAAATTATGAATTGATGACTTAAATTTTTTACTTATATCAAAGCGATTGCAGCATAAATATTTACGTATTTACGGGGGACTCGTGGGCGGCTTAAAGTACTTGGGCCTAGGACCTTGTACTTCAACAAACCCCCTCGTCGTGCAAACCAAAACATTTTTGACTTGTTACGTTAATAAACTATTAAGAGGTCTTATTTAAAAAAAAATTTAATAACAGAGAAAGTTATTGTTACATTTTTTATCAATAATAAAATCCTGGTGCAATCTGTAAGTTATGAGCCTTGCATTTAGACAACTCATCATACACTTCGTATGGTTGGTTGCAGAGCTAGTAGGTGAAATCGACTCTGTAGCGGTGTTTTAATCTAAATGTGTTAAGTTGATAGACGCCGATATCTATAATAGCCGGATTTATATGCATTTGCATAATTATTATTTTGCCAGCAAATTATGGATTTTTTGCGTTCTACAGCATTCTTAATTGAATTATACCACTTTTATTTTGCATATAAATGCATATTTAGTTATTTTACGATAATTATACAGACAATCAAAGGTCTGAAGCTAAATACACAATGTGGTACTCGTAAAATTCGCGTTGAAAAGTTTTTAAAGTCCGTCCTGTAATTTTACACCATATTATTCGGAAAAATATGTCGTTTGCAAGTTACACACTACCTAGGTAATCTAATTTTTCCACTCCCATGTTTTAATTTACTTATTAAGTGTGTGCTGCTGATACTATAATGATATCCATTTCGATACAGATTTTCATTATGAAATGACCAAAACTGACCAATAGCAGCAAAGCATTGTTTGAAGTTGCTGCCGTTCGTGTCGTAATCTCACCCGCGTATTAATAGCTACCATTATAGATTCGTTGCATAATATACTATTATAACAATACATTTGCGTTAACTGGATATAATCTAGTTTAGTTTATAGCGTACTTTACCTAATTTCTGTTAATTACAAAGAAATAAATTTAAAGTGCAAATTTTGAAATATAGGAACCTCTCCTTGGCATGCAAATTTTAAAAATGATATAATATGTAATCAAAAAATAATGACTGGGCTCTAGAGGGCCATGAACGCCGTACTGATTTTTAGATAACGGTGAGTCCATAAATCGTCCTCTGCCTCTTACCGCCCTTTGCCAAATTGTAATGCTACTATAGCAGAAGATCCTTACCGACTTTATTAGTTTTTTAAATAAAATAAGTTTTGCTTGTTAAAGAACCTTCTACAAGGATAACACTGCTGTTTGTACTTTGTTCTGTTTTTTGTTTATGATTTTTTAGGGGCATTCTCATTAGAAAAGTACATTTGAAGTGATTATGAAGTATTTAATAAATCTGCTCTGGATAGAACCTCGGCAGTCGGCGTACTAACCATAGCCACCTTTGTTACAACTACGACAATTGACAAACGGAAATGTAAATTCTACATGAAATGGAGGTAGGTACTAAATTCAGTAACTATAAATTTTTTACGGGTCGTCGCGTCGTTCAGCCGACCATGTACACATGGTTGCGCGCAGTTGTATACGGCCATTCCATTAAAAACATACCAGAGAGGATTCCGCCATTTACAACAAAAAGTAATTGTTAAAATCCCATGTACTACTTAAAAAAAGCAGTTATATTAAAAATAGGGGCGTTTAATCCGTCCAAATATTTCCCAATTGAGTTATCCCGTCTGCCTGCAGCAAGCGCTACAACATGGAATATAAACATACGCTCTGAAAATCGCATTGTCGTAGCTTTAACAAAGGCAGTTAGTATCCACTACCTAATAAATAAAAGACCTAACTAAAATTTTATTTATTGCAACCAAAAGAATATAAATTAGAGTTAATGTTTTTTATTGGATAATGTGATAAGATGGCGTTCCTTCAGAACTGTGAAACGAACCAGACAAAGCATAGTAAATCATATACTAAACGTCTTCAGTAAAATAACCCAACAAGTAAAACAGAAAGAAGAACAATAAAATTCAGTTACAAAAAACGAGAAGATGAATTGAACACAAATTAACTTTACAAATAATTAATCTTCTTTTCACCACCATTCTTCTACACTGATTTCTTCCAACTTGCTGAATGTCTGAAAACCATGTTGCGAGTAGTCTAATATTCTACTGGAACTAAGCATCTCCCTTCTTCTGTATATAGAGTGACAAAAATTGTTTTTCTTGCGTGGACAATCATTTATGGACACGAAACACCCTGTATGTTTACACTGTAACAGCGCGGCATCCATGGCCTTCGGAAGATATATCGTTTGTGGTCATACGTTACAAAGTATATCGATGATTTTATTTTGTTTACGGTCACCATGGGAAAAGTAACAATTGTGACAATTCAAGAATGCAAATTTACGTATTTTGAAAATATCAATTGTCACAATAAATGAATAAAGATATTCAATTGTTTGGGAAAATGAGGAAATGCAGGGTTATTCATCGTAACTGACACAAAGGTATACCTTTGTAATAATATGACACAAAACAAAAATTTGTACATGAATATATGCTTGGTGCAAATGATCATCAGTCTATTCACAAATCTGCTCTTAACATAATAAAAAAACATAACTATAAGTATAAGAAAAGACAGACAATTGATAAAAAAGGCTTAATTTTCACAATAATGTTTGTTATTTAAAGCTAAACTTATAAACATCAACAATGTGAATGATTTTTACTGCCGGCAGTCATGTTTGGTTCTACACCAAAAGTTTTGGAACTCAGCGGTAGGTGTCGCCGATGTTGGTTGTATGCATGGGATCTTATCGTTATGTGTTATTGATTTTGTAAAACAATTGATTGAGTAGTAGTAGTTTATTTTCTTATTCATACAATGAAGTTGGAAAATACAATAATAAAATTAAAAATGCATTTGAGAACAATAACATTTAATTCTTTATAAAAGGTTATTTACATATACGTATTTTTAAGAAATTCTGTTTTTATCATATCAACAGTCTAGAAAATGCCGCATATTAATTATCAAAATGTTTGACCTAAATTGTTGTCTTACTTTGTTTTTACTAACCGCTTCGGGAATGATTTTCTGATTCCTTTTATGCTATTTATATACGGTAAGTTATTATTATTGTTATTATGAGATATTTAATTGTTATTGTGTAGTTCAATTCCATTTAACGCGCTCCATGCTAGCTTTGAAATTAATCCATTCAGTGAGCTATACCTGTATTATATCCAATTCGGTAATTACGAAAAACTAATTGAAACGGAACCTATCTTCAGTAATGTTAAAAGCAACAATCAGTAAATTGTGGGTACTTCATTTAATTTATTGTTATAGTGACACTAGTCACTATCTGAAAATGATGATTTACAAATTAGTAAAGAAAGAAATTGTTTTTAAAATTCTTAAACTTAAGATATTTGCAATAAACTGTAGAAATGTAGGACATCATCTTTTAGCTGTGAGTTTATAGACGGAATATTTTACCAATGCTTTCGTTTCTGTAGTAAAATTAAAAAGTTTAATGTATTTTTAGCATAAGAATGTTTTTTACAGTTTTACGCACCCATAAAATTTCTCTTTTTCCATTTTCACCCATATTTTCATTTTTAATAATATACAAGGTATGAATGAATGGAACTATCAGCTGGCCTACAAATTGCTGACATTATAGTGAATTTTTTTAACAAATTACTACTCTTTACGTTGCTTACACAACGTAGTAGTCCTGAGCCTTAGTAGTTGCACTTTACGGCTGTTGTAGCTGTTATTAATGTCGAATATATAATGTTAATGACACTTGTAGCTGTAATTGCAACCGCTATTATATAAAAGTTTGTGACATGCTCGTATGTAATTTGATGGTTTTTGCAATTATTTCAAATGTCATAATACACGCAATAGTGTGTTTAACAGACACTTTCTATTTCATTGGAGGAAGGAAAAACCTCCCTTTAAGTATGGTACCCGTTTCCTTCGACACGTTTCGTGTCATGAATGCAAATAAATCAATTTTTGCCTTCGAGTTGTATAAAAATTATAATTGGTTTACAACAGGATAGGGCGATTAATAATCAGTCATAGATCAATTTGTTATTATTATAAATTATGTGGTTTGTATGATAATATCCGTAAAACATACTGCAGGTCTAGAGATCCTTAATAATCAAAATCGCAAAATTCCGGAAAAATAGTACCAGTATCGCAATCAGCTTTTGGTGTTTTTCTGTATTTTGTAAAATTTCACACAGCATTTGGAAAAATGATCCTACAATTACAATATGTGTGCGAAGTATTGCTCATAAATATACAAAAAGCAGTGTCAGCTGGTACATGAAGGGCAACGGGGTACGTACTGCCTTTTCAGCTATTTGTTACGAATCAGTATTTTTTTTTATTTTTACTGTTTACAAATTTTATATAATTGAAAATCCAAGAAAACATTTTTTGTTACGATCGTTAGTAAAATAGTCCAAAACAATTAAATTTAGTTTAATTATCTCGGAATCTTACAATAGTTTGTTGCGAATTGTCGTAAAAACGGATTCGTCAGTGTTTTTGTGAAAACAATTTAGTAAGTAACGCGTTTGTGGAATTGATTAAACTGTTAAAACTAATTTGCATCGTGCCAATCACCGCGGCGGTGTTTTTAAACCCTAAAGAAAATAAAAACTTCTGCTAGAAAAACAAACGCTATCTAGGAAAGTAGACTGTGTGCTTTAGCAAGGTGTTTACCCGCCTGGAATTCCTGAAAAAATCTATAAAAAAAGCTTGAAAACGCTTGAGTTGAAAAAGCACACTTGAAAACCTTAAAAGCGCTGTAATTTTTGCTTGTACCTGGAATTTTAAATTTGTTTTCTTTTGAAAATTCAAAATGCGTGTACGTAATGTAAAAATTAAACTATTCAAAACAAATTTATGCCTCGCAAAAATTCGTTCGCGCTCGTTTGCAATCGCAAAAATCGGAGTAAAATGTCACTCTGCATTCCAAGTGTCGAGATGCGGTTAACCACTCGACAAACCCCGGAATACAATACTTATTAGATCAATCGCCAAAGAGATACCCCTGTAATGCTGCAGCTATTGTTATTAACTAGTAGAACGCGGGATACGTTTCCCGATGTTTTCTTGGGACCTTTATACCCGGCGCTTACCGCTCCGAATGTTTCCTCCGCTGAGTTGATCTGAATAAGAGTTGCTCCAGAAAAAATCGTAAAAAAATCCAAAAGGAGTCCGAAAAAACAGCCCCGGACAAAATTCAATAAAACTGCTAAAAATGTTAGACATTTGCATATTCCAATATTAAGTTCGCTCGAATTCATATAAATCAGAGACATAACGATACAATTAATACACATTTTCTTGATATCGGCGAGCTTCATGGCCCAATTACCGTACGTAATTTTAACATAAATATTAGAACCTGCAAACGTAATCAAAATCGGCTTAACATGATAGTGAATGTCAGGAAAAACGTAGTTCCTGCAGATGCATCTAGAATGTGTAGTAAATAGTTTTGTAGTGAACACTTTATAATAGTAAGCGGAACCTAATCGAATTTGTAGCCGATGCGGTGGAACTCCCCTGCCATTAATTTGTTTGTTGTTTGCGCAATAAATACACATTTCCAACCTGCTAGAATTAAAGTAGCCATAAATAACCAAATTATGACAAAACAGAAGTGACAGCCATGTAAACATTTATTGAAAACAATCAATATCTTTCCAAAATGCGAGATTTAGTCGTGTTGGTAATGAAACACAAACTCACAAAAACATGTCACTTTAAGACGGTTATGTTAAATAACATTTAATAAATACAACTGCATTGCTACGTATGTATAGCCATAGATTAATAAGAGTTATTAATCTATGGTATAGCATAGTATCTGCATAGTAAATCCGTAACCGATCTGTCTAATAATTTTATAAAGTGTCTTTATATTAGTTTGAAAACGTTTGGTACTTAATCTTTTTACTTCGACGAAAAATCTGGGTAACTGGAATTTTATCAAAATTGAACCTGAAATTCCTTGAAATAGGATTGCTGTGTGTTCAATCGAAAAATACTTTTAACTACTGCTCCAAACTTTAGTGAACTAGTAATTGAACAGTTTGCACATTAGCAAGAAAGGCTATTGGATTTTATTTTTAAACAAATTATTTAAGGTAAGTCATATGTGTGTTAAAAACTTACAACAGTGTTAAAAGGAAAAAAAAGTTGAGACTTGTCACTTTACTGTTCAAATTTTAAATTTTACTCCTAAGAAATGTAATACTTTGCAAGTTTTTAAGGATACCCTAAAATCTCGTGGGCTCTTAAAACGCCCCCAAATGGGACACGCCCACTTTTGAAAAAATTGTCTGCGGCGCATTTTTCACATATCTTAATAAATTGCCCTCCCACTATGCCACACCACGAGCCGTCACTGCAAAACAATAAGGAAGTCCTCATTTAAGAGCATTTCAGAATGCTTGGAATGTGTTCTTTAGGAACGCGCAAACAACTAAATAAAACTTATTATTAAATTTTAACAACGTTAATGCTATTGTTGAACATAATTTCTATTTGTAAATTTGAGAGTAATACCTTAGCCTTGAAAGGCAATTTAGGTAATCGGCATTGAATACATCGAAACATATTTTCTGGCGTTATTGTCCTTTTATTCCTACTTTTAAGAAACACGTTTAAATTAATGCAATATTTAATTAAAACTTTATATGCAATTGCAATTATTTAATAACCTTGATCTTTTACAAAAGGCGCCAATATTTCTCTACTAAGTCAACTTTTACTATGCAATGCGACGTGCAAGGAAATGTGTTAACGATTACAATGTTTAATGCATTGATAATTCAATGACGAGAATGCATGGATCATTAATGTATAATAATAGAAAGTACTCTAGGTAATTGTAGAATTTAAAGTACTTGTTGTTGTCAGTTGTCCTGCCTTTTCTATTTACTATTTGCATAAATAAATAGCTGTACCATATGTTTCATTAACTCTATAAATAGAAACTAAAAATAGTCGCGAGTATTAAGTATCATCACATCATTGTTGTGGAGGTGTAATAGGGAAGTTATTATGGTATTATGGGTTCCGAGGGGAAATGGAATTTTATTCACTTCTAAAATAAAGTATGTAGACCGCATCGTTACTTCTTTAATTTATTTGGGTTACATACATTTTTGTGGCAGCTCGCCCATGCAGTTACTTGCATTTTGCATTTATTTAAAAAAGGAAATTTTAAAAAGTAGATGGTAGCATTATCAATGATCTTAAATATTTACACACTATGTAAGTAGAACACTGGAGATATTTCCGGTTTAACGAATAGAAACATACGTTTTTGAACATGAACAGTAAGAGTTCTATTGTGATAAAAAAACACAACTGAATTTATGTTTTAACGTTATTGGTATAAATATTTATTTTTGGTACATACTGTATTTTTGCTAAAATGATATCGTACAAATAACCATTTTTTAATGGCGTGTTTTTGGTTTTTAATACGTTGCAAGTATTTGTATTATATAAGATGTGTTCCCAAGACTAGCCGAACATAAGCAGATAACATGGAGAAATTGAGAATCTCGTGTAATATTTCCCTGGAATGCACGCGTCAGTTTTAAACCTTATAACGATGAAGAACGCATATTTTTGTATTACTCGTTAGAAATTTTAATAAGCTTCAGGTTTAATTACGGCTTAAATTAATTAATTTGCAATAAACAAGTTCGGTTTATAACTTCGAAATTACGTTACACGCTCGCGTCACAATCAACCAAAGTGCAGCGGTTCAACTCCCTCTCACCGCTATTTTTTTTAATACTTCTAATTATCTCTTTTATTGTATAAGAGCTAAATGTTATTACTGTACTGCTTTTTATTAATAAAAATTGCTAAATTACACAAAAATTTTTATTTAATTCTTCATTGAGCCATCTTTGCATAATAAAGTATTACATAAACGTTAAATGAAAAACTCAAAATAATAATTTAGTTATTTCACAACGAAATGTTGATAGATCATGATGATCGACAATTTTAGACGTTTTAGTTGAATTTGCTGATTTGAAAAATTTCACGGTTTCTCAATATTTACTAAAATTTTGATTTTATAGAATGATACAAGTAGTTCAGTGGCTAATGTTTACTAAATAGTTATAGTTTGCATTAACTATTTAATTTTTAAACTTTGATTCAACCGTTGTGAAATGCTTACAATTTAATAATTCTTTTCAAACAAAAAGCAGTGCAAAAGCAATATTTAGCTTCTGTAAAGTAAAATACAATTAAAAATTTAAAAGTAAATGGCCGTGAGCAGGATTTGAACCGCCGTACTTTCGGTACCGCTATTGTGTCGCGAGCGTGTAATGCCCGTTTACTAACTGCGCTATGGAAACATGCCTGCGGGGAATAGTAATTTCGGAGTTACAAGCCTAACTTGTTTTTTGCAATTGTAAATTAATTAATTTAAGCCGTAATTAAAGCGGAAGCTTACCGAAATTGCTACCAAATAATACAAAAATATGCGTTCTTTATCGTTATGACGTCTAAAATTGATGGGGGCATTTAAAGTAGATATTAACGAGATTTTCAGTTTCCCCATGGTATCTGCGTATGAAAGACTAGTCTGGGAACACATAGGCTATACGATGTCAGTGAAGTAAATTTACTGCGAATGAATGTTTGACAAATGTATTAAAAAACGTTTAATGGATTTTGGAACAAGTCTGTGTTGCCCGGGGAAGCTACGGTAATTACTAAAATGCTTTAGATAAAATCGTAAAATCGCTTACATCGCTGTTTATGTTTAATTTTTATGTGTAATTAATAATAAGGTTAGGTTTTGGAACATTTCACCGTATATTTAGTCAGTGTTACTGTAGCAAAGTGAAAGTAGTGCTATTTTCAGCTTCTCACTTTTGAATAAAGCAATGTAGAATTAGATCACCAAGAAAAACTTACCATATTTTAATTAATTGAAACATACTACTTAAAGTTGTTTCTTAATAGATACTAAAATATGAAGTCGGACATCATCATCAGTTGTTTTTTTCTTCCCAGAAAGCATTCTCTTAAATTCTGTGATCATTAACGAGTCTTCATTCAGTTTTATCAGATTTAAAAAAAAACGCTTTTCAGATAAGTCGTTTATGAAACTAAAAAAATTATAAGCGTCTCGGCTGGACTTATCCGTGCTCTAAAAATCTTACTTTACCTATTTTTTAAAGTATTTTTGGTAGCCCTTAACTCAGTAAGTATAAGATCACAGTACTCTTATCCAAAAGGTGTGGCAAGGTGAGAGACGAAAGAAAAAAAAGAGAGGGGGGAATTAGCTCTCCTAAATACTACTACAGTTAAATATTTTGTTTAGTTAGCTTTAACAGATATGTTTTAGCCTCGCGCGTTAATTAAATAAAGTAGCATGATTTTCGATATTCAGAAATTGGTAGAATGCGTCACAGAAAAATTAGCGGACACCAAATTGTAGCTCATCTCTCTAGCAGTATGAGCCTACAATATTACAAAAATAAATTGTTGGTTAGTTTTTGGGCAATATTTCTCTCTGCTAATTTAAAAATTTAGAAAACTTTTTACTTCAAAGTTTTCATGGCTCCAAGTGCAGTAAATCAATAACCAAAGTTAATTCGCACAAACGAAACACAGGTCCTGTAAGGCATCAACGCACATACACTACGTATCGGCTTTCTTCGGCGTCTATCTGGATCTGCGGTGTTCTGGTAGAGCTGGGGATGCTACGGTGTTCGGAGAATGAGTGAGGTGATTTGTTTCGCAGCTTTTGAGGGAGCTGGGTGCAGTTCGAGTAAGTCTATGTAACACCATTTAATCGATCTAGCAACAGATGGCTGTAGGAGTTTGATTTTCCAACCGTTTTATCGATCCGGCAACAGATGGCGAAGGCAGATTCGGCTATTTTTTGTTGCTTAGCAGGATAACAAACATTTGCAAGTGTAACGACCGCAGCAGGAAACAGAAATCGCCTCATATTTAGTTTTGTATGTTAATTGAAAGGAACGTTTTCAGAGGGGGTGATCTTAATGTTTCCCAAAGCGAGGAAATCATTGTAATGTTGCTTAGCGAAAAAACATTTATAGTTGTAGCGATTGTAGCAGGAAACGGAAATTGTCTGTTGCTTAGTTATGTAAAAGGCAGACAGTCCTTCATATTTACTGTTACTGTTAGTGTCAACTATTGATTTTGTTTGGTTATGCTGGAATGTATTTTAAAAGGCAGTGGAGAACAGAATTTATAAATCGTCGTTTTTCAGCAGTAAAAATGTTAAACACACAATTTAAAAAAAATTATAGTGGTCGCTATTTACGTTCTAGAAAGTTTAGAAAATACCCAGATGTTCTATCATATTCCGCTTGTAAATTTACAAAAAATAAATTTTCTGAAAAGTACGTACCAAAAAATATGTCTGACTTCAGCTTCCTTTTAGAATTTTTTACATAAGCATATTTTGTTGATGATGTTTTGATATGCTTCCACACTTTACTGTTCATCTAAACTTCCCCATCCGTTTGTGAGTTCTGAGGCGCACCCACACATACCCACCTACATACAGATATGTTTTAAAACCACTTGTATAAGTTTCTACAAACACATATCTGAAAACTTTCATGAAATAAAATAAAGTGAACATTTAAACTTCCTGGGAAAATTTTAAACAAAGCATTACAACAAAAATTCAACGTTTATTTCTGTTTATTAATAAGTTCTAGCCTTACTTCGTTGATGTTTATATTGATGTATTGTAAATAAAACAATTATTAACTTCAACAAGTTGTTATTTTAGCCATATACGTATTTCGACATGTTTACATGATAACCAAGATCAAGGCATGCAAGTTCTATTGTTGCTATAGCACACCAAATGTTTACTTTTAAACTTTCCTTTGATAATGACATATAAACATTTCGAAATGCTAAATTAAAACCTGTTTAAGGTAATAATGGAGTTATTTACAATACATTTAATTCTGTTGTTTATCTACTTCCTAAAAAAAATTTTTTCCAAGTCATGATGCACATTTTCACTTCATCTGATGTATTACACAATACATAAGTAAAAATGAGATAACACCACAATATAGAGTGTGTGTGTGTGTTTTTATGTTTTCATTTATAACAAGAAAACAGATTTATTATAAATAAATTTATACTGAGTATAATTCATAACTTAAGTCGTAAACAGTAATAATTTTAAATTTTTAAGTTGTTTTGCCATTAAGACTAATACGAGGTTCTTAAAAAAATTTCGTCACTTAAATTATAACAGGAGCATAAAACACAGAACAACAGATACAAGAAACCATTGCAGACAATAACACCAAGTCTTTTGAAGTTAAATTACAAGCAACTCCATCTGATTACTGCTCTAAGGTACTTTTATTATACTATTCTTTATTTTATTTTAATTATTTGTAATACAGTTTTATGGAAACCTTAACACTTTATAATTGCATTTAATTGAAGTAGGATACCAAACACAAACTAATCGTAAAAAATATAGCATTGATAAAGCAAACACAAGGACAATAAGTGTGTCACATTTAATGTAATAATTAAAATTTAATTACAACACAGTAACTTAGCAATTCAGGCCTGCAAATGCTACGAGTAGTTTATTGCTTCACTTTCCACCCGCATTTAATAAACAGAGCATATCTTATACGCTTTCGGTTAAGTAATCAGAAATTATTTCATGAAATTAAATGGAAAACATGAACAAACAGGAGTTCTTATTATTTTATCAGAGGCTATGCCGTGGAATAAGTCCTTATCGGATGTTTCACTTATTGCTTTTGGTTCTCATTATTAATAAACAAAAATAAAGTTAATTTAGGGCATTGCAATTTCCTGTAGTTATTAATAATTAAAGGCGTGTATTAAATCATAATGCAGTTTTGTTTTGTTTGTGACACTCTGGTCTACTTTGAAATTGAAGTCGGTAGTTTTTTTTGGGTCTTCCTCTTGTCGGTATTTAGTAGCAGCAGGAACAAAATAATGCAATGAGTTTTAGTAATTATTTATTAAATCAAACGCCACACCTTTTCCTTTACATGTTTAGAGATAAAACTAAGACTACATAATAATTGTTTACATTTTATGATATCAGCAGGCCAGGGGGTAATCACTCCCAAAATTTCCGACACGGAATACATCGACTGTACAGCGTACAATATAAATACACGTTCATGCAAGACGAGGCCCTGAAACACTGTCCTATTGCCGTCCGCCCCCTTACGTAAAAAAATCTTAATATATAAAAAATATATAGGGGAGAGTATTGTACCTTGGGCCACTTTTTTTTAAATTTGATATTACCTCAATTTATTATGCTACGTACGAACTCTAATCACAGTATGATAGTATAAAGTGTTTTTTATGACTGGTTATATTAAAAAGGAGATTTATTAAGAATTATATATTTTATACGCAATATTAAAATAAACATAAATTGGCCCTAGGTACAAGACCGTCCCGTACCTTGGGCCCAGGAGTGTTGTACCTTGGGACGTGGTGTGGTTATACGATTTTAAGGATTAAAGCTCTTTGAACAATCAAAGAACAAATAAAAACAGACCAGAAAAATGTTAGATTAAGATATTTTACTCTTAATAATATATTTAATATTTTAGTAAATAATAAATAAATAGTCTTGTACCTTGGGCCGGTAAAACGTACAAGCGAAGTAAGTGGCTCGAAGTACGAGACTATGCCACTAAGAAATTAAATTTATACAGAAATTATAAAGACATCGGGAAATTTTTGAAATTCCTACCGCGTATTAATAAAGACGTAAAGACATTTCTCATATTAAAAAAATTTATATACAATGCTTATGTTTCTCTATAAAAACTGTTAGGTGAAGTTCCAAATATTTACTACACAACATTAAAATCATAAAAAGCACTAATTAATGCTGGAATGCAACTGAAGTTAGGTTATCTTTCTCTCTACAAGCAATATACATTGTTGCCCACAACATATAATTTTCCGTAATATTTTAGAGAAATAATGTAGATTTCGGGGGGGGGGGGTACAAGACGGCCCTAGGTACAATACTCTCCCCTATAATAATTAAACAAAGATATTTAAAAATGTACTATATAAAATATTTTAAAAAATAACAATAATCTATAGAAAAACTATAAAAAATAAAACAAATCAGCCAATCTGCATTCTAGATGTATATTTAGTACAGAATGACGACAAAATCGAAATCAATCCCAATAGTTGACGTTTACATTTTTATTTGTTATTGGTCCTTAGGTGCGACGAAACTCTCAGCATGTTTACACCTTATTTACACCTGATCATTTTATTTTTAATGGATTTGTGGACAGGTTAGTATTTGAGGATTTTGGGGCCTTGACGCAGTTGCTCCACTTGCGCTATGGTAATGAGAAATTCATGGAAATACGTAGAGGGCACCTACGAATGTAGATAATTGTATAAGAATACATAAATAACACACGGGAATACGCTGAAGCTCATTCCATTGTATTTTTTATGTATTTTCATATACGTATGTGCATCTGATGTATTCTCTGCATATTCCTGTGTATTCTTAAATTTTTTATGTATTTTTAGATTATTTTTGAATATGAACTGCATGTCTTACCGTACACCATAAATTATTCAATCAGTTCTACCCACTTAGCGTTAATATTTAGGAATTTAAAATTGTGATTTTAACAGATGCACAAGAGTATTGTTGGTTGCAGAAATTTTATATCATTTATAATTTATTTATTATTAGTAAAGATGCAAACCAGATTTCTTAAGTTTCTAGGTTATGAGTCTTAGATATTATCAAATGTTTTTTAAGGAAAATCTTTTCGGGAAAATTTTTGCGGTTCTGAAAAGAACCGTTTTTTGTACTCGCTCGTCAGCTAACCTTTTAAACTGTACTACCATGTCTATGGCTGTCATGAACTTTCCAAGCAAGCTCATCAGAATAAAATGTTACATTCTGTAGTTCGCCGTTATTCATTAACCGCTGAATAAACCATTGGCAATATCAAAGTCTTCTATTGTAATCTGCTGGCAGTAATTCCTGACACACTTGCATTTTGTATGGATACAAATGGAGATTCGTTTTTAGTATTTTCTGCCAAGTACCATACAACTCAACTTCCTGTGATAACTTACGCAAAGACTTTATAGGTTCATCGATTAATCGCTGCTTTACATCCTCGACGATTTCTTTATTTTGAAGTGATGGCCGTTCACTGTCTTCTTACGTGCAATACTGCATGTGCTTCTACACAACTAGACAGTGTTTACAATTGTATTTTGGAAATTTTTACATCAAATACGACTTAAGGGAGTTTAACTCGAAATTTATTAATGCTAGAACGAATACTGTATCTCCAGTTACCAATTTCTAGAACCCCGTTGCGAAAATACGATTAAATTTAAAAAACTCTGTGCTCTTCTGTGATAACCGTTTTTTCTACTAGCATGTTTTAATTTATTTATTAAGTGTGCGCTGCCTATACTATAATGATAACCATTTCGATACAGATTTTCATTATGAAACGACACAAACTGACCAACAGCAGCAAAGCATTGTTTAAACTGACCAATAGCAGCAAAGCATTGTTTTTGGTAACCATGGTTACAAGAAATGTTGACAGTTAACATCGCAAAACATTTGAGTTTTTTTTTGCATAAAAAACTAATGGCTATTAATACACTCGTGTATATCTTACTCGTGTATTAATAGGTATCATTATAGATTTGCTGCATTATATTTTATTAGCAAACAGATTTTAATTAAGTAATTGTCAAATTGACAAATAATAATTTGCAGGTTTGTGAACTAAACAAAGACTACTTTGGTTTTTAGGGCAAACGCACTAGAACGTCAAAGGAATTTTGCATTCCCTCCTGCTTCGCAGTCAGGAATTCTATATGCATGCTTTGTGTTCTCTTGCGTTGCCAGGCAACAATGTTTCCTGTATACAACTAAAATTTTTCGCTAAGATAATCTTCAAAAATGCACAAAGAATGCATTGGAAAACGCAGATTATAGCGGAAATACATAAGAATTCAAAATCACCTCAGAATAATCAAAATAATTAAAAAAAAACATGAATTCGTGCAAAGTACAGGAAAATTCATGAAGAATATATTCATTCCACACTGGCTTTAAATATAAACATATGCTCAATGGCTATAACGCCGTTGTACTTATATAACTTTTACATGTTATTTCATTTAAGAAATGCTATATGCTTAAATGTTTTTTCCTCATTACTGCAGTGCGTGTTCATTGATCTTTATTTACAACGGTCATAAACTTAATGTACTTTTGCAGTTGTGCTGATAGAAGTATTGGATTCTGAATTGCATCCGGATTCCGTTAATTAATGCCTAAAGAACTGGTATTGCATACGGGAAAACATTCTTCAGAAGATATTACAGATATCTAATTAGTGGAGAGAATTACAGTTCCCGTCAGAGTATTAATAAAATGGTTTAGTGATAAGGGTAACTAGTAATTGTGAGAAACAAATCAAGGATTAGTTTACTATCTATCAGCTTGTTACCGTAAATGCACCCAGTTATTATTTGTTGACAAATATTTTTCATTATTGAATTATTATTTAATTTTATTTCAATCAAATCTTTGTATTCGCTTTTTGCTTTATATGTCTGCTGTACCATGCGCTATCTCTTTGTATTTTCTTTTGGAAATGGAATTGGAATAAAGCTCATTATTTAACCATTGCGTTGATGTTATCAACTGCATGTACAGCTTGGTTTTCTGCACGGTATATAAAACACTTAGGTATAACCGCGAACGGCCAAATAGTGTCCCGCGGCCTGTCACGTCCGAGCTAGAAAGAGAGAGTATGTGCGGGCCGTCGGCCAGCTTTGAATACTATGCGATATAGGGCGGATTAACACATTTCAGTTAAAGGTTATTGGTTTTGAATAATTTTAATACGTTTTATTAATGTAACCATTTTTATTTTTATGTAGGTTTTCTGTAAATGATTATGTAGATCACAAATTAACTGTAATACACAAACAAACTAATATAAACGCAATAATTAAATTAATTTGCATAACATAATAACATAAATTTGAGTTCTTCTTCTGCTTAAAATTCACTTGGTATAAATTCAGGTGTACATTTTGTGAATTATTTGCAAGAAACGAAATTACTTACACAAAGCTCAAGTTAAAAGGTTCCAAGTACCTTGTATTAAAATTCAATCAGTCAATCTGAAGCTAAGCTTCATTTCTCTTCCCTGCTGTTTCCGTCACTTTATGTTTTTCTTCTTCTTTGTAATATTGTTTTATTCTCATTGTTATATAGAAAAAAATTATTTAAAAATTATTTTTCGTCGACTATCCACGCAAGGGAATGAAAAGAATTTAATTTTTATTTCAAATATTTCTTCTATTGTTTCATCAAAATCATCAACTTTATTATGTTTTTTTATTGCAGTCCTACTTCTTTGAATGCAGACGTATTTAAATTTGGGCGAATTAGATTCGTTTCGATTTCGCACAGAATAATGAAGAAGACTTTGTAAATTTTTTTGGGCGTTTCCGATATAATTTAACTTTCCATTAATTCACATTCAGTTGATTCAAAAAACATTTTCAAGTCAAATATGTCAAATAATAAATCACGTAATATAAAATTTCGCGTTTCGTCTTTAGCTAGATCTATTTCAAAATGTATAATAAAAAAACAGGCAATAAGGACGAGTTATTGGCGATTTTAAATAACAAAACCTTTTCTTTATTGCTACACTACCGACTCTTACAGCTAGGTACCACACAGCTCGTGCTCTTTATGAAAATTCAAAGCCAAAATTTCTGACAAACAACAAAACAGCTGAAGTATGCACATCCCTATACTGCAATACGAAACTGCCAGCGGTAAGAGAGAGAGATACGCCGGCCTGCATATACTCTTGCACTTCTCCCGGAACGTGACGCGGTTTGCGGACAAATCTACATGTAGGTAGTAAAAGACTGGAGCCTTAATTATAATATATCGTGGTTTTCTGATAAGAGCGCTAGTCATGTTCGAGAGTTTTATTTCATTTTCATGATAAAGTTCAGTTTATAACCTACTATAATTTTTTTCAATTAAATTAAATGGCGTCGTACTTCCATAAACTTTTGTGAAAATCGGCAATGATAGTAGCAGTTAAATTAAATCTGATGAAAGAATTTGATTCAGTTAAAAGGTGTCTTAATAAAGCGGTAGTTAGAGGTACATAAACAAAATATCTAGGATTTCAGGTTTTTTTTTCAATTCTTTCAGAAACTTACTAAATAGTCGCAATTTCTTTTCGGATTATTGGTAAGCATAAAAATTCGCAACTTTTGTTTAATGTTTAAACCATTTTCGTGTATTTTCAGATAAGCCGAGTTCCCACTACTTGATAGATCCTCTATAAATATATATAGGGAGTCACTTTACACAGTTTTTTCCACGAGCCTTGTCATTCCTAGTTACGCCACTGAATGCTATTTGTTTCATCAATAACAATTTCTTCTTAAAAATGCAAACTATAATAATGCCTAAATTAAAAGCAAATTTCTAGTCTTTAGTTTTTTATAGTAAATAACAGTTTTACATGTGGCAACTCTGCAAACCATAAGCAATAGTAAAAATTAAATTAGAAAAATGGTTATCACCCATGAGAGGAAATTTTAATAATAGGAAAAATTAAAAGTCCTTTCTCTCAGCAAAATGTTTAATTAACGGGAACCGGTTTTCAGGCAATTAAATCTTGCCCATCATCAGCCTTACGAAATTAAATCTAAAAATTACAACAGTCAATATTTAAAAAATTTAAAAATCTAAAGGGTAACTTACTGCACTACTCTTGAAGTGTATAAGTAAAATTTAGCATGCCTCAATCGGCGTAAATGAACAAAGAGAAAATCTAACAATCCAAACCAAAAGTACAATCTTACACATTAACATTACGAGGAAAACATAACCTCACACAGTTTTAACTTAAAAATTAGGTAAGTGTATAAGTAAACTATACCGGGAAACCAGCAAAAAGAGACGGGATAATAACAAAAATTGTAAAACATAAGATCTAAAACTAACAATTACAAATAATATCAACAAAATCAATGTAGAACTATACTAAACATTGTGGAACCCTTAGTTTGTATTTGAGCATTCAATGCTCAAATACAAACTAAGGGTTCCACAATGTTTAGTATAGTTCTACATTGATTTTGTTGATATTATTTGTAATTGTTAGTTTTAGATCTTATGTTTTACAATTTTTGTTATTATCCCGTCTCTTTTTGCTGGTTTCCCGGTATAGTTTACTTATACACTTACCTAATTTTTAAGTTAAAACTGTGTGAGGTTATGTTTTCCTCGTAATGTTAATGTGTAAGATTGTACTTTTGGTTTGGATTGTTAGATTTTCTCTTTGTTCATTTACGCCGATTGAGGCATGCTAAATTTTACTTATACACTTCAAGAGTAGTGCAGTAAGTTACCCTTTAGATTTTTAAATTTTTTAAATATTGACTGTTGTAATTTTTAGATTTAATTTCGTAAGGCTGATGATGGGCAAGATTTAATTGCCTGAAAACCGGTTCCCGTTAATTAAACATTTTGCTGAGAGAAAGGACTTTTAATTTTTCCTATTATTAATAGTAAAAATGACCAAATTTTTAGTTTTTTTTCGTGTTTTGTGCAAATACCAAGCTGCGGAGGAAATTGTTTTCAAGGAATTTTAAATTGAGTTTTCATTGTAGTGCGGCGTTATGGCGTTTTTCACCAGTTTTGAAACATCCTGTATTTTTAATTTCCGCATCTTATGTTCTTGTTTGCCGTTTATGGTTTTTCTCCTATCTATAAAATATAAATGCTTGCTCGTTGAATAGGGTTATTACGCGGCGATTTAGTAACGGTTTTATGGTGCAGTTGGTCGTGTTAGTTTTAAAATTTTATTATGATAAATTTATAGAACAAAACTTTCATGTATCTACAGTGTGTCCCGCTTTTCATAAAGGCATTTAAATGTTTTCGACTAGTTACACATCTCCACAAGAAACACATTTGTATGGTGCAAAACTTATTTAGTCTAACCTACTGCAATCAAATATAAATGCCAAAAGGTTATTGGGGATCTAAACAGAAAAAAAAACTGTTAATAAAAGTTGTTTAGAATAAAAATTAAGTTTTATCAAAAATAAATATTTTGTCATACAAAGTGAGGTCGTAAACTGTCTTTCCCCCACCCCCGCCTACTAACGATTGAACGGCATGAAGCTACAAAATTCGGGTTATTGTGATTGAAGAACAAAAGGTATTTTTTGAAAAACAAATGCCGACTTAAATTTACAAAATAGCGACACGGCATCATTTTGAAAAAAATATTAAATGACACGGAAGGTCGCGTGACTTCTCTTTTAAAAGTTTGAGTAGAGTATAATCCTAGATTTTGGGAACATTTTATCCATTCAAAAACAAATGGCAGGTTTTCAAATTATCTATTTCTGTTTGCCATTATCTGCAACGTATGCTGGGCGATGAATTGATCGTGGTTCAACAGATTGACCTCCTCGGTCCCCTGACTCAGCTCCGCTGGACCTTTTTGCGGCGATATCTCAATATAATCAAAAAAATGTTTAAACAAAACTCCCTTTTTGATTTACGACATAGGATAACAAAGGCTTGTGCAAATAGGTGAGTTGAAACCTTCCCGTAGGTACGGGACGAGATATTATATGGGCTTTTCTACCGCCAAGAAGTTCAAGGACCACATTTTAAACATTTATTATAATAGTATTATTCGGTTTTTGTTGTATAAAACAAATTTTGTTAAATTATGTTTTAGAATGTTATTTTTTTTGTAGCGTTAAAATTTTTCTAAGATCTAGGGTTATACTCTACTCAAAGACCTTTCAAAAGAGGGGCCACACGATCTCTCCCCGTCTTTTGTGCTAATTTATTTTTGTTGCCATTTTGTAAATTTAAGTCGGCATTCGTTTTTTAAAAAATCTATTTGTTCTCCAATAATAATAATAATACAAATTTCATAGCTTCACATCAAGCCGTTCATAAGTTAGTAGGGGGAGGCCGACGTTTTACGACCTCGCGTAATGTTTTTTAGACTAAAAAATTTTAAATGGGTTTCATATTAACTATACCAACTTAAAGTGTGATACAGAACTAACGTAAATAATTTGGCGATTTGAAATAATTGATTTGTCTTTTCTTTTAATAATTAATTTGAGATAAGTAATCAATATGAGATCAGTTGTCCTTTTATAGACTAAGAAAAAACAACATTATAGTTACCGAATTTTAAATTTTTTGATTGATATTGCGGCATTTCTTGTGATTTTAAACAAACTTTTTTGAATAATTTTTTCCTCTGTTTTGACGGCTAATATGATTTAATTTTTAGCATATACGCAGTGGCCGCGAGAACAGGTAACAACCGGCCATTTTCTCAATTTTTAAATTATTAATTTCAAATTTTTCTGGGTAATATACACATGAAAATAATGCATATTACGACACGAAATGGTGTTAATTTTGACCTCCGGTTTAACCGGAAGTATTGCCAATTTTTTTTATTTTTAATGCAACACCCTATATATTTTTACATATTTGGATAGACCTTTTATTTTCCTTTGCAGCTATGTGTAATACTTACCCATTATCTTTTAATTTTGGCCGCCAGAGGGCGTTTTAGAAAAAAAAACCTTAAATGCCTAATAATGATATTCATAATTTTTTTTTTAACAAAAAGACTTAATAAACTTCAAGTGTTTGTTTTATTAATTTGTTTGAACATTATATTGGGGCAAGAGGATATTAAAAAAATTAAAGAAGAAAAATCTCAATTTTTAAACGGTCATAACTGATTTTTTTTAATTACCCCTACTTGAGTTTTATTGTACATTTTAAATTGCCATTTTGTTTTCTTTAATTTAATACCAATTACATACCTTATAATTTGTAAAATAGCAAGAAAAAATAAAATTATAGTATTATTAACGGATATTAAAAATAGCTACGTTTTTGCAACTAAGCAGGTTCTAAAAACAAAATACCAATAAGGTACGTTATTGGTATTAAATTAAAGCAAATAACATGGTAATTGGTGCAATAAAACTCAACTAGGGGCAATTAAAAAAATATGTTATGACCCTTTAAAAATTGAGAATTTTTTTCTTTAATTTTTTTAATATCTTTTTGCCACAATAAAATGTTAAAACAAATTGATAAAAAAAACGCTTAAAGTTCATTATTCTTTTGTTTTCAAAGCTAATTTAAAAAAAAAAGCTAATTTAGAATAGGCATTTAGGGTTTTTTAAAAACGTTCTCTGACGGCCAAAATTAAAAATTAATGGGTAAGTATTATACATAGCTGTAAAGGAAATTAAGAGGTCTATCCAAATACGGAAAAATATGCAGGGTGTTGTATTAAAAATTAAAAAATTGCTACCACCTCCGGTTAAACCGGAAGTCAAAGTTAACACCATTTTATGATGTAATATGCATTTTTATGTGTATATTACTAAAAAAAATTTTAATTTAATAATTTAAAAATTGAGAAAATGGTCAGTTGTTACCAGTTCTCGCGGCCACCCGGTATTTTTCATGCATGTAACCGTGTTTTTTACACTTTAAAATGTGGGCAGCAAGCAATTACGTAGGAATGTAGAGATCATTTCTGGAATGTTAAACTTCTCAATTAAAATTCGTAAGTTGATTAAAATAACTTATTATGTAGGCATTGTTGTTTTAATTTAGACTTATTTTTATATTTGTAGGAGCAGTTCTTAACACAATCAATGTGTTGTTGACATAAAATATTTTATCATTGCTGGTACCTAATCTTTGAATTACAATACTGTGCTGCTAAAACAGCAAACACTATCAGTATAATACAGGAGTGTAATTGCAATACTACTAATAATTAGCATCAATTACCAAGGTTTAAGGATTACTTTAATTATATCCGATAAAATTAATGACCAACTGTTACCGTAATTAGAACTACGCGGAAAATAGGTATATAATTTAATAGGGGGTTTTATAGATCAACTAAAACCACTAGCGGTGTAATATTATGCTAATGTTACATTCACCTGAACTAAATTTAGAATTAATAATGGTAATAATATTCACAAGGCCAACTATTTTAAAAATCACCTTTTTGATTTTTCATTAGTTCGTAATTAGTATTTTATGGCGCGATTTTGTATTTAAATTGTTTAAAATCTTTCTGATGAAATGCTGCGCACATTTTGCACGTCATTGCATGCAATATTTGCAATGAGGAAGTTTTAATAAAAACATTGAAGTGCAAATTTCTAATAGGTAAGTTAAGATACCCGGAAAACGTTGAATTGTGATTGTAACATTACTTGGCAATTTAGATCAATGTATCTACCTCGTTCAATCTGGTGCTGTATTCTTGTTGTTTCGAAGCAGTGAAAGTTGCAATAATTCTTCATCGTGTGGAATACTGTTAGTGTGCATTGTACTTTAACAGTTTGTCTACTGACCTACCTTATTTACCATTACCACAGAATTCCTCGTTAATCATTAGAAGGATGTATGCTTACATTTTTTATACATTATACTTTTCTTGCGTGCAATTTCAATTATTTAAGAAATTTCTTATAGTAATGGTTATAATACTAAGATTATAAATTAGCCATTCAAAAATGTGTCCGAATCCCAACTTTATCCAATACAATTAAATATGCTTCGATTCCATATTTTGGTGGCAAATCGGAAAAAACTGCTAAAATTATAAATAAGACAAATACATATGAAGTAAGTTGTAAAACAACTAAAAACGTTGTAAACACTTGGTTTAATGTAAAATCA
Organism: Ctenicera cuprea; assembly: GCA_958336395.1. NCBI lineage: Eukaryota > Metazoa > Arthropoda > Insecta > Coleoptera > Elateridae > Ctenicera > Ctenicera cuprea. The sequence continues at coordinate 27,589,347 of OY284489.1, read as the reverse complement.
AAAACAGATGATTTGCTAAAAAGGCATTTGCAAATTAAATTGTTCACATTGTAATTCGGTTTATATAGGCCAGACAATTAGAAATTTTTATATTAGGTATAAAGAACACGTACGTTGTTACAAATACAAACAACCACATCAATCCAATTACGCTTAACACTTACTAAAACACAATCATTTAATGACATCTAATAACACTATAAAATGTTTACACTTTTGTGATGATAAACGTAAATTAGATATAGTAGAAGCTTTTGAAATTCACAAACATTTAAAAACTGTACCGTTAATGAATGAGCAAATTGATCTCTTAAATTCTCCTTTATTGGACATTTTGGAAGAAAAAATCAAGTCATCTGCAGACGATTACTGAAATCAATCACACCAAGTTCTATTGTCGCTATAACAACACTAACTGTTTACTTTTTAGTACAACTTTTGATACTGACATGTAAACTTGTGGAAATACGTATAAGGTTAAAATAAATAAATATTGTTGAAGTAAAAAGTGTTTTATTTAAACTAAATGAAAATAATTTATCATTCAACCAGATATGTAATACTTAAACTTGGCCACACTAATGATTCATACGTTGTATTACAGTATATTTGATTAAGTACTTATCTCATTTTTTTAAATCCCAAATCGCACTTGAATAAGTAGACTGTAACTATATCACATAGTTCATTAATCCAAATTGCTTACGCTAATGATAAACTGCCCGCTAACAAATGTAAATGTTAGTAATTTGATAAGGACGCACTTTTGAATGTAAGCTTTGGTTTTTAATAATTTTTTTTTATTTGATTTACTTATTTGCTAGAATATTGATGATTATTTTACTGTTGAAATGAATATTTTTTTTATATTTGCGAGTTATGTAAATATTTTTTTAATATTATAAAAATCTTGGATCGTATAAAAGGCAAACATGTTGCATCAAAGAATTTATAAATATTTAATCTTTTTAATTATGATGTTAATTGTAAGCAAACACACCAAACCGTTATTTAAATATTCTTAAAATACAATTTGGAAAATTTTAAAATTCTTAGTGTTAGTATTTTCAAATTATGGCGATAAATAAGTACAACATTCAAATAATTAGTTGAATAGAGAATCGTTATTAATTTATTTATATGTACTGCTTTTGGTATACAGTGTGTCTATAAAGTACCCCCTCCCTCTGCCAACTGTTTAAAGACGCAATTTTGAAAGATGGATCAAAAATTACTTAAGTTATTTAAAAAATACTATTTCTTGGACAAACAAAAAAACGATGCACTACAGCATAGAGTTGCGATGCAACGTCTACTAAAGCAGAAATTTTAAATAGCAAGGTGGGTTCAGTGACACCTCATTTTGAAGTTGTTTTTTAATTATGATGCGTCTATAAAATAACCGCCACCCTCTTGCAACTCTTGTGTAAAGACTCTATTTAGAACAATCTAGGGAATACCAAGGACACTTAAGCTATACCCAAGATACCATTTTCTTAAAAAACGTCGACGAAGCACTCAACTCACTTCGCCATTTACATTTTTTGCGTCGGTAGGCTTCGTGACGCTGCTGTGACGCCTGTCAATTATTTTGTTCGCTAAAAAAATAGTCTTTTTGGCGTAACATTGCCAGTTTTCGAGCTAAACTTTTTTGATATATCACATTTTTAAAATTACACCCACAGACAGACATTGAAAAACAACACTCTGTTTGGTTTGGGGGGGGGTACAAAACATGTATTTCCGTCTAAACGGCGAATTTGAACATTTATTTTATCAAATCAATACTTCTTGGTGCTGAAGCTATAGGAAAGTAAAAAGGTTTAAGTCTTGCAGAAACATTTTTTTAAATTTTCTTTCGGTTTGATGGTACTGGGGTGCTATACCCAGCAGCATACTAGCATTTGTTACACCGATGGCAATGATAACTCATACTGCCTGTGTTTTTGGTTTACAGCTACGCGCCACCGCCGTGTGTACTCTGTAAAGATGATCGCAGGCGCAGCAAAGTGCACACGGTGCATAGGTGTGAACCAATAATAGAAACAGTATTAGTTATGATTGTCCTAGGTGTGTAAGGAATGTTAATATGCTACTCGGAGAGGTTGGTAAGCGAGGTATTTCGATTTGAGTTTTTTATACTTTAGAAAATGGTACTTATTATATTTTTAAAGTATTTTTGTATCAACCTGTTACGAGCCAACAGTGACTGGAAACTTACACCCTTCTAACCACTGTAGCGAAAGTCACGCCGTGTACGGCACATCGGGAACAGACTAAAAGTTCCCTAACAATTAAAAAGAATCATAAATTAAAGAAAAACATATTCAGTTTAAAGTTGGGCGGGACGGTAAATAAACAGCTTTAAATTTGTTGCTGCGCCTAAAAAATAATATGGAAATCATATTCCACTATCAGTCATGGGAAATTTAGGTTAAACAGAACTGTTTTATGGTCCCCCGCTTATTTAAATAAAGGTGTAAGAATTTTGATTTATTTTTAAATTTGAAGAATGTTTCACTGAAAATCAACCAAATTGTGGCACATCCTTGGCCTACAAAGTTTAAAAAAAACCAGTTTAATTCCATTCCCACTTCTAACATTCGAAATAAAATACGCTTTTGTCACATATGTTATTTGTGAACGCGACATTGAACTTGAAATTTAGAGATTATTTGCATTACAAATTTCAAAACTATGTTGTGTATAGTTTAAAAGCTAAAATTATTAAATTTAAACTGGTGGAAACTTGCACTTGCTTTTTTTTATTTTTTTTTCATCTTGAATAAGCCAACTAAGTAGGTATCGTAGTGGGTCGCGGATCGAAGAATTATTTAGTGCTGTCGTTCTTCTTAAATGCGAGCTGGCAGTGTAAACGAAACACTTTGTTAGCTACACGTTTGTTATTGCAACTTGAGCTTTCAATATTTGGGTTAATCAAGTTCGGTTTTTGATTGTGAGTTTTCAGTCTATTTTATTGTAACAGAGTCGACACCGATGAAATCGGTTTTTTCTATCACATAGCTGCACGTAAACCTGAGATGGTCCTACGTGTTTTACAAATGTCAGATCAAATATTGCTTGTTATGTAATTGTTCAATTTCTATTTGTCCAATTACTGCTTTTGCTTGTACATATCTCATTTTTAGAAGTGCGTATTGAATGTTCCCGCGTTCTCGAGTTTATAGTCACTTTTTGCTGCGCCGTCCCGGCCCGTCTCTGCCGGCCGTGCTGTTCGTATTGGGAATGATAGGTATCCGCCTCGCGACCCAACCATCCACGCAAACGTTGTATACCGAAATTTGTTTATACAGAGTTGGGGAAAAGTATGGAATAATGGCTGTAATGCTTTAAATATAAGTTTTAAGAAAAAATCCTTCAAGGGGTATAGCAATTTAAGTTAAGAGACATCGTATGACGTTCTTCCATTTTTTTTCTTCAGTTGTTTTTGACAGGTGATATCAGAGACTTTTTTTACATGGCAACATAGGACGTGTTGGGTATCGTTAAATAGAGCTTTTTTTTCTCTTTTTATCTATGTAAAAATTTTACAGGGTTGTATTAGAAAATTATTGAATATAAAATTATTTAAAGTTTTGCATTTAAAAAATTGACATTAAATTAAATGTTTAAAGGGTTCACCATTGACAATTTGGCAGTGTCCTAAACGAATAAAAAATTATTTAAAGTATTTCTTAAGTACTCTGCTTCTATTTGCGCCACCTCTTGCTGGATTCCGTTTTTTAGATCTTCTACATTGTTTGGCCTTCGAGGGTAGACTTTGTTCTTCAGGTATCTCTATAGAAAGAATTTTAAGGGTGTCAAATCGAGAGATCGAGCTGGCATTGAACACTGCAGCGGGCCGCTGTACAAACGAATCTGTGCCTTATACCTATAACGTACGCGTAAATATGTGGCTTCTAGTAGCGGGAGCATCTAGATTTGGTATATGTATTAAATGTTTGATATCTTGAAGTTTTACTTGCGAGAAGAAATTTACACATTTTTAATTTCAGGTGCAAGTTTTTAAAAGCTTGATATTTACGAATTACAAAGAAATTTTATCCTGGGTTGATATTTTTCCATACAAGGTCATGTCACAAAAATGCATAAAACGGCACCTGTGGAACAATAGCCTTTAATTTGTTGTTCATAAACCAAGTAATTTAATTTCGATTACTTTAGTGGTTTACAAAACTAGGATATGTAGGATTTAAAACAATTGATAACGGGTCTTCTGTGGGTTTTATTGTTTTATGCACCCTTGGTAGTAATAGAAGAAATAAAAAGTGTATGTCATTCTGCATAAGAAATTTTAATTGACTACAAGTGGAGATGTAACAGTTTTATTGCACCTCGCACACCACCGTAAACATAATTTATTTTGTCTAACAGTAAAAAAAAAAATCTTATTATTAACTGGTAAGTTGTAATAGTTAGAATTTATTTAATTTTGCATCCATTTTTAAATTATATTGTCATTAATAACATTATGTTTATCCTTTTGCTTGTTCTGAAGCACTCAAGTTAGGGTCGGATTGATTAAATGTGAATTATGTATTTAAAATTACTACATTACAAAGATAGAATACGCAACATTCGTAATTGAAGTAAGTGTAAATTCATTGTGCTGGGTGTAACTTCATAATACGTGTTTGTAGTCTAAGGTTTCAAATTATGTTACCACAAAAAAGTAGAACGGCTCATGAACATGCATTGTCATCCAAATGTAAAGCTTTTAATGTATGCAATAGGAACCAAAAATGAATGTAGCTCATTTATACAACGCATTTGTAAATCTAAGTACATATTGTATTCTGGTAACGAGCCTTGAAAGTAATAGCAGATATTTAGTTTCTTTTGACTGTGAATGCTTTATGTGACGACAACAAACAGTTGAAAATGTAGGTGAAATAAGAGATCGAATTAAAGATCCGAATATTTACCTGTCAGATAAGCTTATTGGACCTGAATAATAGTTGTACTGTTGTTTGGAAGGTACAAAGGAAGAAAAATCAAACTTGAATTTTTTGATGGCAATTACAATACTTTAAATGTTGAATTTCCAACAAAGAGACGAACTGTTGTTCAGACAAATTAATGTTACATGAAATATCATGAAAACACAAAGAAACATATTTGTTGGTATACTTTTATTGCTTATGATTACAAAAACTTGCTATTGCTAGCAATCTTCTATTAACTGATTAAGTAATTATACTACCTAAAAAAAGTTCTTCTAATTGTCAGTCACTAGAATGCAGTCGTTAATAAAGAAGCAAAAATTTTAATATTTATTTTTAATATTTCGCCCGAAGGTATGGAATAACTTTTTCACTTATCATAATAATTATTTCACCAAAACCGTGTCTGGTAAATTATTTGACAAAAACTGTTCTAAAATCAATTGTTCGGCAGCAATCGTTCGAAAATCGTTTTTCAGCGCAGTAATTGTACGAAACGATAATTTTTCGAAAAAACGACAGCAATAGTTCAAAAACCAATTTTTCGATGACGCAGGAACTGTTGGAAACGACTTTTTTTAAAACATCTGATCGGAGAGCAATTGCATGAAAAGCATTTTTCCCGTATTTTTCGGCAGCAATTGTTCGAAAACAGTTTTTCTACTTAGCAATTGTTCGAAATTGTTGTTTTTGGAAAACAATTGATCGCCAGCAATTGTTAGAACAGCAATTTTTCCATAGCAATTGTTCAAATACCAGTTTTTCGACACGGCAATTGTTCGAAATGACAATTTTTCGGAAAACGTTTTAACGGCAGTATAATTGTTCAAAAATGAATTTTTCGAAAAACATTTTTTTGACGCAGCAACTGTTCGAAACGACTTTTTTTAAACATCTGATCGATAGCATTTGTTAAAAAAGCATTTTTCCGAAGTTTTCGGCAGCAATTGTTCGAAAAACAGTTTTTCGACTTAACAATTGTTCGAAATCACTTGTTTTTGAAAAACATTTGGTCGCCAGCAATTGTCAGAAAATGTTTGCAGCAAGCAGTTTTTTGACAGCAGTTGTTTAAAAACATTTTTTGAATGCAGCAAGGGTTCGAAACGACAATTTTCGAATAACATTTGATCGACAGTAATTTTTCGAAAAGCAAATTTTCGACAGCACTTGTTTGAAAATCAGGTTTTGAAACGCAGCAATTGTTCGAAACGACAATTTTTCGAAAAACATTTGATCGGCAGCAATTGTTCGAAAAGAAGTTTGTCGACAGCAATTGTTCGTAAACGACAATTTTTCAAAAAACATTCGATTGATAGCAATCTTTGCGACAGCGATTGATCGAAAAATAGTTTTTCGGTGCAGCAGTTGTTCTTTTTCGAAAGACAGTATTCAAAACGGAAATAATTCTTTTTTTAATTTTTCTTTATGGATCGTGCCCTACAACTTTGCGTTAGGACTGTAAGTCTAGCTATAAAATTTTTTTGTTTTTTAAAAATTTATGAATATTTGCTTCAAAAAAGTTATGGACACGTTAAATGACCATAGGAACTGACAAAAGAAGTATAGCGTATTTTGTTTTGGTCGTTTACTTGAACATTTTGATTGAATAATTGCCTAAAGAGATTTTTTTTTATATAATTAGTTATTAAAAATTTTGAATACTGAAAATTTTGATGTTCTTATTTTTTTTTTTAATTTTCGAAATTATGAATATTTAAAAATTTTCAAAAATTTGAACAATTTTCAAACATTTTCCAAAAAATGCAAAAGTTTCAAAAAAATTGAAATTTTTAAGTTTTTTAATTTTATAAAAACTATACCTAATTTACAAAAATATTCAAAAATCTTTCAAAATTTCAATATAGGCGAGGAAGGTCCCGTGGCAGTTGGCCGACAGCTGTTTTGTATGCTTTTGCATGAAAAATTAAGTTCTAAAGTTATAGGTTAGAAAATTTTAAGGTGTGTAAGAAATCGAGTCGAACACCTAAATCTACGTCCCTGGTTTATGAATTTCAACAAATGAAATTAGAAATCATCGATAGTAGACTATCAACCCTCCATATTCGAATTAAATATCTTACTTTAGGCAGATATATTAATTAAAACGTGATGCAACTGTTCCACCGTGGGGAAGCTGTACCTCTGTAAGGAAGCAGTTTCAGACAGACTTTTACGACCTTTTTCTCTTAAGAAATCGCCTACCTAAGTTCCTCGGTGTAATTTTGGAACACCCTGTAGATATTTGTTGCTTTTATATTCTGCTAAAAGTATTTACTGGTTATAAAAAGTTTACAGCGTTTGCAAAAAAAATTGTAAACTTCTAAAAAGTTTGACAATTAACATTAAGTAGACAGATATCAATCGTTATCAACAAAATGATTTAAAAAAAATCGTTTTTATTAGGTAAACTAGTAGTGATTGTTCTAAACACCCAAGCTGTAAATGTGCTCGCTATAAAGCAATTGAAATGGTTAGCAGTTTTTTTTCAGTTCTTGTAGGTTTACTTTAGATTGTTTAGAAAGGTTCGTTCCCCTCGAGTCATTTTAACAGTCGAAAGTGTAGACAAATTTTATTTACCGGAAGTCTAAAAAAATATACACATCTTGGAAACAGCAGGTTTGATGTGAAATTTTCGAAAAACCGCTAGTGGACAAGTGGAACCGTTTTTAAAATTACATGAAACATAACATTATTACAGTTACAAGTTTACTGTTTGAGAACCTCAGATCGTTATGGTCATCTACCACCGGCTGTCTGGTCTTTGTCACTTTTCCTGCTGGCCTTCTGGTTACGGTGACTGTGCGCCTGCAGTCTGCAGATCGAAAGGTCCCACTCAGTTACATTCGAGTGCGGTTGGCGAGTGCTCGTGTTCGAATCCTGCAACTAACGTTGCGTGCTCGGGAAGTTTTTTGTGAAATCCATAAGAAGGGACTTGTGGTGAAAACTTTGGTGTTCCATTGTTTATGGAATTTGATTTTACGAAACCAGTGAGTTATATTTTTTTTATTTTTTTTTCGAATGTGGCATTCTTATACATAGATTTTTAGTGTATTTAGCTGGTTGCTAAGAGAAGCATTAATTTTAAATGTAACAAAAGTAAAAGTGCTGCTAATATTTTGGCTGCAATATTTAACGCTCAGCTCTTGTAATACAAAATTGATAATTGAATGCGTGATAGTTTGTTCATGTCTTTATTGTAAAAAAAATATTGTCAAGGTGGGGACCAAATTGATTTGGACTTCAAGTAGTTCAAATACTGTTAGAAGTGTAACAATAGGAAGTGAGTGATATCTTAATATCTATCTTGAAATATGACGCACTCTCTTTCTAAAAAAAAAGTCTGTAAACAGTGACTAGGTCAGTTAGTTGGAAAGCTGTTAGTTTCTACTAATTCTCAATGCAAACATGTCGAAGATCGTTTAAACTGTTTCTCTGTACTTGTTAAGCCGGGTTTTTTAAATGTACGAAAGGCTTTATCATAATTGTTAATGTTGCTCAAACTTAATGTTCGCACGTTTATGCAAGGTCGCCGGATAAATAAATTTACTTATTTGCATTGTACTAAAACAGTAAAAAATTGGCCTTTAAAAGCGGATTGTATGAAACAGAACAATCGCTTATGACGTAACGCAATTGTGGATTCTAAATTTAATATTCGTACATAATTTTGTTGTTTTATCAGATTTATCTGCTGTATGGTGCTCAAGCGTGAAGCTCTTTGTACATAATTTTGAAGTTGTGATGCTTAACTTAATCTGCAAAAATTTGCAGTACAATTTTAATATGTTTAACGTTGCCTTGATTTTTTTTTGCATAATTTTAAATGGTTTGCTGTTATTTAAAAATTAAAGTTCGAAAGGCACAAATTGCATTTAAATAACCTTAAAATCTGTGTACTTCCGCTTCACCAGTGGCGTAACGAGAAGTTTTGGGGCCTGGGTTCCAGATTCCGGTCGGGCTTCTACTACACCCCCCTCATCTCAGTAGGAAATAAAAAAAAACGCAAACAAAATATTAAACAATAATATTTTGAAAAAATTAAACCAAGCTTCTTTTTCTGGCCTTTGCACTTGCAAATTTTCTAAATCAATTTATTCAAGTCCATATTTAGTGCAGTGCTATTTTCCCCCGAAATTATTGCTAGAGTTGACAATCTGTCTTGAAGCATTGTATTTCTTAAATAATTCTGAAATGTTGACAATATCCTTAACTAAAGTAAAGAATATGTAATACTTAAACTGCCTTTAATAAAATAGCCAACAGAGCTTACATTTTTTTAATGTAAGGCGCCGTGCCGTGTGTCTCAATATTATTTATTCAATGCGACGATTTTTTTCGGCGAAAAGAGAAAAATATTTCAGTAGGAAAATTTTTTCAGTTCTCTTTAAAAAGTTCTCTCAAATAAATATTCATTTCTTTATCTTTACTGTATTCGCCTTTCTTTACCTAGGTGGGCGTTCCAGCTTTACATTGAATTGATTATATCGCCGTTATTAGTACCGACCGGAATGTAGTAGCGCCATCTATTTGGGTCATATGCAAACCACGATTCTGAGAGAAATTTTTAGTGGTTCTATGAGAGAACTTTTTTGAAGAAAAATGTTTTTAACTTTTTAAAAGAAACCAATTTTTTCAGAGATTATTTTTGTCGAGGGAATATTTTTCAAGAGAACAATATTTTTGTTGAAGTTTTTTCAAGAGGGAAATATTTTTATGCGGAACTTTTTTCAAGTGAGAAACATTTTTTTCTATTATTAATTCTATATATAAAAAAATTGCATATTAAATTTTACTTTGTTGCAATAAATTCTTTCTTTAAAAAAAGTACTCGTTTATTAAATAATATTGAGCCCCCGATTTTAAAAATTTTTTAACACTTTTGTTGTTTTTTTTTGCACTTTCTAACTTTTGTTTTTGTTTATCAGCACCAGATTTATGCACGTGCTTTTAACTCATTTTACCGAACTTCAAACGTTGTTATTGGAGAGATTTCAACGGTCTTTTTTGCATACTGTATCTAACAGCAAGGCGGTTGCCATAGTATCTACCACCACGCTATTCCGGGTGTTTAGCGCGGCTACTCGGAAGAAAAAATTGCGATATTACTCACTCATAATATCGTCTAGTTAAAATATAAAGAGAAGTGGGGGATTATTGTATTGATTACCAGCACCCTAACATTTTCAACCAATTGATATGTCGAGATATTCGTCGAAAGACGACCGCTGAAAAAAATATAGTTTGGCTTGAAACAAAAAAATTGGTTATTTGCTTATTGTTATTGGAAAAAAATCTGTAAAAGGACGGGCCCTTGGCGGGTCCCACGACTCACGGGTCCTGATTTAGTGGAACCCCGGTAGTTACGCCACTGCGCTTCACGCTCGAACACCCTTACTTAAAAATCTTACATCAAACCGACTGTGCATAGCACAAATTATTTGCTTCCGTTTTAGTTGCAAGCTTTTTTTTATTAAATCGATGCGTGCAACGATGAGGAAGTTACACAATTACTTTCATTCTGAATTTCCGTGGATAGTTTCTTTTTGTCTTTTTATAAGTTTCTTTTACTTCCTTAAATTGTCAATCATTCAATTTGTGCCTAAAGAATGTTGTCACAGTTCGGAAGCTTATAAATAGAAGCGGAATCATTTAAATTAAAGTTAGTTGACCTCCACCGAATAATTCATTTACATTTACCAAAAGTTATAAGAGAAATTTGTAAAAACTTCTCTTTAATCAATAATAATTTCTTGCAATTATCGTATAAACGCGTTAAATTTTGAAGAAACTTTTAAAAGTTTTAAATGGAGTGCAAGTGAAAGGATTTCTGAACAACTTTATTTTTGTCATTGCGAATTATATTAATATCTAAGCCTTATTTAAAAATGTAAGCTGTCTTGTTCCTTGTTATAACTACAATTGATTAATTACTGTGTCTGAAGTATAGTTGCAGTTAAGATCATGGGACAAATTTAGACTTTTCTTTCTATTTTCGTTGGTAAAAGTTGCAATATTTATTTATGGGAGTTGTTAGATATAAATCACTGGAAATTAGCAAGAGTAGATATTTCGTTTGAAGTTTAAGATTTGTTTTTATAGAAACCTTGAGAAATTGCATATTTGTACAGAAAAATTTAATGTATTCATAAGAATTACAGTCCAAATTGTCGGCAACTAATAAAAGCAAATTTGAGATTGCAACCATTCGCGTACCAGAACTGAAATATTTTTCAAAAATATGCTTTCGTTGTGTACTTTTAAATTTATTTAGTTTGAACCCTTAAAGGTAGTAATAAAAACTGTTTTTATGAACATTTTATTGGCCGCCACAGCTTTTTCTTAAAAGGAATATTAAACGTGGGAAAATACCAAGTTTATCAAAGCTACGAAATGTTATCATCGTATTAGATATATAAAGAGAAATGTAATATAATAATATGTAAACACTGCAGTTTAATCCTCGGATCGAATATTCTTGTCAAAACTTGCCTTAGGTCCAAAAACGGATGTATTATTTTTTTCGTGCAAAGCATTGATATGACTGACTAGTACAGTAACTTCTCTTTACTCAAATTGTATTCATATTCTAGTAATATAAAAACTTTTTATATTACAACAGATAAACAACTTTCAATACACCACGATTTGACCTAAATAACATTACAAAGACTTCACATATTCATCGCAAAATTGCTGAGATTTAGATTAATAAAACAGAAAATTGTAAACAGATTAAAGTATAGAGGGTGTCTCAAAACTGACGTAATGAGAAGAAAAAATTTCATTGAATCTTCGAGACGTTTTATTATTATATAATTTTTACTCGTATGCACTAGAAACGGGTTTCGGTTTTGTTTTATATTTTAATATTTTATTTATATATTATAATTGTCTTAATCGCGATCAAATTATCTTTTGAATCTCGTATAAAATTAAAGCCATTAAAGCGATTCTAATTTTACTATATAAGTAGCATATGAAAAATAATTTTATTAGTTTATAAATAAAATTAAAAACTTCAACAGGCATTTTAGCTTTATGTATTTACTAAACCTCACTGTAAGGTAAACAGTTGGTGTTGCTACGAGGTTGACTTAATTTGGTTGCCCCTATTCGATAAAAGGTGGCCATTTTGTATATAGCATAATATTGTATTCATTTCCAAGCTTGGTTTTAATATCAATCAAATTGAATATGTATTCCAAGTTGTAATTCCAAAAAAAGAGCGAAGAACGTGTTACTTATCAATATCATATCTTCAAAAGTTTGTATCAACGTTTTACGCGCCAACGGTGACTGTAAGACCGAACCACCTCCTACCACTGTACCTTTCTGGTAATTACAGTAGTGTATATACTAAAGAAAGCTTTCATCTAGAAATAATAGAAATTTAAATACGCAAAGGGTTATAATTTACATTCCCAATGTTGCCGTTGGTTATGCTTATAACAATGAAATATACTTCAGTTGTAACATCTAGGCTTCCGGGTTGGAGCCGCGTCATGGGTGCATGATGGGATCTGTTCCAGATCCCAAAGTGACCACAGCCCTGAAGATGTCCCGTACAACCGAGGACGAAACGTCGCAAGTTCATGCACCGATGACGCAGCTCCAACCCGGAAGCCTAGATGTTATTAACAACGGCCGCGGAAACCTGCAACTTAGATTATACTTTAGTTGTGTTCATTTCAATTATTTTCTGAACACATTATTCTCGTTGATCAACTAATCGTTGATCCTTTTCCGAACTCGCTCGGTTCTGGTGACTTCGGATCTTGTTTAAATAATTTTCTGTTACTATACCTCAATATTTTCGTTGATTTCCATTGATTTGAAATTTTGTAAACGTTGCCATTTGTGAGACATCCCCGCAATATAATTTGTAAATGCTAAAACAATTTTTTTAGCGTTAGGCAAAATGTTTACATTTTTTGAGTAGTTTTAAAAATTATTCTACAATCATTTGTTTTGTTTATAGTTTTAGCAATTTTCTCTAATTTATCAAATTTATATAAAACAATTAAAACGTTTTAAACGCTTTGTCTAATGCTAAAGAAACATCAGATATTTACTAAAATCAGGACTTGGTAAATTAAATTGCTCTAACTGTAATTGGGTTTAGGTGTATAGACCAGACAATAAGAAATTCTGATATTAGGCACAAAGTTCACATACACTACATAAATCCAATTACGCTAAATACTTTAGTGCCGTTTAGTCAGCACATAATAATTTTTACATTTAAAATAAATCAAAATCAAATAAATTATAATAAAATCAAGACGTATCCTTTTGATCTAAGAGTAACTAATACCTTGTAATGTCTCCGTAGCGACATCCAAAAAACTACCGGGTTCTAATTGCAGGTAGGACAAGTTTTTATAATTTTTTTGTTACTTATTTAATTTTCACATCAGTTTTACAACAAAATAGTAAAAGGGACACGATTTGTACAGTAAATTGTAATTTGAATACTTCAGATAACGAAATAATTACACTGATACCTATTTCATTGTTATAACATATTTAAACATTAAATGTTCAGTTATGAGAAGATGAAAACAAATAAATAACAAAAACAACATTTTATGTTTTGAAACTGCATAAAAGTCGGCTGCCTTAAGCATGTCGCTCCGGTGACATTACAAAGTATTATTGTTACTCTCCGATTAAAAGGTACACGTCTTTAATTTATTAGTATTTATATAGATATTTGCTAAATTTTAAATGAACGAAATGTGATTTTTTCACTAAACGGCACTAATAACAGCTAGTAACAATAATAGATTAAATTCGTAGCCAAAGTATCCTGGGGACATAAAATCTGGGAAAATATGATTTCCTTTGCATTTTGCATATAGTTCAACTTTCCTTGGAACTATTTGAAATACACAAATATTTAAAAACTGTACCTTTAGGAGTAAGTAAATTGATCTCTTCAATTCGGCATTATTAGAAGTTTTGGAATCCCAGCATCTGCAGAGATAGATAACCAACATCAACTCATCAAATTCTATTGTTCCTATAGCAACACCGACTGTTTACTTTTAATTTATCTTTGAAAATGACGCGTAAAAAACACATTGAAATGTGTATAAGGTTAAAATAAATAAATACCTGTTAAAGTTATTAATTATTTTATTTAGAAGCCGCCCTTCGTCTTCAATTTTCTTGATCATACTGTATTGAGTGGCTGATGAAGGTCCATATTAAAATTAAGTTTAAAAATTATTATTATAAAATATAATTACTGTTATATTTATTTTTATTATGTACTGTTTGCCGGTTTCTAACAATGTTCCTTTAATTTATTTTTTTGCTTTGTAATTGGGCACGGACTGTCTGTTGAAGTGTTGAGGGAATAGATCTATTATTATTATTATTTAATATTAAAAATGAAGAAATTTTGCATGTAATCAAACTTATTAAAATTTTGTATGAAAACTTGTTTTGAGGGGGGCACAAATAGGAGACACCGATACTTTTTTCTAAATAACCTTTCTTTTAAACATTTTTCGCCTCTTTTTTATTCTACGTACAAAAAAAATATACAAACAATATACTCTCGTTAAAAGTCTCTAAATCCGACTTGTTTAATGGTAATTCAATTTTCAAATAAGGAATGCGTAAGGAAGCATTTCCGTGTTCATATTTATAGTAATCTTTTGTATTGCTTTGAGTGTAAACCCGTTTCTGTAATTTTGTATAAACTATTTGCGTATTTTAAGGAAACACTCAGCCCTTCGGCTCATTTGATTTTCACAAAAATCGAATTATCGTAAAAACCGTCGACTTTTACCAACAGTACCTTTTTATTTTTGTGTGCTTTTGTTTAAGAAATAAGATTCATTAATTTTTTGCCAGAGTACCCACTACCCTGGAGAAATTTTAAAAGTAAAAGTAGTATGAAACATACGTCCTTGGCAAGTATCATCGCACGTAAAAATTTGTTTGAAACTGGGAGTGTTGAACAGATTTGATATAACCTTAGCTGTTGAGTCGTCTACACCACAACATTCTTACATTGAAGTATAATCATTCTGGAAGAAGTATATCATTTAGAGCAAAATTAGAGATCTAACTGATAATTTTTCCAATGCTGAATGTTCAATGAAAAAAGCTGTCAGACAACCGTCATGGGACTTTCCTCCTATTTGATTAAATTTAAAAAAAATTTAATATTCGAAATTATTTCGTAAATTTTTTGAAAATTTAAAAATATTTCGAAAATTTTAAGATGTTAAACTGTTTGTTTTTTGACACTCTTATGAAAATGTATACAGCTTTTGTAATTATTAAAAATGTTTATAAATTTTGGAAACGTAAAATTATAAAAACTGAAAATTTAGAAGATAAAAACTGCTTTGACAATATTGAAAATTTAGAAAATGGTTAAAGATTATGTAAATTTTAAATTAAACGTATTGATAAATCAGAAAAAAATAAATAAACCGATCAAACTATATATCAGAGAAAAGGGGAAAAAGAGCTCTATCCAATGATGACATGACCGCTAATTTTTTTAAAATTTTAAATTTTTAAACAATTTGATAATTTTTATGTATTTTAAGAATATTTTCAGAAAATAGCTGAAAATCTTGAAAATTCCAAAAAATTTAAATTTTTTTTGATTTTTAGTATTTTCTAGTTGTAAACAATATTTATTCGTTAAAATCTAAAATCGATTTTCTAATTTGGTCGTTTTTTTGGCGACTAAAAGGAAACCTCCCATATATATGTGATGAACCAAAATTTGATCAACTAAACCATATAATTTTGTTAATTTATAAATAAAATAAATAAATACTTGTTAAAGTTATTAATTATTTTATTTATAAATTACCAAAATTATATGTTTTAGTTGATCGAATTTTGATTTTTGAGTATGTAACTTTCATAAGCCCGACTTGAACTTGAAATTAGTTTCAAAGAAGTTGAAAGTCTCTGCTAAAATTACTTTACCAAACCAGTTCTGCCGTGACAAGTGCATGTGGTCGCTGTAAATTCTTGATGTATAAAAAAAACAATCTCAACCAAATGCATACCTAGTAGTAAAATTCAGCCTACCTTCTTATTGTTGCATACCTCATAATTAAACTACAAGGCTTTAAATGACGTTGCTTATAAGTTATAATGCAGCAGCAATGTTTTGGCCTTTGCTCGCAAGTACCTAATGAGCTTTTAGCAATAAAGCTGGTAAAAGTATCGTATAAGCTCCTTGTTTTAACGAATCATATTCTTTATAATGTGGTTCATACTCTTGTGGAGCAGTTTGTGTTTCATATCATAACAATAAATTTAATCGCTTAAGCTTCAGATTTGAATAATTGTTATTCTTCTGATTTAACTACAGGTATTAAAACCTGTCTGGTTCCGGAGGTCTACAAAAATAACCTTGTCAATACGTGTACATTTATTTCTCAAGTTGCTTTGCTATGTTACTTTCATAATGTTGCAACAGTCTTATTACTCTACGTTCTAATACAGCTATTGGTACTTTAATTAGAAGTAAAACGTGGCTGATGGTGATAAATTGCGTTTTAATAATGCATTTAACTTTGATTTGTTAGACCACGGCGTAAAACAGCGTTAAGGAATTTTTAGGCAATAAGTGTGCTATTTAACCGATTTTACATACCTCCTGAGCAATTTAGGTCTAAACGAGGTTGGCAACATGTAACCTTTTTTAAGCGATTAAAGAATAACATCATCGTGCTTACTGTTTGTAATTATTATCAAAACAATTAGAGCTTATCAAAATCGAGAAGATATAAAACTTGCCGTAAAAGTTAATTTTGTTTTTGCATTGTTTAATTACTCATGCTGATACTGTGAAGGCGGTTTGGATGATCTTCACCTTAAACAACATATTCAATCATGGTGGCCCAAACGAAACTGCTTTTTAGCTCAATGCCAAATTTTCTTCTTAGCAACAGCAATCACTTGGGAGATTTAAGACTAGGCTGTTAAAACCGCATTCAGGATACAACTGCATACTTTCAATTTAATTTGCACTAGACTGCTAGAGGAACCATAAACTAGTTTTAGATGTTCCATATTTTTGGTAACTGCTTGTAGATAAGCAAAAAAATAATGTTTATTGGTAAAAATGTGAATCTAGTTGGACAAAGAGAAAGCACAAGTGCCGGACATTTTAAGAAAACAACAATGAATCGCAACCCAAATTGTATGAAATTGGCCCGTCTTAAAATTAGACAATGACAAAAATGTCTTTGGAAAAGAATTCCATATTTATTATTTTTATCTGAAATAATTGATCTCCGTGTGAGGCATGGTACCTGTAAACATTTCTTGAAAAAAAGTTTCTTGGAATTGACACTATTTTATTATGAAGTACTAAATTTACTTACAATTTTTGGCAGTTAGATATTCAACTTTCAGCGGATAAACATTGTTTGTAATTACAAAAAATTCGAGAAATCATAAAACCAGATAACTACTTTAACAAATGTGGGGGAAGGGGTGATCTACGTTAATGTAGCGCACCCTCCGCTAACGATTTTGCGCTTTTTTCAAAAATTTATGAATTTGGACTTCAAAATCGGTATGAACATGTTAAATGACAAAGGGAATAACTTTTCCTCTGAGAAATTTCCTTTCAGTAGTTTACTTGAAGTGTTCAATTAAATAAACGCCAAAAAACGACCAAATTTGAAAATCGATTTTAGATTTTAACGAATAAATATTGTTTACAACTAGAAAATACTAAAAATCAAAACTTTTTAAATTTTTTTGGAATTTTCAAAATGTACAGTTATTTTCTAAAAATATTCTTAAATTTTCAGGACTCAAAATATATACAAATTATCAAATTGTTTGAAAATTTTTAAATTTTTAAAAAAGTAAATTTTTCCTGATTTTTCAATACGTTTATTTTTGAAATTTACAAAATCTTTAACCATTTTCTAAATTTTCAAAATTGTAAAAACAATTTTTTATCTTTTAGATTTATAATTAGTTTTTATAATTTTACGTTTCAAAAATTTATAAACATTTTCAATATTTACAAAATTTGTATAAATTTTCATGAGTGTCAAAAAACAAACAGTTCAAAATTTTAATATTTTAAAAAATTGTCGAAATATTTTTAAATTTTCAAAAAATTTACGAAATATATCGAATTATTTTTAAATTTTCAAAAATTTAATTAAATGGGAGGAAAGTCTGACAGCTTTTTTCATTGAACATTCAGCATTGGAACAATTATCAGTTAGATCTCTAATTTTGCTCTAAATGTTGGCATCGTTTATTAAAAGGACTCAATTTTGAGGTAGGCAGTCATTTTACAAATGTAGTATGTTTATACTTCTTCCAGAATAATTATATTTCAATGTAAGAATGTTGTGGTGTAGACGACTCAACAGCTAAGGCTATATCAAATCTGTTCAACACTCCCAGTTTCAAACAAATTTTTACATCGATGATACTTGTCAAAGGCGTATGTTTCATACTACTTTTTCTTTGAAAAAATTCTCCAGGGCAGTGGGTACTCTGATAAAAAAAATTAATGGGTCTGATTTCTTAAACAAAAGCACACAAAAATAAAAACGTACTGCTGTTAAAAGTCGCCAAACTCGACGAATTTTAAGTTAATTCAATTTTTGTGAAAATCAAGTGAGCCGAAGGGCTAAGTGTTTCCTTAAAATAGGCAAATAGTTTATCCAAAATTACAAAAAAGGTTTTACACTCAAAGCAATACAAAAAATTACTATAAGTATGACACGGAAATGCTTCCTTACGCAGTTCTTATTTGAAAATAGAGTTACCACTAAACAAGTCGGATTTAGAGACTTTTAACGAGAGTATATTGTTTGTATATTTTTGTACGTAGAATAGGATTCTTCGATAAAAAAGGGCGGAAAATGTTACGAAGAAAGGTTATTTAGAAAAAAGTACATAATAAAAATAAATAAAACAGTAATTATATTTATAACAATAGTTTTTAAACTTAATTTTAATACTTGAACCTTCATCAGCCACTCAGTATGATCAAGAAAATTCGAGACGACGCGACGGGAAGCTACGGAGAACAAAAGCCACATGTTGACCTCATCGAACATCACAAATTCAATATCCGAATATTTTATAATAATAAACAAGCAAAGAGCTCAAGCTAACAAAAACTAAGCGCCCCCCACCTTAGTGTACAAATTGTAACGATATAATTTAAAAGAAAATGGAAACATGGGCAACTAATGAGTATGACTAGGAAAGGACATAGTGGGCGCCCAGCTGGGGATTCAGGTATCCACTTTTAAATTTAATGTTGTTTTTTGTGAATATTTTCAAATTAAATTGTAAACTATCAATGGATACCTGAACCCCACTTGTTCCACCCATTACTTACCTTTCTTGCCGCACTCGCTAGTTACCTATCGCATTTATACGTTGTCTGTTTCCAGTAAAATAGTAGCAATCTGTATATTATAACAATTTACAAATTCTATTAAAAGGGCGTATTGTATTTCTCACTCTAAGTATGTATATTTATAATTTTAAGTAGGCGATGTTGAATTTTCTTTTTATTAAATATTAAATTTTGAAAGCTTTTCTTTCCTGTGGAATAATGGTTTTGGTTTATACCCCCTTTTGTATTCTGCTCTCGATATCTCGAAAGCGGAACATTTAAGGACCCATGTTTATTAAAACTGTTGGTCTTATTTTAAGTCAGGAATTCACTGCATTAATTATGGTGTTTTTCTCTTCGGCACACCCTGTATGCGGTTGATTGTAAATTCAGGGCCACTTGATTTGTCCATTTATTATTGGCGATAGAAAAAAAATGTATAAGTGAATGTTATACAGTTATGGTGACGTGTATTTTGGACATACAAAACAAAATGGCCGACTTCCGGTTGAAGCGGAAGCGACTATATCTTTATTTTTTTAAATGGAACACTTCGATTGTAGGATAAATTGTGTTAAAAAAGAACGAGAACACAACTGTAGGCTTAAAATCAAATGATCTTAAGAGGCTGTTTGTAAGAAAATGATAAAAGCAATAAACAAACAATTCATGTTAATTAAATATCAGTTGTTTATTATAATTTAAGAATCTCCAAGCAAAAAAAATATAGGAGTTAGGTCGGGTGACCTAGGTTGACAGCTTGATTGGCAAATAAAAAGAGAAATGTCTTGGTTTATCCATAAACTTTATTTGTGACATTTGTTTATTGCTTTTATTAGTTTCTTAATAACAGCGATCAATTGCAATGTATTTATAATCATTACCATTGGTTACATACGTTGCTTTAAATCAATAAGTCTCGTTTATTATCAGCTTTAGGCCTACAGTTGCATTATGGTTTCTTAAGCAGAATTTATCATAAAACGAATTAACCTAAAAAATACAGGGTGTTCTATTAAAAAAATTGAGGTATAGTCGCTTCTGCTTAAACCAGAAGTCGCCGATTTTATTTTGTATTCCCAAAATACTCCATAAACTGTATAACTTTTACTTATACATTCTTTTCTACCGTCAATAATAAATGAGCAGATCAGCTCCTGAATTTATAATCAACCTATACCAATTCTAAAATTGCAACTTCAAGAAAATCTCCAACTATTGTGACTATTAAATTTGAAATGCACAAGGTCAACCGCTGATAAAATATACCTACAAAATCTGAAATGAGGATTGAAAGTGCACCTAAAATTTAAATATTAAAACTGTTTATCGAAATTTGCATTTTTGAATACCTCATCTATCACACAATTTCTCTTTACAATTCCAAAGCACGATGCCTACTTTTATAATTGGATTTTAATTTTTATTACAAACATTCTTGTACACGAACAAGATATTTGATGATGTGAAAGGATATTTCCGCATAAAATACCACTTTCTGCCACTACTTTTAATACATACTTAAAAATGTTGTGACGCTGCTAAAGATGCACATAAAATTCAGTTCTAGAAATTATTTTGGAATTTTTTTCATTAGATTTAATTAAATTTGTAATATTTAGGAAGTAGGTTAATGATAATAGTCGGTGAAGAAAATTGATAAAGAATACATATTGCGATGCTACAACAATTGGAAAGTTTAATGTAGGAAACTAATTTAAGATCAGTATTGACCTTGCATTGTTAATTAAATTCCCATAAAAATATGCGCCGCTGGAATTTGAAATAATTAAAGGAAATGCAACAGATTTCATTATATTACGAAAGAGAAATTTTTACATGTGTACATTTAAATAGGAAGGGATAGTTTTATTATCATTGAATATCTCCTGTAAGATAAGCATCGGAAAAGGGTTCTATTTTTTATTATATCATCACACGAAATTAGCATGAAATCGTTGATGTGAAAAACGCACTCGTCCGAGTTTTAGGTAAGCCGTTTTCACTTGCTGGGTTATAAACTGGTTTCTAATTATAAGTAAAACAAAAACTAAAGGTGAAGTTTATAGTTACAAAAAATTCTTTTCTTTATTCGGCTTTCCTTGTGTTAATTTCTCTTATGTCAATCAGGTTAACCTTGATCTTTGCCGCGCTGCATAATGAATCGGTTTAACTGTTATAATCAGCTGAGAGTTGTTCTAAGAATAAAGTAGGAGATTTGGTTAATTAGTCAAATCCTACAAAAACTTGCAATTTTTTGCATCTGGTGAAATGTCTCCTGCCTCCTACCCTTTTCTGCGACCTTACTTATCAATTTTTAATAGGAAACAGTTACCTTTCAATTCTTTCGGTATTAATAGCCTTTGCATAAACTTGAAGAAAAGTTGCCCTTTATAATTGATATAAATCACTAAATTTTAAATTCATGTTGCTGGATGAGTAACAGGTGCTCTTCTCCAAAGTTATAATGGGAATGCGTTTCCTCATTTTATTGATCTGCATCATCTAATGTATTGCGGCAATGAAAATTGAATATTTTGGCATTTTTCCAATTTTACCTTCAGTCTATCATATACATATCACCACTCCTTACTACACCTTACTCTCTTAATTATGCTGCTAACCTTTGTTGAAGAAATGCCATTTGAAAGCTTGATTGTGTCCGTTAGTTCTGTCCATCTTATTTACTTGCATGAGCGGTAGGTAACGTATTCGTTATACATTTTGCAACAAGTTTACGTAAACGGATATACGCGACATTGGAACGATTTCATATTACACAAGTATTAGTCAAGGTGGGCAAGTCCCAAAGGTAATTTGAATTTGTTACCGATATATACTGTTATTTTTATAATGTTTTTCTTCTGGTTACATAATCAATCGCAAAGTATAATTTACTGTTGTGAAAGGAGTACCTTCTTCCTACTGAAATTGACAGATATAACTACGCCTGCAATATGCAGTTAGAAATTTGCTAAGAATTATTAAAAATATTATTCAGTTACTGTATTGCTAATAGAACTTGCTGTTTTAACAATTCTTAGATAAGTTATTTTGTGGCCTGAACTGTAAACGTGTTAAGTTCATATCCTGAACCTAGCTGAACCCGTGGGCTAGCCCTCATGCATTTTTTGGTAACTTCTTTTAAAAACATGTCGAGATGTAAGACATGTACTTAAGGCTGCATACACAATGGCGTAACAACGCCAATGCAGTTGCATTGGGGCAACATTTTTAGATTCTAGGAAATAAACTAGAAAAAAATGTAATTTTTTCTACCTCTTTGGTTTCCTAGTTTTAATAATTACAGTGCTTAAAAATCACAGCCCTAGCTTAAATGCTGTTTCTAATACAATAATTCAAGTAGGTAATGTTCTCTGTCTCTGTTATTAAAAGAAACAATATTCAATTGGTTTATATTTAATACTCGTCTTATAAAAATATCTTGGCGCGATATTCTCGAATAAGCAATGCGTCAGTGATTTTAATTTGTGTAACAATTAATGTTCTGGTTATATTTTGAACTCAACTGCGTTACAGCGTCTACAATCCAATGCAATGAATTGTTTAATATCTGTTGTCGAATTATTGGTTATACTTGTACATAACTTAAGATATGTCTTATTTTTGTAACAGTTCAATGCAATTTGCAGAAGCGCAGTGACGGCTTTAAACTGCGTTCCTTTTTACGCTAATCAAAACAATCAGCAGAAAGCGATTTTTTTTCATTGAATCGAATGCTTCACTGCTCTATTGGGTACAAGAATAGAAGCCTTGTGTAGTGGACGCACAAATATGTGGCTTGTAGTAGCGGGGGCCCTTTTCACTCAAAGTTGAGACAGATGGAACTCTATAGGATTCCAAAAGGTTTTTAAGTTGAATTAAAGTACTTTTTCGGCATAACGGCTTTTTGGACTCATTAAATAATCATATGGAAGAGATGCGGTGGACTAATGTTTATGGATATAACATTTTCGACAGACGAAAATCGCCCTTTTAAAATGTAAACATATTTATTATAGGTGTATAAACTGTTTAGATTTAAACATAAAATTAATTCAAATAATAAACTTGAATATAGAGAGATTTTGATTATTAAACAAATTGCATACAATAATGGTTATAATACTCAACTTATTGATACACAAACTAATGAGAAAAATTATAAATTAGCTATTCAGAAAATGTATCCAACTACTTCGTCAGATAAAATGAAATACGGGCCAATACCATATTATGGCAATAAATCAGAAAGAAATGCTAAAAATATGAACAAAGCAAAGAAATAGAAAATAACTTTTAATACAACGAAAACCATTTTAAACACTTTGTTTAATGCTATAGAAAAAAACAGGCAATTTACTAAAATCTGGCACTGTAATTCGGTTTATATAGGACAAACAATTAGAAATTTTGATATTAGGTACAAGGAACACGTACGTTGTTACAAATACAAACAGCAACATAAATCCAATTAGGCTAAACACTTATTAGAACACAATCATTCAATGACATCTAACAACATTAGAAAATGTTTAAACTTTTGTGATGATAAATATAAGTTGGATATACTAAAAGCATTTGAAATTCACAAACATTTAAAATCTGCAGCTTTAATGAATGAACAAACTGATCTCTTAAATTCACCGTTATTGGACGTTTTGAAATTAGAAATCAAAGTCATCTGGACGCAGATGCAGAAAATCTTACCTTTGATAATGACGTGTAAACACGTTGAAATACGTATAAGGCTATAATAAAAGTCCTGTTAAAGTTAGAATTGTTTTATTTACAATACATATATTTATTATAACTGAATCATTTATTTAGTTCGATACTACACATGCAAAATGTTGATTATTTAGAATTTCTTGGTTATATTTGTTGCAGAAATTTGGTTGCCTTTATTAGATATAGAAAAGTATGTCGAGTTATTTTAATAAAGTTGGTTACCTTGACGAGCAATTTACCTGTTCTCACGTTTTCAATGAAAAAGTTATTCATCTATGTTCTCCCATCGGCAGATTTCTAAAAATCAATTAATAATTTAGTCCACCTAATAGGAGACACGGCGGACAGTAAAAAATACCTGCAAGCTTTCCGTTAGTGGTTTCAAGTAGCTAATTTTTTAATTAGCATAGTGCGAACGTCAAGAAAAGTGGGCCACTTGTCATTTTACACACGTGTTGTATTTGCGTCTGATCTACTTTTTCGAAATTTGAATAACTAAAGATTGCTGCATCATAATATCATCCTCTGTGATTGTTCCCAAAATTTTAATGAATCCGCTAACGTTGCGTTGCAACTTCGTGTAGCTCTTTCAGTTGTAACTTTCTCGCAGCAATTTTATTCCGAGGTTTTGTAATTTTCGATGAGAAACAAGAATTTGGGGTAATTTTCACATGTCACATTTTAAAAACTTTAGTTGTTTACCGCTCTTTAATGATCTGTTTTCAGTAATTATTAATGTATTAAGATGGCTTACTATAAATCTACAAATGACCAAAACAAAATTAGAGGTTATTAAATGTATATATCCTGCAGGCATCGTATATTTTAAGAAGTGAAAGTACTTTAACATTCGTGAATCATTGTTTGAGGGAACGTCATTGATGTTAAAATCGCATATATCAATTATCATTATTGTAATTATGATTTTAATTTGACACAGTTTCATCATAAATCACAAAAGTTACATCTAATGAGCCAAAAATGTGTTGTGGGCTTCCTAAAAATCAGTTTGATTTTTATTATTAAAACAACTCATGCAGAGTCATTATTTTATATAAATTTTGTTTAAAAATTAAATTTCTCTAATATTTGGCTGCAATAGTATTAAGTAATGAATGACGAAATTTCCTCTTTTTTAACGAAAATAAGTTTGAGCGATAACAACTCTGTGTAATTAGTGTTTGTTGGGTAACGGTATACCGTTCAATGGGTTTTACACGGCATTTACATTAACCTAATTACCTTGAGGTACATAATGTCAGTACTTGAGGTTACACTTACACGTTTTGTATTTTTTTTAAATTTTTTTGACACATACGTTTACGTTTTCATTTTTTTCCATACAAATACCGTACTTAGGTCAGCAGGAATTGTGGGAATTCTATAATTTTGTGGCAGCATAGAAACGGGCAGCAATAAATAAATAAATATATAAAAATGGTGCTTAAAATAAAGCTTTTAAAGCACGACACCTTATGTCGTAAACATGTTTTAATAGTACACAAAATTTTAAATTGCTTTGGGAATAATTATAGCTTTACTAGTAATTTTTACACACAACATTTCCTGTTTGCGAATGTTGTGTATAATTATTGACTTATTAAATTATTGTGTTGAGTTACCCGCAAATTACTAAGTTTGTAAATTGCTTAAGAATTTCCATGTGCTAATTGAAGAACGAAGATGATGGTGGTAATAATAAGGACTTCGCCTAAAATTACTACATTTTTGGTTTTTATTAGTAGTAATGACACCATAGTTTGAGAATTACTGGTCTAGAATACTACAGGGTGGCCACTTTTCTGGAAAACCGGAAAAAGTCGAGGAACTGCGAATTTTTTTATTTTGGTCAGGGAAATCAGGGAATTGTACCAATTTCAACGTAAAGTCAAGGAATTTCACCAAATAGTCTGGGAAAACTCTGTAAAATGCAATTATTTTAATATTTTTATTTTTGCCTGCAAAACGAAAATTTTGTTACCAGGTATATGTTGTAAAATTTATATTTATTTTATTTGGCTTTACCTTAAAGTTTAAATGTATTTTGTTGCGTTTGTTGAAAAATTTGCATTTGCTATAATTACAATTTTTATTTAAAAAAACTGTTGAAATTGGCTTTTGTACCATGAAAATGAGTCAGGAAAAACTGAAGTTTATCAGTCAGGAAAAATCAGGGAATTTGGAAAGCAGTTTTAAGTGGTCACCCTGTACTAATAAAATATATATAGATAGATGTGTACGTTTTTTCACTATATTACTGCATACCTCAAGAATATGTTACCAATGTTGTAAGCGCTGTGACGCAATCGTCTTTTTTTTTAATAGTAACTTGAAATTTCTTATGCGAATTCGATAATTTTCTTTACTATTTTCAACGCTATAAAACTTGTCTGCTCTTACATAACAAAATTGAAAAAATAACGCGAATAATTTCTGTATATTAGCATCTCGATTCAAACAGAAGTCTTACAATCAGGTACTTACAAACGACAATTTCGAGGATTGACACCATCTCTCTGTTAGTATTTTGTAACACGTCATAAGGGGCATAGAAGACTGTCGATATTAATACAGCAGGGGTCCCAAATGTCCCAAAATCCTAAATTGTCCTAAAATTTCGCTGAAGTCCTAAAACTGTCCTAAATTTAAGTTATTGTCCTAAAATGCCCTAAAATTATAGGTTTTATCACATTTCATTTATAGTGTCCCGGTTAAAATAGGCGACCTGTATAAGTAATAATATAAGCATTTCATTATTAATATTTTTTGTGGTGTTATGATGTTTAAGTAAAGTAAGAAAGTCCTAAAATTTGAACAAAATCTGTCCTAGTTTTCTAAAAAAATATATATATATATAAATTAGTGCTGATACAGGTGGCTGTGGTAATAATTATTCATATTTTGTTGACAGCTACAATATTTTGTCCTTTCAATTGTTTTTGAGTGAGAATAAATCAAATTAATTTAAAAACATACTACTGCGATTTTGCTAGACTGTTCGCTAATAAGTTATGGACCAACCTGTATTATTCTATAACTTTTAACTTGTGACGTGGAAAAAACTGTAAAATAACGTAGCCAGAAATGTTTCTTTTTGGTATGCAAAATTATTATAGAGTGTCCTGTAAGTAATGGGACAACGTTTAGGTTCACCTTACTGGGGTCAAAGTAGATCGATTAAACTTAACGTGCCTTAGTAACAAGTGCTTCCTTAAGAAGCTATAGGGCGTTAAAGGCAAACATTTTAGTTCTATTTTTGTCTAGACCTTAAAAACTATTATTCACATCGATTTGAAATTCCTTGTGGGTATGTTTTATAGGTCTACAAATATGATGGTGTCACCTACTTTTTTACTGTTGGTAGAGGGCGCTGGTTACGCCACTTCGTATTGATATGTTGCACATAACTTTTTTGATGTTAACGTTTTGGACCTTTTGACCATTAATTCAGATGTAAAATTTTATTTTACAAAAAAAGATATACTTGTTCAAAGTCGATAACATAGGCCGTTTTCGAGAAATTCTAGTTAAAAGTTTTAATACAATCACTCAATGTTTTTTACAATAAACAAACGAAAAATAAAAAGGTAAACAACCAACACCACAAAACAACAACTTTGGTACTATAATTTCAATTGTTCTTTTGTATACTTAAAATGACACATACCTACTTGCTAAAATGCGTTGAGTGATTGTATTTTCTGATGTGCACTCAAACTTTTAACTAGTATTTCTCGAAAATGGTCCATTTTATCGAGTTTCAACAAGTGTTTTTTTTTTTCGTAAAATTAAATTCAACATGCGAATTTATGGTCAAAAGCTCCAAAACGTAACATCAAAACAGTTATGTGCCAAAATATCAAGCCGAAGAGGCGTAACTAGCAGCTTCTACAAACAGCAAAAAAATGAGTAACACCATCGTGTTTGTAGACCTATAAAGCAAATTCATACCGAATTTCAACTCGATCTGAATAGTAGTTTTTGAGTTTTAGTCACAAATAGAAATACAATTTTTTCCTCTAAAGCCCTATAACTTCAAAGGAAGCTCTTTTTAGTATGCTATATTTAATCGCTATACTTTGATCCCAGGAAACTATACCTAAACGTTGTCCCATTACTTACGGGACACCCTGTATAAGTAATTTAAAAATTTAACCAAGGTAATTATGTTTTTAATACATAAAGATGCGTTCCTAAAATAGGTATTTTGATGCATTAAAATAAAATTTCAGGGTCAACTTGACCTTAACTTTTTAAATTCTTAATTGATAGCCGTATTTTTTATACAAAATGCCGTTTGCCGTATATCATTGCACTAAGAATTTCAATAGCTTTCTGAATATATAAAATTATACGTTACTTTTAAAAAATATGTTTCATTATATCGTGTGTGTGTCTAAATGGCTAAGTAAAAAGAAAAACGAGCTGGTGCCTTTCATAGGTTAGACAGCGTCAAAAAAAATTCCTTTGGTGTTTTTCATTATGTTTATTGAGATATTGAAACCAACTTTTATCTGAGTTAATGATTATGTTAAATTGAACGCCCTGTGTACACTAACTTCAATGTCAGTTTCACACGCGTCTGTTTAAAAACTTATGTTGTAAGGTTAGCTCATGCAGTACTAAAAAAAGGTCATTTAAATAAACAGTGTCGTCACGTATATGCTATAACAACTGTACAACTGAACTATATGCGAAATACATTACACTGCTGTTGACTTTTTTTTATATAGCATTCATAAATTTAAACATAATTGTTTTAACGCCGTGGGAAATTTTTGGGACCTGGTAATCTGCTCCAACTTTAAACTACGTGTTCTTTTTATTTCCCTAATGATTCAAAAAACGATATTATATGCAACCACTTTTTAAATTTTGTAATAACGTCCATTAAACATAAATCGTAATTAATGTAATTGCAGTTTATTTCCTTTACCAGTCTCTTGTATTATCGTAACCAGCTTATTAGCGTTGCATACTACTCTCGATAAATCTACTTATGCGTCTCATTTACTGACGTCTTTCTTCGTTAGGAATTGCTGATTCGTCTTCAGTTTCCAGTTTTGGTTTGTTAAATTCTACGTTTCTTCTGTGATTTGCTTTCAAACTGTATAAATTTTAATGCTGTTTGAATAGAAACGGAATTGTCAAGGTTGCTATGATGCAGAAGACCATAGTTTCGTACTTCCTTGACTTCAGTCATTTAAGCATGTAGACTTTTAAAATTTACAATAATTTTTAAGCTTTGGACTTCTACGAGATATTACAGTAAGTACAATTAGGGATATGCAGTTTATTTTTCTTAAAAGAATAATTTATCGATATAGTACCAATCTCTAATTGTCTGACCATAACACGGCGACGTTTATGTTGCTATAGTTTGGTTATTTATGACGTACTTCGATTCTTGCGGGTGGGGAATCTCGCATAGCACATTTTATATAATTTATTTTAGTAACACAAAATTGCACACAACACTATTGCAATTTTATTAGAAACAGCATTTCTTTATCGCATGCTATGTCAATACAAATTTGACTATCATTGTAACGATATGACAAGCGAAGGCAATAATTAGGCAAATAATGGCTCACTCTGACCAATTAAATTAAACCAACGAATTTTAACACTTATAACGGGAACAGAATATTAATTTTTCAAGTGAATTGTCTGTCTGTCTGTTTCTAATACTAAAACTAAACAAGTCCTTACAGTACACAAAACAACTTAAAAGTATTTTGCTTAGAACGTTGAAAACATGTCTGCCAGATGCAAGAGTGGACGATCATGTTTACAAATTTCACAACTCATTGATCCAAATATTGGGAGCTCCACTTAATTTAAACTCTAGCTTAGTAGCACTTTACACGCAGCGGAGGCGTTTTTGATATTTTTTCTTGATTTCTTCTTCTCAGAAGTTGCGGGCCCACCAACTGGCAGGGTCATATCTCATACGCCCGCCCTCTGTAATGCACCAACATTTACATACACCCAGAGCCCCGTCCTACGGACTTGAACCGGAATACGTTTGTTAGAGCAGTGCCAAATCCAGCGACCTTAACCATTACGCTACCGCCCGCCCCATAATATTTTTTAAAACCGCTATTTAAATTATTGTATTCTTAACACTGGCAGAACAGCAGCGCTACTGAGGCGCCATAGAAAGTGGCGCTCTTAACTTAAAATTGTTCAACTTTAACTGATGGATATAAATCGAGATATAAGCACATAATAGTGTATTCAAGAACTATTAATCATTTTAACAACACATTCTAATACAGGGCGGCCACTTTTCTGGAAAACAGCGAAAATCGGGAAAAGTCAGGGAATTTAGAATTTTTTTATTTTGGTCAGGGAAATCAGGGAATTCTACCAATTTCACGAAATAGGCAGGGAAAATTCTGTAAAATTCTGTAATGTTTTTATTTTTGCCTGCAAAACGAAAATTTTGTTACCTAGATATGTGTTTATAAAATTTATATTTATTTTATTTGGTTTTTCCTTCAAGTTTAGATGTTGTATTTTATTATGCTTGTTGAAAAATTTCCATTTGCTATAAAGTAATTTAAGTTTACTTTGCTAATTTTTATGTGGGGTTGCAATTTTTATTTAAAAAAAACAGAATTGGCTTTTGTACCATAAGAATTAGTCGGGGAAGTCAGGGAAAAGTCAGGGAAAAGTCAGGGAATTTCAAAAGCAGTTTTAAGTGGCCACCCTGTAATATAGGTGTAGAACAATATGCAGCTGTGACATTTTTCTGTCTTTAAATTATCATACTTGTTGGCAGTATTCTCAGTAATCAGGAGATAAATTACATATCGACTGACGTCTTCATTGTGTCCTTAGTTGGGCCTTTCTTATTTTCATATTTCATTGATTATTAATAAGGCAAACAATTCTTCCTTAACCCACAAGGTATTTATCATTACCATTTGAAAGAACTTTCTATCACAACACATGTGCATTTATTGATGTCATCCTGAAGCATTTGTCTGGCATGTGTGTCTCATCTTTATATCCTAAGTAGGTCAACATAAAGGGTTCGGTTGAACAACGAGGAAGTAAACATTCTCTTAGAGACAGTTCAGGGACTGGTTAGGTCACCTACTATTATTGTTACCATTGCATTGTTTGATATAGTCAGTGAGAGATAAAATTGTCATCCTATTAGCTTAATGTTACTTAAACGATGTTCGCATTTTGTTCCATTGTTCCACTTATTTGTGGCTGAAATGTTTATTAAAATACGTTTTTGAAAGTTACAAAGTAGGGAATAGGTAAGTAGTAATAGTATGATTAATGGTTTAGTACAGATTGCTTAGGTTTCGAATCGTAGAAATATATATTTTTGAAACGTTGACAAAAATGTAATAGTTTGTGTAAAATTTTATTGTTTGGATCTTCTAAAAAGTTTTTTTTTCTGCGTTACTTCCTAGGTTCTAAGGTTCAATCGAGAAATGATATGAACTTGGGTTTTACAGTTAACATTGACTAATCACTTGATGTGATCCACAAAATTTGATATGGTAATTATTTCTGACTGCATTTGTATGATTAAGTGTTAGAGTAAAGTCTCTTCCTGTATCGTTTACGAGAATAACTTAAAAAAACATTTAGTATATCTCGGAACTAGTTCTTTGGTAGTAAATAGATTCATCAGGGTTAATTAAAACTCCAAAATATTTTATTTCATATTTGATGTTTCCTGTGGGTTTTTTTATAATTGAGAACTAAATTGCAATTTTAATATTCGTGAGAAAGTAGCTATAAATCAATTAATTAAGCTTGAAATAACCCGTTTGGTAACATATACTTCTTTGATTTGCTTTCAACGGTCACACTATTTTAGTTGTCTATATTTGTAGCTGATAATTCAGTTGACCTGCGAACATTGACGTCAGTAAAAACAGTGGGGTTATTCATTTTAGCGTAATTGTTCTAAGTGTAGCAAATATTAAATAGGTTATGCTGTTTAAAGCAAAAGCACATTCAAGAACACACGTTCAAGAATTGATTGTTGAATTTACCTTAGTTTATTTATTTTGATTTTATAAGCATTGTTTGAATATTTACTGTTGTAAAGTGAAATTGAAGGCTTGCAGTGATTCTAGTAACAAAAAGTTTGTTTAAATGAAAATCACGAATTTTGATTATTTAATTTAACTGAAGCTAAATCAGACCCGTAAAGTCGATTTAAATTTAAAGCTTGTTAGACGATAACGAAGCTAAAAAAGTCTTTTATACAGATTAGTAAAACATATTTTGTCACACGAAAATGTGGAATAAGTAAATATATATAATAATGGCTAGGTCTGGTAGGGTAAGCAGAACACACGTTAAGTTAAAATGTTATGTAGTTAGTTGGCTGCACTCGAATTGCACGCAACTAATCGCTATAATCCTGGGTCAATTTAATCTCTGGTAATAACACCACCGAACTGCACGCAATTTGCTCTGCGCCCTCCGTGCAGGTAGCAGATTATGCTAATTCCCTACCTATCTTGTTTACACATAAAAGAATACAAGCGTGTAGAAATGAAATAATTATTTGGTTGTGAAATATATTTAATATAACAATGGGCTCTACTTCGTGATTGTGATCTGATTTTCTTGTAATAACATTACTTACACCGACAGTATAGTATGTATACTTTTCACTGCACTTTCTCACTGTGCAGCGCCAGTACACTTTTGATGGATTAAGTTCACGAGGTTTATAACATTTGTAATTAATTATCACCAACAAAGCGTTTCCTCGTTCGCTTAATATAACTTTCATTTCTAATATACGGTTCTTCACATCGTTTTGGAACCGATATTGTTTGTAATTAAAGAATTTCATTGGTTAGGATTATCTATTTGCGTGCAGTTCGATTGCCAGCTTAACGGCCCCTCAGAAGGTTGCGTGCAATTTCAACCAGAAATAATCCTTTGCAGTTAAATTGCGTGCAGTTTGAGTACACCCAGTTAGTTAATATGTTGAACAGAGCCGGATTTGCATTGTTGGGGCTCCTAGGCAATCTACATTTTTTCGCCCCCTTGTGACCCTGAAATTTGTGATTTATTTTTATAAATTTTAGTAGCAGTATTAGTTACAAATTAATCAAGCCTTTATACTTCATAGCATACGTATTGGCGACGATCGATGTCCCTGTCTTTATCGTGGTTACGATAATAAGGTGTTGATATTATTTAAAAAAATGTAATCTTTCATGATGAAGAGGTAAGCGTTGTGAAGGTATAAAGTTTATACCTGGAATTTGTACTTTAGTTGTAGGGAGTTTTATTTATAATGATACTTCTACGTTTTGGTGCTTGATACTAATTAGTAGTAAGAGTATGATAGTTTACGTAAGTCTAGGAACCCCTTTACAAGAACGTTGTATGTTATCAATGATTTAGGTACTACTCTCGGCCTACTTAGACCGCCTCTTCCTAACAGCGCCGCAACGTTACGCTTAATCTCGAAGGGCAATAGCGTCATGTTTGCTAGTTCTAATTTCTAGAAAGTGTCCCTCGTAAACCTAAACCCACAGTGATAATCTTTAAAAATTAAAATTCTTACTCCAAGGCTTGTAATAATTCGCAGTAATTCAGCAGTAGTGCTTCTAAAAGTGGCATTCAGGCACCAGCGATGTCAACAATTTTTGAAAAATAGGAACTTTGTTTCCTTTCCTCGGGGAACATACTGTTTTATTAACATTCATATCCAATCTCCAAAAGGTTTGACTTCCTTGTTTTCTAATCAAATTGCAGCCCCACTCTCTTTTAATTTATCGTTTTTTAAAAATATAAATAAAATTTTGTCTTACGTTCGAAAGCTTTCTTAAATAGCTGTGCTAATTAAAAGTCTCTCCAATTTATGTCAGTAACTAAACCTTATATTTACCCTAACCCCTCAAACTATGAAGCGCCCTATTTTGTTTTTGCGCCCCTAGGCCATTGCCTAGGTTTGCTTGTTTGCAGATCCAACGCTAATGTTGACTGATGCAATTGAATAAGAACCTGGATAACCTGGAAGTCATGGAAAAGTCAGGGAATTAAAATATTAACCTGGAAGTCATGGATTCAAAATGTGGCAAAAGTCTTGATTTTTCTCTTGATTTACAGTAAAAAAACTGATTTTCCTGCAGTAGTGTTTACATAATTTAAAAAAATTAAAAATTTTTCGATTGCATTTTTAAAACTGCCGCTTATAAAACAATTGCTGCTAAAGGTTTTTAAAATATCATTGAGGTACTTTTCTTATCCTTGTTAAATTCCAAGGAACGTAATATGGCTTATGATTAGGTGCAAGTGAGACCGCCACATACTGTCTTGTGAATTGACAAAAAACGCATAAACGTGATTATTTTGCGTCTCTAATTTTATTGATTTTTTTTGTCGAAAGTCATGGGTAAGTATGATTTTTGGTCATGGATATCCTGGAAAAGTCATGGATCCTAATTCTTGATAGTTAATGGGAACCCTGAATAAGAACAAGTTAGGTATGCACACAGAGAGGCAGGCACACATCAAAAGATTTGTTTAAAATGACAAAAAGATCTAAACAGGGTGTTTTAGCTGTAGGGATCACTGGATTTACTTTTTATACTATTAAAGTTTCAACAAAATGAAATGAAATAAAAGTTATTGTATACGTGCAGATCTATATACGGTTATTTATAAGTTCTAGCTTTACTTCGTTGCAGTTCATATTATTTATATAAATAAAATACTTTGTTTTACTTAAAGTAGAAGCAAAATAAATTATTTTACTCATAAATTTATTTATAGTTATTTGAATGGCCTACTGAGTTTGGAGAAACAGTATGTAACGTTTTTTTAAATACCACCCTGTATATTTTCCGCTATTTTGAAACGACACCTTCTTTTATCTGTTCATATAAAATATGAGAACATATTTGAGAAAAATAGGTTCAGATTCCCAGTAAAATTATTTTAAAAAAAAGCGGGAAAAAAATTAGTTAAACTTCTCAGTTGTTCTCATTTCCAGGCCATAACGGAGATTTACAAAATGCTTTTGTAGGCAACTAATAAATACGCAGTAAAAAATAGTGTTGCACATTCGCATATAATTCCAAATTTAAATGCACCCTTATTCATATAAATCAGAGACATTCCGCCGATATCGGAACTTTATCGCCCCTATCTCCGTACCTAATTTAAACGTAAATATATGAACTCACAAACATAATAAATATCTAAGCCGTCTCAAGATGTAAAACTTTTTACTGAAAAAAAGTGTAGTTCTTACAGAAGCGTTTAAAATTTGTAATAAAAAGTTTCGTAGTAAACATTTGTTAATAATAAGCGGAACTTAGTCGAATATCTAATATGTCGGTGAATAAAGGGTGAAATTCGTCTGGTATGTATTTGTTTGTTTTCAGCGCGATAAATACACATGTCCGACTCTCTAAAATTAAAAGAAGGGACAAATAACTAAATTACAGCAGTAGTAGTGACAACAACGTAAACTTTTGCTGAAAATAATCAATAAACTGATCTGACATGCAAGGGCTCGCCGTTGTGCTATAGTCATAAATGTTTTCGAGATGCAAAATTTAGTCGTTTTGTTATGGTGAGACAGTTACCAAATACAGAAAACAGAGAAAGTGCGATACATGCCTCTCTGACAACAGTTACCCCATCGTTATTATTGCCACCCGTTTCTAAGGAATTGGGCAATCTGCCGTCACATTCCTTAGACTTAATTAAAATAGAAAAAGTAGCTTATCACAAGCAAAATTAAAATAGAAAAAGTAGCTTATCACAAGCAAAATAAAGAAAGCTTAAAATAAAGTGTCACTTAACCATATTCAATTGCATCTTAAAACTGCATCGGTGGGCGCGTGGCGTGCTATTAAATTGAGTTTTTCACAATTTCGTAGGAGTGAAGGGGAGGAGTACTTGATAAAACACATTTGGCACTGTATCGCTACAATTATTAAAAACATGATGGCGTACTACTTTTACACAGCACGCATTTGGATCATCTCATCAACACTAATGAAAATAACTTATGCGGCAATGTCAAGAGGTTAATATCTAAAATTCAAGTAGCAAAGCGCTTTGCTTTACATGTTTATAGCCACTTAAATTTTATTGTTTATAGCAGGGCACCGTTCTACATTCTTAATTTGATTCAGCCTTATTGAGGAGTTGCTTCATTTAAACGAGTCTCGATGGTTGTCAGCGTTAATGTAAACTTTAAGCATTTCACATAAAAACTATGTTTTTATTTATATTTAAAATTTATAGTTAGATCATTAACACGGTTTTTGATAATCGTAAAAACTTATGTAAATGAGAATACAAAGAAAAGAGGATGTGGTTAGTTCCAGAATAGATGAGAGGTATCTTATTTAAATAATGCAAATTAAACTTTGTTTAAGCATGCTTTTATCATCGTCGGCTAAATATTACGAATTTTCCGCTTCCGGGAAGCATATTGAAGAAATAACAGACGTTACAGTTATGAATCTTACAACTTAATTTCCCTGCATTTGTAATTTGGAAGGATGTATGGAGTTTCTTGAAAGTTTAAAAGAAAATCATTTTCAATTACATTCTTTATTAAATGAAATTTAAATTTATGACATTTACGTGCTTGTTTACGTTATGTAAGTAAATATGCAAATAATTATTATTAAAACTTGGCACTTATTCCCACATTACAATGAGTAGTAAAATTTATGCTCCGTTTCGCAATAAATGATTTAGAAATATAAATAAATGCCCGCATGCAGTATTATGTAGTATAACAATACTTAATCTACTTGAGTAATTGCTAATAAACTCGTTTTTTTTTAATTCTATGCATGAATACCGTTTTTAATGTTGATTTAAAACATTTTTCTAAATATGATTTGCAAGGACTAGATTTTAAAAATTTTTTTAATATAATTTGCACTTAAACAATCAGAAAATTGGCAAAATATAAATAACCTTTTTACGACCTTTTGTTTTGTAAATAATGTTTTACAAAAAGTTTCGGAGGTATATTTGTAAGTGGAAACAAATAAAACAATAAAAGAATATAAATTTAAAACCTCATGAACAATACTGAACATCTGGTATATAGATCAGCATATTAATCCTGCAATAAATTGATACATTTAAATATATTTATTGTAAATAAAACAATTCTTTGCTTCAACAGGTTTTTTTAGCCTTCTACGTATTGCGACATGTTAACATGTCATTTTCAAAGGCAAGAGTAAATTGCTCTCATTGTAATTCGGTTTATATAGGACAAACAATTAGAAACATTGATATAAGGTGGAGGGAACACGTACGTTGTTACAAATATAAACACCCACATAAATCCAGTTATGCCAAACACTTATCAGAACACACTCATTCAATGACATCTAATAACACTATAAACATTTTACATTTTTGTGATGATAAACAAACGCAAGTTGGATATACTAAAAACATTTGAAATTCAGAAACATTTGAAATCTGTACCTTTAATGAACAAGCAAACTGATCTCATAAATTGACCATTATTGGACGTTCTGGAATGAAAAATCAAGTCATCTGAATGCAGATATAGAAAACCAAGATCAAGTTATGAAGATTTATTGTTCCTATAGCAATACCAACTGTTTTTATCTTTAATCTTGCCTCTGAAAATGACATGTTAAAATGTCGAAATACTTATAACTAAAATTTAAAAAAAAAACTGTTGAACTATTAAAAATAGAATGTGAACTTGAACGAAGTAAAGCGCAAACTTATAAATACGTTTAAGTATATACCTATCAAGTCTCGGAAGACATTTCAATAGTATGGCATCACATTAAAACTTCAATTTCAAATGACGGCCGCTACTGCATTTCACTTTACATCATTTTTGGAGAAAGCAAGAGAAGTAATTAATGCCTAAAAATTAAACACATTTGAAAGTGAAAATGGGACAAGACAGGCTGATAAATAATTTTGTGACAACAAAAGAGTGGTGTGATTACAATTACTAGTTCTTCGAATTGGCGTTACAAATGAAATTGCGTTTTTTTTTCTATTTGAAGAAGCTATAAATGAATTAATATTTTCCATTTACTCTTACTTTCTTTTTTATTTTACAACGTACACTAACGGTAATTGCAATTTGTGACGTTTGTTTTTCTGTTTTAAATAATTAAGATTAAAAACATCCTATTAAGGTCATCGGATTCTGCAGATTTTTGCTAGCAAGATTTACACTTCGATGAGCTTAATAAATAAATTTCATAGCCTAAAGATTAACGACACTTCTACTTTCTAACGCCTACAATTTTATACTTACAATATAAATAACCGGTATGCATTTAAATTTTTGTTAAAACTAAGGAAACCTGTGCAATATTTAAAGGTTACAACATCGAGAGATCGTGAGGTATTATTTTTATACCACCATTCTTAAGACTCGCGTACTGTTTTTCTGTCTCCATCATAAAGAAAGTTATTGCAAGTATAATAATTGCATGTGTGGGTTGAGTTTAATATACCCATGTGTAAATCTGAGGTCATAGGTCAGAGCTTGAAACTGTTATAGGTACGGTTTAATAAAACTGAACTCAATGTGTTGTTGACGCGTTTAAGAATAAGACTATGAATTTAATTTATAACAAAAAAAGCCACATTTGCTGCAATATACAAAGTTGTTTTTTCTTTCAAATCACATGAGGCAAACCGTTACTAACATTAATATGTGAATGCCCAAACGTAGCCAAAATATTTTTTAGTTTGACAACTACGCAATAGAAATAAATAATTTATCTAGTCTCGCTGAAAATTAGAGATTGATTCATAACCGTTGGTCCGTCTATGCTGTATGCTGTTATTTATGCATTTTTGCCTATTATTCAAAATATTGAATTTTCTTCTCCTACTTCAAGATTGCGAACGATTTCTTTTTCAAACATGTTCGTTCAATTGTGTAGCCACTGTTTACTTTAGGTCAACCAATTTCGAACAGTCATTCCACGAGATTTTATTGTCAAAATGGATAATAATTTGTGTGGAAAAGAACTAGCTGCAGTGGCGTAACTATGGGCTCGCAACCGCGGGATTACCCAAGCATTCTAGGGCGTTTTGGGGGCCCCAAACTTCCACACCATTTTCTTTTTTTTTGTTGATTATTTTTCTAAGTGGGGGCCTACAATATGGGTGTGCAGAGGCCCACAATTTGTAGTTACGCCACTGTATTAGTTTATATGATGTTAGCTATTGATGTGGCAGAATGTGTTATTATTATTATCAATAAGCGAATTGCCTTAAGTTATTCTTTTGCTTATTGCAAATAAAAGTTAGTATCGTAGCATTTGCAGTATTTTATCTAAATTCATGGTTTGCTTACTTCAATTAGTTTTTTACGTACTTCTCGAAGTCTCTGTGTAACTGACTCAAAAAATATATATATTGCCGTTTAATAAAATTATCTATGGCGTCACTGCTCAGTCACGTGACATTACACAAATTTTTGGAGTTCGGCAAAATGTAGCTTATAAGGCGCCAAACAACTTGTATTATGAAAAAATTGATATTCTTAACAGCTTAGACAATATTAGCGGGATGCCCTTTAAATGACACCCCGTATAAACACGTTACAGTGCCTAAACTTCACGACTTTTACTAATAACATTTTATAAACTTCAAAGCGCCATCTGTACAACTGGAAGCAATTAAAATAATGTATAACAACTCCCCCTAGATGATGATACACGTCGATTTGATTTCAATAATTTATCTTACAGCAAATAATTCACTTTTAATATACATATTCTCATTTATACTAAATATACATTGACTATAAATAATTTAAAAATGGTATTGTTATAAGGAATAATAATAACATTTTAAATAGATTTAATACACAACAAAAACATTTGTTGATAAACGAACCTAGGAAACAAAAACACTTGAAGGTCATACGTAGAATAAGATGTGTACGCTCACGCTCTCTTAACTTCTTTTTATAGTTACGTGGGGAGATTAGGTTTTTTTTTGGGGGGGGGGGATGTAATTTACGCCGAATCCACCTGCGCAATCCCCGCGGTAACCTTTATACCAGCTGAAGCGAGAACTACGCCCCACGCAAGCTTTTGAAATCAATTGCTGTGTCGCCCTACGTAACTAGCACGTAATCATTCGCTCCAAATACGTATCTCGTAGCAAAGGGACATATTGTAAGTTTAAAAATAAGACGAAAAGATCTTATAGACATGTCTCAAAAAATGTTCTCCTGAAGAATTACAGGCGGTTAAAGTTGAGCTCGAAGATGCAGCTTTTCTTGAATAACTGTTGGTTGCTTTTAGCTAGGTGCTTCAAATTTGATATGCAATCGTCCTTTAATAAGTTGCTACATACCGGTTATTTCTATTTAAATTATGAAATAGATATTCAGTAAATACTTTTTTTTCTGAATTAGTAAATCTCTTATGTTTAAAAACTGTATGGTTAAAATATGGTAAAATTTAATCATGCTAAAAATAACAACTAAATTGTTTTTAATTTTCAAAAATTGAAAGTCCTAATTTCTCCAGCAAATTCAAGTTTTGTACTTTTTGGCACTGCTTTTGTAAACGGTTGGTACTATATAAAACTGCGCCGCGACAGCACTGTTTCTTGTACTAAATTGGCAATCCTGTATCTCAGCTTTGTATAATATTCCTATCTAACTTATGCGCAACTTGAAAATTAGAAATATGCAGGCGCAGGCATCTGCAGGATAACGAATCAATTGCCGCTCTTAGGAGTGTCTCTGTTGTAGTGGTCTGTACTACAGCTGTACAGCCGTTCCGAAGAGTATCAAATTTGTGTACTGAAATATGTATGCTGTATATGCTCATTATAAAACTGTTTTATGAAGGTGTATGAAACCCTATAAATTAATAACGGAAGGCAATTATAAATAACTATTCTACGCTAACTTATAGCCGCCTCGCCGCATCGGTTCTGCCTCTCGCCTTGCATGTTTGCTCGTCTGAGTTTGTGTTCGTATTGACAGCTATCATATGCTGTTGCAATGATACAAACAAACAGTGTTTGTCTAAATTTGTTAAATTATGTCTGGAAAACTATAGCCGACTGTTGTACGAAGGAATATGCGCTTTATATAATGGACGCGTAAACATGTGTTCTAATAGCGGTGGCCCTTCACCAATTAAAGTTGAGACATGTGGAAGTGACCCGGCTTTAATATATAGGTGGATTTTATGTTGATATTTTACTAGTGATGATTCACAAACGTTGGGCCTTCCAGATTGAAAATACGTTACGGCTCAGGGTAAATGGGCATAACACGTAAATGTGCTGATCCAGGTTAAGTGGAGTGGGGGACGTTATAGAGTTATTTGGATGAGATTCTATGGTGTTTTTTAAAAACAAGTTGGAATCTATACCTAGTGTCTATGCATACCTAAATAAAAATCGACCACCTGGACCAACATCGACTTGACTTCTCTATACTGCCTACCCCTTCTACCGCATTAGACATTTTCAAACAAATTTCACTCGCTACAGAGGCGCTACTAATCAAAAATGTCATATTTAAGTTAGCGTAAATGCAGTTGAAATGAAACTAAGCAAAAACAATATGTTGCATTGTAATTCCAATTGCAGTTATTATGAGCAAATAAGCGACTTCCCGCATGAACTGATTAGTACGGGTACACCTCACGTACATAATTAAATTTTTAAGGCGTTGCTTTCATTGTAAAACGGTAGATGACGCCACATTCTAATGAAGTTTTTGCGGAATCAAAATATTTCGTGCGTGGTCAACCAATAGTAGTGGATTTTCATTATCGTACTAGTTATATTAAACTACTTAATAATTTTCATTATGAATTAAGTTTCCGACAAGTAAGAAATTGCATGAAACAATCCCAGACGTGACATTTACATGTTAGTGCATACTAAACAAATTAATTATTTCCATTTTTTGGTTGTAATACTTACGTATATGTATTATTTCTGAACTTTCTCAACACAGATTTATATTTTCAAAATGTGTTAAAAAATTTCAAAATGTGTTAAAAAATATGTGCTGTTTACATCTTTACTTGTAAAACTGATACAGATAAACAAGTCCACAACCACCGAATTTCATTGCGAGATTAGTCTGTTGGTTTAAATAGAAAAAAAAAGTATATAGGACCAATGTGTAATAACAGATTGAAGACGACGCGACGCCTGTAGTTTTCTCGCAGAATAGCTATTTGTGCTGTAAAATACAAATATTGGTAGCCTATTTGTAGCCCAATATTAGAACCATCTAAGGGTCGCCCTATTTTTTATTCTGCAATATAAGTAAACTTATTAGCGAAACAAATAGTTGTTTACTTCTAAGAACACAATAACACGGCTTGATATTAATTAACTTTAAAAATAACACGGGAAATTTGCATTAAATTAAATTTAAATGAACGAAGGCTCAAAATTTTGTAAACAACATAGTCTGTTTTTACCTTATTCGTAGGCTTGAGAAAAAATATCAAGGTGTAATATGAACAAATTTAGTCATAGCTGAGTAACATTGAATTATGTAAAAGAAAAGTACGCCACAGAGTAGTTTAGCATTGCTAACACTCTTATTACGGACTAAAATATCAATTTGAGAAACGGTTAACAAAACAATATGAAGGTGACAATTAGATGACTAACCCTCTATAAATACTTTTTTATCTTTCATGAAATGTAGAATGATTATTGTCATAAAATTTCTAGTTCAAAGTCAATAAATAGTAATTGTAGGTCTTATCAAGTTCATCGCTCTACAAATTCAGAAATAACAGCAGGTTTAATTAATATTAATTCCCGTACAATATACTGCAATAAGTTCTTGGTTACAGAGCCATCAAGACCTCATCTTTTAAGCTAGGTCCCGTAGTCCCATTCATGAGAATACTTTGAAACATGTTACCGCTACTCTTTATCAGGATATATGACAGGTTCTGTACTTCACTTCAAAATATCAACTTGATGGTCAGATTTTAAAGGTTTTTTTTCGTCAAATTTTATTTTAATAATAAATACATTTTATTACTATAGTTGCACTAATCAAAAACGAGTTTTCAAATACACGTTTTTGGAAATCTTGATACAGTCTGCCCCAAACTGAGTTTTAAATGTTTTTAGCTTAAGGTGTACAACTTCGTATTAAATGCGAAAAAATGGAAAACCATCTATGAATGGTTCAAAGTATTTTAATAATTATGTTGTT
The DNA here is from genome assembly GCA_958336395.1 of Ctenicera cuprea. Lineage (NCBI taxonomy): Eukaryota > Metazoa > Arthropoda > Insecta > Coleoptera > Elateridae > Ctenicera > Ctenicera cuprea. Next base: position 27,546,071 of record OY284489.1, on the reverse strand, counting down.
TGTGATTGTATGTGCAAATATTTTAACCCACTACCAGATGAGCTAGTTAGGTACTTAAAATTTTGGACAATGATAGGTCTAGATCAACCAGAAAGTTAAAAAAATCGAGTTTTTCGTGTTTAAGTATTCGAAAAAATTTAAAACAAACTGGCCGCTCAAAAACAGGCTTTTTTGGCTTTTTCTTCTAAATCATGGCGGGAATTGAATGCAAAAAAGCAGGTTAGATATTTTGGCTGTGCATATCTGCTAGTTGACCCACATTCCCTAAAATAATAATTTGTAACTTTAGCTGTTGATTACTAATTATAAAACACTTTTTTCATACATACTCGTATCTTATGCACGAGAACTTGTAAAACGAGATAACCGCAAACTGATCCGGTGGTTTTCAGTAACTACTGCATTAATAAGATACGTAATCTACAGACATGTAACTGACCGTGTCATTATACATAGCCGTTTTAAGTATAATAGCAACTCGAAAGTGTGTTTTAGGAACTCCTCCGTTTGGATCACACATTTCAAAATCACGGATCTTATATGGTTTCACTTTGTAACTTTACACAACACGCACATATATGCCAAATTTTCCAGTTGAATATTTGAACAACAAAGCAACACGTAGAACGTGTCGTGTTTAATTCATTAATATTCAATGCAATATTAACGTTGTTGTAATGAATCAGTTTCATAATTTGAAACTGATGATTGAAATTAAATCCAGTGGGAATATTTATAAGGATGCCACATACGAGATACTTGTTTATGTTTGTTCATTTTTATATAATTTGAATACGAATTGTAGGTTTCGTAAGATAGAAGACGACGAACCAACAAGCTGTCACGGAAAATGTTAATTCTTCTTCGTATAAGCAACTTGTAACAAATCAGCCACAATGAAAATAAAACATTATCCCGGCAAAGCTGTTATGAACGATCCTTCGTGGTTGGAAATAGACATTCCAAATCACGCGTTAGGACTTCAATACGAAGCTAACTGGATTGATGCTCAACGATCTCTGTCTTCGGGCAGTTCTAATTCTAACTCCTGGGATTCCTACAAGGCAAATGGTTTTACTGGAACTATTTCATCTAGATTAGGTCATTATCAAAACATGCTGAGAGGAATTGCGGAAGGAGATTCGACTTTATACAGATCCAGCGACAAGATGAGTAATGGTGGCAGCGTTCGAATAAAATATCATAGCGAAAAATGCTTATCTAGAATAAATTCGAAAACTAAAAAAGATATGCAAGATAATGATCACAGTTTCTATTCTGACGATTGCTATTCACAAGTTCGAGGCCGAAGTAGAAGAAGTCCAAAACCAACAAACGAAAATATTTATGGCACTGTTTATGGAAGCAGTAGTATCATCAGTGGTAAAACATTCACAAAGAACGAGTTGGGTGATAATGCAATTGTCGATGAAAATATAAGTGATATTAGTGTTTTTAAGCCTATTAGAAATGCGAATGAAAGTAAAGTGGAGATACACAGAACTAACAATAACGGTAGCTTACCTAAACCTAAACCTCGAACCAAATTACCAAACGCACTTATCAGCGAAGGCATGTGCAATGAATCAGTCGACTACGAAAAGCAACTAATAAAAAAGTCTGTGCGATTCAACAGCAAGAGTACTGAAATAAGCGACTTAGAAACGCAGGACAACGTAAGTAACAAAGAATATGCTGCTAGTGAAGAGTCACTAAACGAAACAAAAATTGAGCAGTGGGAGGAAGCTGACATTAATAACAAACAAAGCAGACCACACAATCGTGCATTTAACTACAATACTAATTCCTTCACTCCTAGGGAACTAAACGAACGATTAACGCTATTGGTTTCTGGTTCTGATCTTTACGCGTACCCCCAGAAAACGATCAAACCTGAGAAAAAGCAGAACGGTCAACAATCAGCAGATATTCAAAAAAATCAAAAACTAAAACTACACATACAAAGTCAACTCGCTAAAACTAATCCCATAAATAATTCTGATTTTGAAGGAGAAGTCCAAGTCCCGTATAACAGTAATTCTTTTACTCCAAGCGAATCAAATGAACGATTAAGTTCATTGATTTCAGGCTCAGATTTGTATGCGTTTCCTCAAAAAGTACAAAAGCCGGATAAGAAAACGATTGTACCATCTCCAGGAAGCTTTAAAAAAGACAGTCGAAAATTAAAATCAAAAAAACAAAATTCCAATCAAAACCTTCCCAGAAATAATTCTGATTCTGAAGATAAAACTCAAGATCGTGTTCACGAGTGGATCGATGATCAGAACAAGTATGTACTAACAATAAATACGGATCAGGCTATTACTGATGCTAAAAGCGTACATAACTCCAACACTAACAGTAATACGAACGCGAAAAAATGTGTAAATGTCCCACAACTGTCCTCGGAAAACGACACTGATCATTCGGGGCAAGAATATGACGACGAATTAGGTAGCAAAATGCAGTCTAGGAAATATTCTGATAATTTTGACAGCCAACAGCAGCTTAAAGAGTTAAACTTCACTGCTTCGCGAGATTATGGTGAAGTGTCTTTAGATAGAAACGATAGCGGTTATTACGAGGCTCCTAAGAAGGTACGACAACGAATTCCACCCAGAAATATATGCTGTAGTTCTCCTGAAAGCGACAGTGGCTCCGAGCAAAAGGGTGAATCAGAATCCTGCAAATCTTCAGACTCCCACAAAAATTACAAGGAGAATATTTATGACTTGTATAAGGTCGAACATAAAAGTTCCCGTGCTAGCAACGTTATTAATTGTGAAAAAACATCGTCAGTGCATAGTGGTTCTGTACAAAATAAAAGCAAAAGGAAGAATCACACCGCTAAATCTGAAAGTGAAAATAATATGTGCAGTGAACCAAACAGTGACTTTTTAATTCCGCGTCCGAAGTTAATAGTGCCGGTTCATACTTACGCGATTAGAAAGAGGAGAACCGGAAATTTACTTAATCGAAAGAGTTTTTCAAAATGCGCTCGTGAAGTAGAGAGCAGCGTTCGCAATGAAAGCATCGAAGACCTGAACATTAAAGGTGAGTTACTGTAACCTTTGTAGAAACGAGCGTAAGTAGGTGGAAAAATCTATAAACAGAAATAAATGGAGTAGTCATTTTACAAGACTCGTAGCTCAATCTGTAAATTGAATTATATTGTAAAATAAAAGAGTAGGCAAGTTAAACTTTATGGGTTTAGTAACCCATATTATGTAATCATCATTCAGTTACTAGTTGCATACAGTGGCGGCTCGTTGTGTGTTATAGTGGGAAGGAAATTTATGAATGTATGTGAAAAATGTGCCACAAGAAAAAAATGTTTTAGGACGTGGGCATGGCCTATTTGAACTTGCTTTAAGAGCACATAACATTTCAGGGTACCCATAAAAAATTGCAAAGTGTTACATCTCTTCAGGAGAAAAATTTAAAATTTATATTGTAAAGTTACAGGTAATACCCTTTTTTATCACTAGACCAATTTTTTTAGCTTTTAACACACACAGGTGACTTTACCTTAAATACTTTGTTTAAAAAACTGCCTGTGCCTTTCTTTGCAATATGCGTTGTTTAATTGACACATATTTATTTTGCCCAGCGTTAAGGATTCGACAAAATTATTTAAATGTATTCACTTACTTCGTGTTTTTTATTTTTTCACCACAATGCTTAACGTTGTTCATTTCCCCTAAAATGCAAGTAGAGTCAGTTTCCGGGACGTTCATTAACAAACACATGTAACAAACAAATATGCGTTTCGCACACTAACCCACATTGATAACCTAACCTGAATCCTACGAACTTTTATTAAACTTCTTTGCAATACTTTTATGTGTCTTTTTATTCGGTTTACATTTTATATTTAATAAACCTGGCCTTGGAAGTTCTTGGTTTTTATTTTATTCAAACTTTACTTTAGCAACATAACTCGAATTATTCTGACTAATTAACTCGATTCGCCGAATTGTGCGTATCCATTTGTATGGCAATTCGCAACGAACTATCCCTGCCTAAGTATAAACAAATGTAAACTTAATCTAATGTCGTGCCACTACCCACGTGACGCTATAGAAACATGCGATGTCACTTTTGCATATGTCCCGCTTCTACGCGTTTTAAAAACATTTTTTTTTTGTTGAATCCGAAATGAGCTATTTCAAACTAACTTCGTGGTACTAACGATCTCAAAAAAATTGTTGAACGTTCAATTATATAAAATTTGTATACAGTGGAAATAAAAAAAAATATTGAATCGTCACAAATAGCTTAAAGGGCAGTGCCCCATTGTCCTCCCTGTACCAGTCGCCACTGGTTGCATACAGTATGCCTATAATCAATTCGTCTAGTAAGTGTGTTGCAAAAAATATTTGTGTGCTATGAACTATCATCGCAATGTTATTGTATATACATATATTAATCTACAAAAATTAATTTGTATTAAACAAACAGCTGTGTTATGGTAGTCACTTTTCATGGTAAAAATGATTATTTGAAAAGAATTCGGAAGCTTCCAGGAAGAATGATCCTATCAGGTTAATGGTTACATTTTTTCCCATTAAATATTTATAAGCAACTAAGCGGATGTCGGTAATGCAAGTAGATAGTCTATGAGTAGGTATGTAATTATCTCGGGAGAAATCTTGCCCTGGGATTGAATACCTTACCCGGAAGAAGACGATACCAAATAAAACAAAACTAAAACAAGTTTAGTAGACCAAGTTTAAAGATAAAAAGGAAACATTTGTAGTTAGCATCCACTTGAAAGTTGATTACAGGAATGATAAAAATAAATCAAGGGTAAACATTTTCTTTGCGTTCATGCAACCGTTTCGAGCGTGTTGTTTGGATTAGATTCTCACTGGACAGAGATAACACCATACCTTTGATTAAAAAAAAAAGACGTGCTGTATACGCTGAAAAATTAGCAATGTTTATACACGGTGTATCAAAAATAGGTGCAAATATTCAAACCAGTAATAGAATAGTTCAAGTAGAATCCAATGGTCTATACTTTTTCAAAAACCGTTTAAGTTTTTTTTAAATTAAACTATCAAATAAAATTTTGTTTGAGAACAGCTGATATTGATAGTAATTGCATTTAAATTCCACGAGGTTATTACATTAAATTAATTTCCAATTTATATCGAAAGTGACGAATACGTCAAAACTTACCTTGCTGTTGATAAGCAGTGTCTGGATTTCTAGTCTAGTATTTAGTCACTATTTAAATTATTTAGCAATCTTTTAATAATAAATCATGGCATAATTCCTTTAAATATATAGCGCATATATGTATGCAATTTTAAATAAATTATTTACGAGCTCAAAATAGCAACACACCTACATGTTTGACCTTGTGGAGCTTGTTTATATACGTATTATTTATCTGGCCAGCTGGTTTATTATCTCGAGCTATTTGATAACGGAGTTGATAACAGTAGAATATGATTCGTCGGAGGTTTTAAAAGTAATACACGAAACAACTTTGCAAAAAATTTTGAGTGCAGAACCTCTGGCTCAACAATAAAGTAACGCTGAACAAAACGTTGTACAAACCTTGCAAAATCGTGCAACATGTTTCACGTATAATGGAATGAATTTGAGTACGCCTATTTTTTTTGTTTACTTACTGATATTTAACGAAATTTTTTGTTGTCTTGGACCTAAAAGTCCGGCCTTTGGTGATAAGAAACTTCTTGTAGATCAACATTTCTTGTTTTTCTATCGATAACATTTTTTTTTCAATTTGAAGTGTTAGTATTATCCTGCAGTACTCAAACAATCTTGGTGCGAGCTTTCAATAATTATTTACTCGTACTTAAAGGGTTCAGTTAACTATCAATTTTTTTTCTGGTTTGTATATACCAGAAGCTGCTCTGGATTTTAATATTTGCACCTATTTTTAAGAAGAAAATTAAATTAATAATTAATATTTATACACAAGGAAACTCATTGATAATTGTTGGGCCTTTTTAAACACAAACGTGGTGATGTGTTTTATCGTACATGTTAGAAGTAGATATTCCAAATAGATGATTTTTTTACATTCATTTGTGCTGATGGACAAAGACCGAACTTTTAGTCGCAGAAGAGCAAAAAATTTCGTTAAAATTCAATTAGTAAACAAAAACCATGGAAGTACTGAAATCCATTAAGTTATAGGTGAAACGTATTAGACTAATTTTTCGAATAAGAATTTAGAAAAAGATGTTGTGTACTGCAATTCTTAAGTTTTTTATTCAACGGTGGTTTTCCGTCCCTTATAGTTTAAAGTTTTCTTTCGTAGAACTTTACCGTTGTATTAATGAATTTAAACGTTCTATTTTCGTTAGTTTATGGTTGCTATTTTACATTTCAATTAAAAAAATATATTTGCACTTCCATTAAATTGTTTCGTGAAGTACTTTTTAATCTCTGACCATTCATATTTTACGCTTATGAACCCTATTTTCTTTTAAAATTACATAGCCATTAATTCCAGTTGACCAAATAAATAATAACTTCTACACATGCTATATAAGGTCAAACATATGAATGCGTTACCATTCCAAGCTCGTAGATAATTCGTTTGCAATTTAATATATACGCGAACTATACATTTAAAGAAATTGTGCCAGAAATTATTATTAATCGATTGCCTCATAATTTAAATACTGACTAAATACTAGACTAGAAATCCGGACTATATTGATGGATATATTTTAAGTCTGAAATTTTCATATATCGATTAGACCATAATTTTTGTGATATGTTGCAATTAGGTGTATCTTGACTTTTAAAGGTGAAGATTCCAAGTAGATGACCACCTTCAGTAAACTGAAGCTAAACATATCTAAACATGGTTGCAATGTATGAATGGGAAAATTAATTTAATAACGCCAAAGATTTAAATCGCCAATTTTCATAGTCATTAAGTTCTGGAAACATACACCTTTGAATTTTATTTCAAACATAGATTTCCTCCTACATCTTGATTGTTGATACAAACATGCAACTCACTTGTTATGTTAGCGTCACGAAGGCGGAGGCGTATTCCTTTTAATCCAAAAAGATTAAAAAACAGAAACAACGAAACTAAGTTTGGTAATTATAGTGGTATTTTAAAGTTTAGGCAAGCTAATACACATTTTTGAAATAACTCGAAGTTTCAAAATTGTCGTTTTACTTTTACTTAGAAGCTCGAAAATAGGGCCTTAAATAGATAACCATAATTTATCAATTTAATTATAACTACTAGAGCGATCTCTTGCTGATAATTATTCGGTTACAGAAAATGTATGTTTTTTTTTTCATAGGTAATACAAGGTTTTCGTGAATGAACTTTTATATATTTTTAATATAGACCATGTCGTATTATTGATTTAAAAAAATCACATTTGGTAAGGACAGCCTTCGAAATATTTTTAATATTTTTTAACAAACTGTACAGTAACTTAAAACCCTGGTTCAGTTAACATTTAACAGTTTCCAGCACCTGCAAGGAAATATAATTTGCACTTACACCATATAATATAACGCTTTGCCATTCTGATGAGTTTGTTACTCAGTAAACTTATCACCAATCTAGTCAACCTACGCTGTCTGAATATGATGCATACTCTGAATTCTTATTAAGACCAAGCCCCTGCGAATTGCATACATGCATTACTTACTGGCATAAAACTGGTCACACGAAGTTTATATTGTGTTGGTGGTGTGTATATATGATACTTTTTAATGACAAGACGAACAAAGAAATTAAAAGTACGGTAAAGGCGTTGTTCGACGATGCCAGTTTAAAAACTGCTAACAACCTCAAAATATATTACGAGAGATACGCTCTAGATAAATCTCATTACACTATTGTTTTCAGAGCGTAAAATTGCAGTTTATAATTATCGTTTAAATTATTTTTCATATTCCTGATGTACGTTAGTAATGGGGGGCCACTTTTTCAGGTATCGATGATGAATGGCAATTCACCCCCTCGCCCACAGCCTAGTCAACTTTAAAATCTTAAATAGCACCATACACCCACATAAAATTAAAACCCTACAGAAATGTAGTATTTTGGCGCAAACAACATTAAAATCGGTTGATTCGTTCTCGAATTATTAATTAAAAAGTATTTTTAATGCGTGAAAAAAGGGAACCAAGTTTTTAAACAAATGCACCCCGTTACCATAGATTTCGACCGATTTTGTTTTAGTTTGACCACAAAATTTTGTTATTTTCTATCGGTTCTGATGTTACACAGTAGTTATTCATTGTTTTAAAGATGGTTTACACTTTAGATGAAAGTAGAGTTAATTTTAATGTACGGAGCCGAGAATCAATGTGCTCAGAGAACAGCGGCTGCCTTCAACCAAAGGCACCCAGATAGAAATGTCTCGAACACATACGTTTTGAAACTTCTGAGAAATTTTGTCGAAAGTGGTTTTGTTGGAAATAAGAAACAAGCAGAACCTAGAGTGTTGAACGAAAGAGCGCAAATTGAAGTTTTGAGACAGTTTGCAACCAATTCTATTATAATCATCACGTCAGGTTTCTGCTTTGACTGGAATTTAACTTTGTTTGGGCCACAAAGTAATGAAATTAAACAAATTCGGAGAATGCAGTTTTGCGAGGAAATTAGTGAAATGGTGAATAATGATCCAAATCTCTTAAATAATATTTGCTCTAGGAAGTTCTAGCAAACCAACAATGGCGAGCATAGAAGCTTACAACTGGATAAAGAACCTTCTTTACTATCAACAAACTGGAGCCCCTGCTTATTACGTTTACGCGTCCGGCATTGATTAAATGATTTTTCAATTAGTGGATTGGCAGAAGAAGAGCAATCAAGGGGTCAGCTAGATCTCCAGATTTTACTCCACTATATTTTTTTCTGGGGACTCTTAAAAATCTGTAGTTTGCAAGACGCAGCCAGTGAATATTAAAGAAATAGAATAACAAAGGAGTGTGGGTCTATCCGCCGATAAACATTTCAAAAGGAGTACAATTTGAAAACAGACTTTATCATTGTTTAACAGCGAAAATGTTGAACATTTGCTGTATAGTGTTGAAGAAGATGCTTTGCATTTTGTTACTAAAATAGTACATAAAATACATGGCGTCTGTTTTGTTCAAATACTTGGTTCGCATTTTTACACAATAAGAATATTTTAATTATTAACTCGAGAACTAATCAGCCGATTTTAATTTTCTTTGTACCAAAAGACTACTACTATTCTAGAGCTTTTAGGTTGAGTAGTAGGTCGTGGGTGGGGAGGCGAATTGCTATCCATCATTGATACCTGAAAAATGTGTACCCTTTGACACCTAAAAAGCTCCCGCAAACCGCATCTTAATATCTCTTCTGATTCTTAATATTACGGGTGGAAACTTTTCAAATGAACACCTTGTATAATATAGACATGACAGCTCTTGTTTTATTGTATTCTTTCTTAAATAGAAAAGTTGTCATTGTAATTGCAAATGCACAAAATTTATTAATAAAAACAACGATATGGTCAGCAACTGGTGGAAATATCAGGCTTTATATAAATTGAAGTTTAAATTAATAGTAATCCGTAAAAGAATTTTCAATTTTTCTAACAAAGATTTCATACATACCCCCTAAAAACTGTATTGAACAAACTCAGCGAAAAGTCCGACAAATATATTGAAGATTTTGGGATGAAGTTTAGCATACACATTTATACAATAAATTAAAATAAAAAATTAAGAAAGAGAGATTTGGTTTCAATTATAGCTAGAATAGATCACTACATGCATGTTTCGTTTTTATTGAAACTCATCAGGTGAACATAATTCTAACCATAATTGAAACCAAACAAATAAGCATATATAAATGCTAGTAGAAATAAAGTTAAAGGCGAATTACAACAGTAAAGCCCCCTATAGTGCAGCGAGGAAACGTTGTAAAGCAAAGCAATGAACGCATATAACCGGCCAGTTTAGATCGGAACCATAAATAGGTGACACGACCGTACCGCCCTCTGGGCACAATTCTTAAAACACGGTAGCCCGTGTAGTAAATAAACTGGCCGGTTATATGCGTTCATTGCTTTGCTTTGCTGCACTATAGGGGGCTTTACTGTTGTAATTCGCCTTTAACTTTAAAATAAAAAAACTATAATTTTTTTAATTTTTTACTTTTAAAGTAAGATAAGAATGCAGTTGTCTGCACAATTTCAAAATGGCTGCCTCAGAAGTTTCATCAGAGGTCAACCGTAGAATGTGTTAAATTTTCGTTTGGAGCACTTCCACGCCCAGTTTTCTTCGTGGAAGCGCTCTCCGGAGCGATCAAACGAAAATTTAACACATGCTACTGTTCACCTCCGAACAGTTTTTGGATACAACTGCAATCTTTCTTACTTTTAAAGTAAAAAATTTAAATAATTATGCTATAAATGTGTATGGCAAACTTCATATATATTTGCCGAGTTTGTTCAATACATTTTTAGAGGGTACGTAATAAAATCTTAACTTTTTTAGAACAATTGAATGTTCTTTTACGGATTACTATTAATTTGTTCAATTCTTAATATTACCACCAGTTTCTTAAACAACAAGTAAGTTATAAAAAAGCTTCTTAGAACTTCGACAAATAGTGTTGCCATATTTCTCTAAATAATTTTCAGTAACCTACAAACTACATGCATCACAGTAAGTTGTCTCGCATTGTTATATAAAGTATACTTATCTTACTGTGGTAGTGTAATAGTTAGCTGATGGTTTACCACATAATTAGTCACATAGTATTATTTTCAGCAACTTTCAAATTGTAACGACGCCGACGTGAAAATTTTAAGAAAAACGAAATAATGAGAAAAAACTTTAACATGTTACTGATTTGTCAGTGTAATATATTAAATAAAATATCACTAATTCATTAAAAGCTTATATTTGCTGAAATAACCTGAACAGTTAATCTAATCCCACAGCCACACTGAATCAGCTGCACAACAAAGGCGTGAAATAAACGTAGATGTTCTATTACGTCAGTGGCGGTCTTACAGTAACATTTCTTTCATTTTCAACGCTTGTTTATTCGCTTAGAGATAATATTATCATCTACAAAAGTAACGTTTTATGTTGTAGTGGGTTGTCTGTAAAATATAATTTACATTAATAAACCTTAATAATAATATTATCTTATTTTTTGAACTTGTTTGTTACGCAAAATTGTTTGGGTTTTCTGCTCTTCATATACCATTTCTAAGTAAAACATTCAAAGTTTAGTGACGTATCTACAAAAATTTAGACTATTGCGTAAAGGCAGCTGAAACAATTTGCCTATCTATCTAAGTAAATCAGTTTGACGTAATAGTGAGTTAGCGTTTCCAAACTTTCCTATTTAATAAAAAAAAATTATTAAGGGAAATCGTAGATTTTTCCGGCAAACCGAATCCACAATCCTACCTAACGATAGCAAAGAAAAGCAAACAACATGTTTTGTCAATCCCTCTTACTAATTATTCATCGAAATTTAATTAAAAGAAATTCAGAATATAAATTTGGAAAGTGTAATTAACATGTAAAACCTTAAAATTTCCCGTTGTACGTACAACCTAAAACACGCCAGTTCTTAATTAATAAACTTAATAGCCACTACCTACTTAAAACTAACAGCATAGGTAGTTATCCCTTTGTTATGTGTTAACTCAGACGACATAAAATGTACCTCATTAAAAAGATTTAAAGCATCAGTTAGGAAACGTTTCAGGTAGTTTGTTAGTTATCACAAAGTTGTAATTTAAATTAAATCCTCGAACTCGAACTTGTTTCGTGAAACGCCACTTCTTTTTTTTTAATCTTCTGGCTGCTATAAATAGTTTATTATTAAAAAAAATATATTTCCAAATAAAGTGTAGTCGCACATCCTGTATTTAATTTATTCTTTTAATAATCTTTCAATTTTCTAGAAGAGTCATTTTAGTGATAGCCTTTAAAATTTAAATAGGAACCCGTGGTTCCTTCCCTCTTTTGGTAACTTCTTTAGAAAAATAATAAATAAGCTCTGTCGAGATGCAAGAAATTTACAGAATGCGTCTCGCAGTATTGTATATAGTGAATTCCAATTTATGTGGAACATGGCCGATTAACATGCAAACAGTGAAATAGCTGTATTTTATGTCCTAGAAGAATTTTAATGCTTGCAGTCACACTAAATGGAAGAACAAGATTTTTTTTACAGCACCCAATGGCAATTTATTTAAACAATTAATACAAATAGTGCTTAAATGAATAAATAAACGTAGCAATTCTTAGTACGAAGATCATTCGAAATGTACGTGGCGTAACAAAGAAAACGCAAGTTTTTTGGACAAAAAATTATTTTGTTTTTCCTGCTTGCTCAATGTACTTATTCCAACGATGCTCCAAAGCAGCAATGCCGTCTTTGTAGGTTGATGAACACAAATCCTCAAAATAGCTATTTACAGCAGCAATTGCCTCGGAATTGGATAAAAATCTTTTACCGCCGATCTATTTTTTCAGGTTTGAAAATAGATAAAAATCGCTGGGAGCCAAATCTGGCGAATAGGGGAATGAAGCACTAATTCGAATCCTATTCATAAATTTTGGCTACGGCGATTGTAGGCGTGTGTACAGGTGCGTTATCTTGATGGAAAAGCACTTTCTTTTTCGCCAAATGACGCCGTTTCTCTTTGATTATTTCGCTCACTTGTTGCAACAAATTGGCATAGTACACGCCATTAACGGTCCCCTTTCCCAAGTAGTCGACGAAGATAATTCCATGAGAATCCCAAAATACAGTTGCCATAACCTTTCCTGCTGACAAAACAGTTTTTGCCTTCTTCGGTAGCGGAGAACCTTTGTGTGTCCATTGTTTGGACTATTTCTTGGTTTCGGTAATGTAATGATTTCATTGACGGTTATGATACTCGGATTGCGGCGAAAACGTACCAATAGGTCGCGAGAAACAATCAAACGATTCAGTTTTTGCTTCGGTGTGAGCAAACACGGCACCCAACGCGCTAAGTATTTTTTCATTTCCAAGTTTTCAGTTAAAATTATGTGCACACTGTCATTTGAGATGCCCGCTATGTCTACCATCTGACGCACTTTTACTTGACGGTCATCCAATACGATACGGAGGACTTTTTCGATCATATCCGGGGTAGTAGCCGTTTTTGGGCGTCCACTGCGGGGTTCGTCCTTTGTGCTCACACGACCACGCTTAAACTCGGCAAACCAGTTTTTAACTATTGAAAACGAAGGAGCGGACTTCAAAAATGTCGAATCCAATTTCTGCTTTGATTTCGGTTGGTGTTAAGCCTTTCAAATTAAAGTTAATTATTACTGCTCGCAACTCAGTTTTACCATTATTTACGAAATCACTCGAGGCGGTCACTTTGGCGCACTGTTAAACACAAACTAATTGACAGATCGCTCTATACTGTCATATTTAACCTAAGAAATGATGGTTCCTGAATGGTAATGCAAATTCTGCCAAATTAGCGTCATCTCTGTGTTAGGCCACGTACATTTCGAACGATCTTCGTATATGTTATTTTGTTGGGCACACTATTTCACCTACTACTATCAAGCAACATTGGACTACTAGAGAAACATCTGATTATTCTTTAGTGTGCATAACCACCTAATTAATTATCTGCTAGGGCCTGAGTTTACTCATGTTCTTGGTATATTTCAACAATGGTGGCAATCAATTTTATTGTACCCATCCAGTTCTCATTGTGTTCCATGGTGATGTATACGTTTAACAGTTAAAAAATTAGTTGTTAACAAGCAAGCTTAGTGGTTCACCTTGTACTTCGCGAAATGTTTGCTTGAATCACCTCTCACCCACTGCAACCTTTTCGTTTTTGATGTAAAGTAAAAGTTTAATAATACAGTAACGGTTCTTATTTTTTCCGTACTCTTATTTAAATTACAGAGGCGTAAGAGAGAGTATGATACTTTTGTCATTTCATTAAACTTCGTGTTGGTGTTGCCTACGTAAAATAACGTCAAGTTATAGTTGACTGCACAGCATTTCAGTGTGGGGTTATTGACTGCCAAAATGCAAATTAGTATGACCTTTGTTGAATGATACCAAAATAGATAGACAGAATCATACATCATGTAAACTCGGTGTTAGTAATTTATTTGACTTGTCTTCAAGGTTTCGTCAAAATTTTGCTAAAAAAATAACGTTTAGGCAGACGTTGATTATGATTTATGTAATTTGAATATCTATCTAAATGCTTGATCTTTCAAATATATGTGGAATTGTGTGCTAAGGTCATTCATAACCTATTGTATTTGCGGTTGAAAAATTCTCAAATGTAGCTCGCTAGGTATTCAAACATTATTTCAAGTACATGCATACATTATTTTCTATTGTTTGATTAAGATAATAGCAGGGTGTACGCATGGTCTGTTTTCTAAAATCTACTCGAATCGCACTTTTTAATTTCATGAAGGCATTGTACAGAAAATTAATTTGCATTTAGTTTGAGTGTAGTGTTACGAAGACAATAAATATCAGGAATTTACAGTTTTTGCAATATTCATCCTATAATATGCTCACTGAATTAGAAATTGTAAGGTCGTATTGTTTGCTGGTTGATTGCCTCCTCGAACATTTTAATTTAATTTTGCTATCAACAATAGGCAATGTATTAAATTTGTTAGGCATACAGTACGTTGGTTATTGTTAACTGATTTTCCCATGAAGAATTGGTTCATGCTTTGATGTGGTTGGTATTTGCACGGAACGCCTATTCGTTCATCCGTTTGAGAAAGCCGACTAATCATTTATATTGTGCCTTGTTAACGTAAAAATGTATTAATTTGTGTAGCGAGGAAAACACGCCGTTACACTATGTGTTGATATAATAATGCATGCATTTAAATTTCTCATTTACGGCACGCGATAGGATTTTAGATTTGTTCCTTCGCAGACAATATACTTCAATATTTAGGTTAGGTTAGTGTTAGATATTAATCATAAAAATATAAACGGTAATAAGTTGTAGATGTCATAAATAGTGTGTTGTCGATTTGGGCTAATTTAATAAAAAACATTTTGTTTCAAAACGTTTAACATTTTGTAGTAAATATTAATTCTTCTAAAGAATTGTATTTTGAGTTGTTAGCCTCACATCTAACACTTAAATTAAGACGCCACAAACACCCAGTGTGTATGATACCCGGAATCGAACTGGGCACGTATAGTGAAACGGACCACCCTTAGCCTTTGCTCCACCGCCCACCCCAGAGAATTGCATGTCAACACTTTAATCATATTTTTATACCTTTGAATAAATTATTTTCTCTACGTCGAGAATTTATTACATTTTAGTCACATATTTGCCTTTTCTTCTATATTTAAAAACGTATGCCATTCTGTTTCAAAAACAGAATAATAAATAACGTAAATCCCTTACTAAATAAAATTTGGAAGATTCTACTAGTCATACCTTATTCAAACATTTATAACAAAAATTATTTTGTAATCGCTATAAAATATAATATGAACAATGAACATCCAGACGTGGGAGACCATCCTTACGTCAACAGTGATAGTGTTAATTGTAATTTGGCATTGGTACGGGTACTGTTCATGGAAACTTAAAATAAATAATTAAATTTTAATAACCTTCCACTTTTTATTTGTTAAGGTAAAATAAAAATTTGTTGGTATACGCTTAAATAATTTTTTAATTAATTTCTCAGGATTACGTTTGAATGACGTTTTTCAACATTTAAAACCAGGACGAAATGTTACTTTCATTTTCTTAAAATTGAATTTTTTGTTGTATTGAGAGCTTATTTTGAGCAATTAATTAGTAAATTTTCATTAATATTGTGCAAATACGCACAAGTTTTTGGCGAATAATGTATTTTTGTTGTAACCGCTGAATTTTTTAAACAACAAAAATCTGTTACAATTCCAATTTCACATAAAGCTTTTTGGAATAATTCATCTTAAATATATTAATTTTACTTATTTTTACTTATTATTTCATATCTTCTAAGCATTAATATGTTAATTTAATTTTCTTTATTAATTTAATGTTCTAACCAAACAAATTTTTAGTAGTCGTAAGTGCTACAAAATTATGTTCAGATGATCGTGTTTGAAATTGAAAATTAATTGTAAGATAAATTTCGCTTGTGGATGTCCAAATTGTGTTTAGTACTTAAACTATTCCATAACTATTAATTTAAACTAATTCTGAAATACTGAAAGTCGGCCACTGTACTAAACATGCGTGACTGTTAAGTTATCATGCGAATGTCCCTACACCACGCCATCGACATAAAATAATCTTTTAAGTAAATGTATCCAATCTTCATTTCCAGATATGTGCCTTCCAGAAATCTCAGCTACAATGCTATTTGTACTTAATCCTTGTTTGAGTTGAATAAGAGTATCTTCGCGCGCGGTTTTGTTTGCATGATTTTAACTACGTCAGTTTTCGGTGCAGCTCTGTGCCGGATCCTGCCGTAGGTAAATATCGAGCCCTATGAAAGGAATCCGTAAGCACAACCAGGTTTGCATCGATTTAAATAACACAAAATTTAAATTAATTTTAAAGTCATAATTTCAAGTGCATGCGCGTGTTTTCCAAGTTTGACAAATAAAATAGGAGTTGAGAAAGCGGAAAATTAATTGTGTTTAATCAAACGATTCCAAATCAAACTTAATTTTATAATTGCATAAAATATATTTTTTTATTGTTATTACTGCGAGAAAATTATAAAATTTATAAATTTATTGTAAATAAAACTTCTTAATTTCAACGTTTTTTTTTTAATCTTATACGTATTTTCACATTTTTACGTGTCATTTTCAGAGGTAGGTAGGTGTTGCTATAGGAACAATAAATCTTCACTTGATTTTGGGTTTCTATATCTCCGTCCAGATGACTTGATTTCAATTCCAAAACGTCCAATAGCAAATTGATCTTTTAAATTCGCCATTATTGAACAGACCAGACGAATTAACGCAGGAAACCCAATGTAGACTTAATGATTGGTAGTCACACTGGTATGAAACCGCAGCGAAACGAGACTGGTCCGCCCAGAAAAGGGGCGGAGAGGAGGGGTGTTATATTTCAATATAGACGCGCTTAAATAGGAGCTCAGATTTGTATTCTACGCATGTCGAGTAGTTTATCTGAGCAAGCGCCAGGCTTCTACCACCCCCTGTCACCCCTACCGTGCGTCGATTTCTTGTTTTGTTTTTTTAAATTTAGGAACTTCGACTTCAAAATCGGTATGGATGTGTTGAGTGACCATAAGAACGACCTCCCACTGAGAAAAGGCCTATACGGTGTGTCCTTTTGGTAGTTTACCTAAACAGCTAAATTAAATAATTTTCAAAAAAACATCCTTTTTTGAAAAATTGATTTTCTGCTTTCAGCCGATAAGCATTGTTTGCAATTACAAAATACCTGACTTCATAAAACCAGATAACTCCGGCGAAAAATGGGGGGGGGGGTGCTTTACTGTAATATAGACGCGCTCGAAAAACAAGCTCATATTTATCCATCAATTTTTTGTTTTTTCAAAAATTTTGGAATTGCGGTTTTAAAATCGGCATGAACATGTTAATTTACAATAGAAACGACCTCCCACTGAGAAAAGATTTATTGGGTGTGTCATTTTGGTCGTTTACCTGGACAGTGTATTGTATTAATTAGAGTGACAAGTTTTTCTTTGGAATTGTTATCTTTATATTAATATTATTGTCCGCCTTTTGATGCAATTTGTCTTTGGCAGGCCCTCTTTTAGGACAAAGTTAATTTTGCTTAATAAAATTTATTTTATTTATGAAAATTAAAAAAACAATGATTTTCTCAAAGGACAATAGCTATTAACTTGATTAACTTTTCTTGTTTAATATTTAGTTTAAACTATAATCGAACTATTAATTAAATAAAGAGGCAATGAATCGATTAATCAAATAATCGATAAATCAAAAAATAAACAATTGAAAAATATATTAAATTAATGAAATAATGGATTAATCGACAGTCTTCGTACAATATTCGAAAGATCGATTAATCCATTATTTTGCCCTAATGTCAAGTGACAGCGCTTAATTGGTAAAGGCAGTTGAACTCCTCTCACTTGAGGTCATTTTATACAGATGTTGCGCAACATATTTAATGGTGAATTCTATCATCAATGACAACCCTAAAACACCCAGCCAGTATATTATATGTAGGTCTAAAAATGCTTCATTTCGAAGTTAGTTCACATTTTAGGACAAAATGTTGTAATCAGCCTTAATAAACGATTAAGAATCGTTAGTTTAAGTTTAAAATTTCCTAGTTACGATTGCCGGTCCCATGGCAACGAAAAGTTTAATAATAATTTCAAAATTTAAAAGGCAGGTGTTTATTAATATGACTCAGTTCTTCAAAAGTGTAATCTATTTTTCTTAAATTATATTTAGTACTAATAAAAACAATCACTAGCGGCACCGTAATAATGGCAACGATAAAAATTTTAGTTATACGTAGATGCAAGCCTCAGATTAAAAATTTTTATTATTTAGCAAAATTCACCCTTAAAAGTGGTAACTTTAAACGAGGGAGTTTCAAACCAAATTACATATACAGTTTTAGATTCAGTATTAATCTTAGAATTCACCATTAAATTTATTGCAAATTATTTTGGGACAGCGTGTATATGTTATGTATTATTCAATACAAAATCAGTGCTGAATTGAATCATATATTTGCTTTGTTTACCTCATAATATCAGTCTCTGAGATTGAATTTTGGGCTAGTAATTTGTTGGTTTTCAGTGAGTGTTTGTTGTTATTGAAATTTGGTTTGTTAACACCGGAACAATGCGCATGTTCTAATAATAGCTCGGAAGAATAAAACTCAATTATCTCTATCAAGTAGCTGGGAGGAATCTGGTATTTCCGGCTGACATGGTGGTCGCTCTAATGACTGCAGTTGCTAACGCAACTGAGGTTAATGTAGCAAACATAGTTTTATTTAATGATATATTAAGTACTATTATATTAGCATAAATTAATAGTTTTTAGATTTACATGTTAGTAGGTACTAAAAGAAAATTTATGTTGTAGCATTTTATTTGTACTAATAGTTTGATGTTTGTTTCAGGTAAGAAACTGAATATCCCAAGGAACATTAAAGAAGCCAAGGTATTTGTAGTTTTTGTTTTAAAATGTTTGCTGTGTTTGTGTTTTTATACAAAATAGTAGAAAAAAATAATAAAAGTTAAAACACTGATAAAATAAAAACTTGTAGCCAGCTTTTGAAATAAATCGTTTATACGTGAGGTCGTGAAAATTACCCCCCCCCCCCACACACACTAACTTTTGAACGGCTTGATGTGAAGTTACAAAATTTGGGTTATTGTTATTAGAGAACAAATACTATTTTTTGAAAAACAAATGCCGACTTAAATATACAAAATGGCGACAGGCGACCCATCATTTGAAAGGTCTCTTTGAGTGGAGTGTAATCCTAGATTTTAGACAAATTTTAAGATTCAAAAACAAATTACTACATTCCAAAACATAACTTAACAAAACTTGTTTTATGCTATAATTGTTAGCATCACCGGTTTTTAGTCTCAAAATTGAAACGCGAACAATACACAATAACTGAATAGAATGACAGAATAGAAAGAATAATTATTTCAATTGCTTATACTTCTGTTAACACTTCTGTTGTTTCATCAACTACATTTTTTAAGTGTTTTGTTTAATATCAGAAACAGATAATTTATAAGCCTGTCATTTGTTTTTGAATTGATAAAATTTTTCCAATATCTTATACTCTACTCAAAGAGACCTTTCAATTGCGGGGGCCACTCGACCCCCCGTCCCATATAACTTTCTTTTCAAAAAGGCGCCTTGTCGCCATTTTGCAAATCTGCATTTATTTTTCATAAAATAGTATTTGTTCTCCAATAATAATAACCTAAATATTGTAGCTTTACATCAAGCAGTTTAGAAGTTAGTGGGGGGGGGGGGTCATTTTACGACCTCACTTAGGTTTTTGATTTGCAATGAATGGATGCATGCCTATTAGATAGATAAATTAGTTTCAAAAAAGCGCAAATCTTATTAAACCAACACCAAATTATACAGCTTCATGCTGTTGGGAGAAAATCTTTGATTGACGATTACTTAAGATTATCCATCAATTGCAAAGGCTTAATTTTCTGGTTCACCGGGAAAGTAGCGTAGATTGGTTCATAACCGTATTATTATTTGCTGCTTATTGCGAAATTGTACGTACTATTATCGTTAATAAGAGCTGTTCTGCCTTGGGATAATTTTCTAGGTTTTCTGATATACAGTCTTAATTTCGTCTTACTATTAACTTAGTGGTGCTCACTTTGGCATCGTTAAGTAAATTATTTACCACAGATGTTTTTCTCGATAATTTCAAATTTTTTATTAAGCATTACTTGACTCGATTTTTAATCGAATTGTGAAAAACTTAATGTACTGCTAATTCAGTCTTTATGTTTGCTGTGGTATCTTAACTCTACTACGAGTGGGAGCTGCGTATCTAACTTGCATTAAAGTAACTCCTTCATCATTGTATAAATTGCTTTCTATTCACAACGTCAGTTAAGAGTTGCGTTGTTACTGCTGATTGCATGACTTAATTATTGAAGTATTACATTTTGTACAGAGCAACAACCAAGCATCCATTTTTTAATAATAAGATGGTTATAAGATATGTTTACAAATGTAATCATATTCTGACCGATTCTGCAAGGAATATGTATTTGAAAAACGTATTATTTTGGTTTTACTGTAATTGCTTCCTGTATCAATTTTGCTCCGATTTTAATTATTTATACTCCTACATGTGATTATTTTACCGCAATATGTTTTTTCTTTTAATACTATTGCGCATTTTAAAATTTATTTGAGGGGAAGATGCAAAATTGTGGACACCATGTATATTCCATTAATTTTCTTATATTGAGTATGAATAAAATACTTTTTACTTCAACAATATTTATTTATTTTAACCTTCTACGTATTTCGACATATTTACATGCCATTATCAAAGATTATATTAAAAAGTAAACAGTTTGGGTTTTTATAGCAACAATAGAACTTGGTTCCTTGATCTTGGTAATCTATGTCCGCAGATAACTTGATTTCTTATTCCAAAATGTCTACTATAGGTGCATTTAAGAAATCAATTTGCTCGTTCATTAACGATACAGTTTTTAAATCTTTGTGTATTTCAAATTCTTCTAGTATATCTAATTTACGTTTATCATCACAAAAGTGTAAACATTGTATACTGTTATTAGATGTCATTAAATGATTGTGTTCTAAGTAAGTGTTTAGCTTAATTGGCAAAATGTCAAATTGCTAATTTATTAAAAGAGATGTCATTAAATAGCTATAAATCAAAACATAAAATAAATAATCAAAATAGTTAATTATTTAAATGAATTAAAGAAAAAAAATTCAATAAATAATCTGATTTCTGTTAGGGAAAATAAAAGAAACACGTTAGTTATATTACCTAATGACATTTATATACAAAAAATTAATGATTTCATAACCAATTAAAATTTAAAAGCTTTAACTAGTAATTCCGCCAAAAATTTTCGGAAGTAATTAAAACAAACATTAAAAAATTGCCAGGTTTGTTTAACAGATTATCAAAAAAGACAAATAATAAATCCAAATCCACAACCACCAAAACTATACGGTTTATTAAAAATACACAAACCCAACATGCCCATTAGACCATTAGTATCATACCTACATACACCTAACCACATGTTAGGAAAAATACTAAATATAGCTACCAGTTTTCATTATTAACCAAAATTAGCAATTAAAAATTCTTCGAAATTAATTAATAAATTATCAACTTACATTTACCACCACAAAGCAAGCTAGTTAGTTTTGATGTTACTAATATGTTCTCGCGAATACCTCCTCGGGAGTGCTTAGCACCAGTCAAAATTATTTTACTCTTTAAAAAAATGTATTTCCAAAAAAATGGTTTACTCATGGGAAGTCGAATCTCGCCTCTTTTAGCTAATATATTATCTAATGTTTTGTTTTTCGGTTTCGTTATGATGATGACATTTTAGTATGTTTTTATAGTTCATTTGAATTAATTAATGAATTTTTAATTTTTATAACGTCTTTCATCCAAACATAACATTTACACTAGAAACTGAACAAAATAGGTCGATTAACTTTTAAGGTTTAAACATAAAAATTAATTTAAATAATAAACTTGAATACTCTGTTTATCGAAAACCTACACAAACAGACATAACAATACCACACGAAAATTGGCAGCTTACAGGTCCTTGACAAACATAGGGCTTTAACGGTCCCTTTGGGTATAATTAATTATAATAGAGAAAATACAATTTTAAACTAATTGCATGTAGTAATGGTTATAGTACTAAACTTATTAATACCTTAATTATAGAAAATGATTAACTAGTCATTCAAAAAATTTATCCGAATACCCCAACTTTATTCAATACAATTAAATATGCTTCGAACCCACATTTTGGCGACAAATCAGCAAAAATGCTAAAATTATAAATAAGACAACTAAATATAAATTAAAATTTTAAAATAACTAAAAACATAAACTTCATGCAAAATCAAAAACAGATGATTTGCTAAAACCAGGCATTTACAAATTAAATTGTTCGCATTGTAATTCGGTTTATATAGGCTAGACAGTTAGAAATTTTAATATTAGTTATAAAGAAGACAAACGATGTTACAAATAAAAACACCTACATAAATCCAATTACGCTAAACACTTACTCGAACACAATCATTTAATGACATCTAATAACACTCTAAATGTTTACACTTTTGTGATGATGAACGTAAATTAGATATACTAGAAGCGTTTGAAATTCACAAACATTTAAAATCTGTACCTTTAATTGAGCTCTTAAATTCACCTCTATTGGACATTTTGGAATGAGAAATCAAGTCATCTACAGATATAGATTATCAAGACCAAGTTCTATTGTTGCTATAACAACACTAACTGTTTACTTTTAATACAATCTTTGATAATGGCACGTAAACATGGCGAAATACGTATAAGGTTAAAATAAATAAATATTGTTGAAGTAAAAAGTATTTTATTTATGTTTAATAAATATGGACTTTAACGGAGTAAAGCTAGAACTTCTAAATACAATTTTCTTGTAGTTTCTTGAGATTACATTAAGATTCGTTGTTGTATTTTTTAAACAATTTTGATCCTTCGGGTATACTTAATTAAAAAAAAAGATGTGAAATGCTTTTTGTTGATGTCTTCTCATAATCTTATTAGTAAATAATACACAGCTGCATCTTGACATATGACTTTAGAAATGGCAAGCTTTCTTTATGACGATCTTAACATTTTCGGTTATTAACGATTGTGCATGTTCTAAACTGCATTTCCTTGACATTATGTCGTGGTGTAAAAACCTTGGTATTTTACTAATTCATATAGCAACAAAAGTTGGTTTATTAATTTTAGCTCGCCAATCAAGGAATAATTATTTTCTGGGTAGCTGCAGTTAAGAACAGTTGATAATCGGATATTATATTTATCAGTGGTTTAATTTAAAAAAAATAATTGATTTATAAAACAGAAAAATGTATCCACTTTCGCGGTTTATAGAAATATTACCCAGAAAACAGGAGGGAATTAGCGATTAAATGTGATGAAATTAATAAAAGTACTATTTAAAGCTGAAGGTTTACGCTGTTTAAACGAGCAGCCCGAGAAAAGACGATGAGAACGAAAATATCTTCATAGGAGCATTTTTACTACTTTTTACCGCATAGAAACATCCGAATGATTCTATCCGAATAAATCATTGGATTATTAATTGCTTACGAATGGCAATCATTCGATTATGTCCATTACTAATAAAAACTATCGAAATAAATTGTGTTTGAAATTTTGAACAAAGTTCCACCCCGAAAAATGTTTACCTATCAACCCCAACAGCAATATCCAGCTAATCCCCCTTAGAAGCGTATTTTTCCCGCCGAGTTCTTGACTGAGTAGTGTTAACTGTTTGATCCAAAAGTTGGCAAATCTTCTCGAATGATGGTAACTCCGTGTGTTGCGGTCGCAGTGTTGGAGTACTGTGAGCTTTTAGAATTGCTAGGTTAAGCTTTGATATAAAATAGTGTAGAAGACAAATAAAAATTGTTGCGGCTTGCTAAATTTTGTTCTAAATAACGCAATTCTAAAACTTCGAATGCGATAGGATTATTAAGAATGCAACACTTTGGGGTGCTGTGTATGGTTTTAACTGGGCATGTTTTTCCAGTCGCTTTCTAAAACATTCCAGGCAACTTTGAATATTATTTTTACAATAAAGTAAGAAGTTTCTTTTAAGTAATATGAAGGTCAAACATTTTCTGTAACGTGTGTATTTCTTTATAAAATTATGTAGCTTGGTGAAAAAAAACTGGTGTATAAAACGTAAATATCTCTTTTCTTGACCGTGAATGTGATATACACAACATGTATCGTATGAGCAAACGGGAAACTCATAAGGCTTGTCCATGGAAAACAAAACTCATGTCGAAACTTAATTCATAGAGTCGCAAACTGTAATTTAAAAATAATTTTTTACGTTACTGTTTGTTACTACATGTGTTATATCAACTAAGTTCCGACAAGAGCTTTGTTTCCTAAGGTCAAGCCTTACAATTTTTTTTTATTATAAGTACAACATAAGGGGTTTTCCCATAACTTACAACGTTTGTTGTTGTTGTTTCCAAGTTCATATTCAAACAGTTAATTACAGAAATCCGGTAGCCCAATACGCGTACTTGGGAACCACTTCTAGCACATTTAAAAATATTTGATTATGAGTTATGACAGCACCTGTCAAATGAAACTGAAAGTAATATAAAGTCAGGCTTTTTCATTGTTCTTGATTGCTTCAAGGTTGCTTTTAACAGAAATTATTGCACTTCATCGTCGAAGTGCAAGTTTGAACTATGATACGAGAAAGGGAACTAACCGCTTTTAATATTAGGTTTACATTGGCTGGGAATTACTAAGAAAATTTAGACATGCTTGACAGTGATTAAATATTTATTTAGTTTTGCATAATGCAAATGAAAACAGAGATGAAGTGTCCAGTCTATGCTGTTTAGTTGAGTCATAACATTAGAATAGAACTAGGTTTCCTACTTCTATTGTGCAATAAATAATGTGTTTCCGAGTGAAGTATTCATTGCATAAGTTGGAATCGTCGGTTGTTTTCTTATTTCTAGTGTTTATAAATTTGTCTAAATTAGCAGTTATATTTAAAGTTTGAATTCAAAGCAACACAGTTGGTGAAAGTACAGGATTAACATCTCGACTCGCGAGATACGATCTTCATGGAAAGCATAACCCTCGGAATATGTGTTTCAAGTTAGCATAAATGATGTGATATCTTGGTTATGATACCACATGCTTCGAAAAATAAATATGAAATTGGTGAAGGTGCGAAATATTTAGAAAGCGACTTCATTAGATGTTATTGAAACAGACTACGCTACTTGTCATTAATTATGTTGTTGATATTTTGCTACTTTATTTTTATTTTAAATTCAATGTACTATTACTTATAGTTGTGCAGCTTTGTAAGTAAAAGTCGAAGTTTTGTAAAACCTTGAATATATGTTTGTAGTTTATTATATTTTCAGAAGTTTATGAAAGGAATTACTTGATATATTATCGTTGGCAATATACTTTTATAAATAGTTGGCCAAGTTAAGGGTCTTGCACAATAATTTCTTACGAGGCTTATTACTTGCTGTTACATACAGGGTGCTGCAATTAAAGCGTTACGCTTATATCTCCAAAACTATGAAAGATTGAGCAACCATTTTTTCAATTTTATGTGATAGAAGGGGCCTTATATTAGGCTAAAACGTTTAGTACCCCTAAAAAATGGGGGGGGGGGGGATTTCTGTATATTATAAACCGTTGCAAAATTATTTTTTTAAGTTTAAATATACGTCTACTAAAAATAAGCAATCAAAATTAGATGAAGCAAAATTTAATAAGAGTGAAAAATGTACATTTACAACCCCTACTAAATGGAGAAGATGAAATTTTGTACATTTTTCTGTATAAAACTTTGCTTTATCTAATTTTGGGTGCTTATTTTTAGTAAGCACATTAAAATTAAAAAAAATATATCTCGTTCCGCATTTTAATATTGATAGAATCCCCCCTCCCTCCTGCGTAATATAATGCCCCTTGCGTCCTATAAAACCATAAACAATTTTGTTGGTCAATCTTTTGTAGTTTTAGAGATACTAACTAGCCTACAGCCTGTGTATGTGCTTGTTTTCGTTGGAATCCATCAACCAAGGCCGCAGATGTGGAGGTTGCTTGACGTATCGCTTAACATAGTTTTTACTGACTTGAGATTATCACACTTTTGACTAAAAAAACGTATCTTGTTTCAATAATACATTTTTTGTATATTTTTGTATGAAGAACGGGATTTTGAAGAGAAAAGTTAAAAAAAATTTCAGTGTGTAAAATTTAAGTTAACGAACTACGTCGAGCCTGGTTGATGGTTTATGACGAAAACAAGTGCAATTTCAAATTATTACTAGTAAAATGTCCATACAAAATTTGAATCAAATATTTCAGTCATCGACGAAGATTACTAATTAACACGTGATTGAACACGAACCACGAACGTCTTTAAAAGGCATTATCTCGAAAAGGGTGCGTTTCGGCACGACTCGAAACACTTCCTCGATCTATGGACATTGGACATTCTATTGCAAGACATCCTGTAGGTGCTGTACTGTGAGTGGGCTGTGGAACTCACTAAATTCAAATTCTGGTTAGGTTAACTCTACTAAGCTTCTCGATATTAGTATGATATTTATTTTAGTTCATGGTTAACAGCAAAAGCGAAAAATATAACATCACGTTCGAAAACGTGAATTAATGAGGTTGTTTGTAGAAGCAATAAAAAGTACCATCTTAGCATATTTTAGTATGTAAAATATACTGTCTCAAGGATTAACGGTATTTTGTATTATAAAATATTTATAAAAATAAAAAAATATATGTAACAATTTCATATGTATTAAAAGTTCGAACCCCACTCACTGCATCTTCCAGATTGTCTGTAAACGTTTTTATAAAATGACGGGGGATGTTTCACTAGATACATTTTTGTACACCTACTGCCGAATTGCCATTATTGCCATGACTGCAGAGTTATTGCCCGTGATTGCTGACGTTTTGCCGATTGTTGCCGATGATAGTCGCGAGTTTCAATGCATTTTCAATGACTGACCTGATATTTTGTAGGCTACATTAGCTGACAATATTGGTATTATTTTTTTTTAAACTTGTATGTACTTCGCGAATCAAAAACAAAAAGAAAGTTTCGTTTTTGATCATTCCGATTTGCGATTCGTTTCAACAATCATGAAATTTCTCGTTCATTTTGACCAATGAAGATATTTTACCTTCCACTGTTCGCGAAGAAAGTAAAAATACAAAATTATGTATAGATACAACTGTTTTAAAAGTAAATTTGTAAAAAAGACAGAAATTGTAGAATTGTTTTTTCGGTTTAGTTGTATTATTTAGAAATTGTATTTTACCATACACTTCTTCTTAATTGTTGTTGCCCTCACTTAGTAGAAGGTACCTACCTATTTTGCATATATTTACTCCATTGAAATACTTAACAATATTTTCAAAAAAAAAATAATAAAAGATATTTGATTCCATACTGTGCGAACAAAAATAGTTTTTTTTTTAATTTTTTTGGAAAAAATTCGTAAGAGATTTAAGAAAACCAGAGACCAAAAGGAACATTTGTCAGCCAAAAATTAAGAGATAGGGGGAAAATCATCCCCCCAAATATTGCTGCACTCAAAAGTAAGTAGTGAATGTTATTTTACTATCCCTCAGGACAAAATTAAGTTTAAACATAAATGTTTTGTAGACTTCCCAACCAAATTATAGTTTATTTCAAGCTGTATAGCTGGTATGACACGATCAAATGATGTCAAATAGTTGACACCAAATGCCATTTAAGCTTCAGTCAAATTTTTTTGTCAAGTTGAAAAAAGGAGGTTTTAATTTGGTTCAGATTATATACTACCAACCAAAGTGTATAAGATTAAGTGAGTTAACTCCGCACTGCTAGTGGGCGACGCAGATGTAACGCTTGCTGTCCGTCGGGAGTGGGGGAACTAGGCCTATCACACGCGTTGTACTCTATGTAAAAAGCACGTAAAAGCAACAATTTAACGCCTTAATTCAAGTTTAAATTAGTCTATATTATTATTTTTACCCAAAATATTTTGAACCAATGGATGTACAGTAATTTTGTACACGTTACAGGTTGAATAGTAAAGTAAATAAAGCAAAGTGTCGTCTACTAATGATGTATTTTATTTTGTATACAACTTTGATAATTTTTTCTTGTCACCACTATTTTTTTTCACAGTAATATCTTGCTGTTTTACAAAAAATCTCATTCTTAATAATATATAATTATGAAACAGAGATGCTAATACATATGATTGGTGAATTGTGCAATCAAATTTAAAGTCACAATTGTTAAAAAAGTCATCTAAGGTTTGATGGTAAACTTCACTACTGTTAATATTTTTAGACAGGTAGTACTCCAGTTTTCTTAGAACATGATATATGTATGAACTGGGGTGCATAAGTGCTCCCCTTGTTTTAATAACTGTTAAGGAAGCTTCTTTTGGAAAATGATCAGCGTCAAAATCATTGTTTTTTAGACAACGTATACACAAATTGCAATTAGTAGTACGTACTACTGATTTTACAATAAACCCGGCCACATAGTAAACAACTGAATCAATTATAGTTTCGGTTAAACTACTGTTTTGTAGTATTTCTTCGTCAACTTCAAAATTTAGGTCATAATCTACTTCATCGGCGATTATGGAATCAATGTTATTTTTTAATATTGCAATATAGTCGCTCTTCCTTTTATCGTGTGATATGTGCGATTCAATACAAAAATTGAAATAGTTCAGGAAACAAATTAATAAACGAAGTATAAGTTTTATAAAACCATGCAAAGCAGATATGTGTAGATTTTTTAGTACCATATATGCCTAAATTAAAGCCGAAATTCATTAATAAAATACAATTCCGTTAAGATTATCTTCTTTTCATCATTAGTTTCGTATTTACAGTATGTCCAGTTTTGAGGTAATTCAATGGTTATTATGCCATTCCATAATTTGTAGACAAATCCTCCATTAAATTCAAAAATCATGTTTGATGTTGATGGCAATGATTCTAAATTTTCTGCTTTTACTTTTTTTGCTTCCTTAATATCACATTTAGTAATTATTCGCCTTTTTTTAGTAACCTTTGTCAAATACGCTGGACAGTTCGGAAATATATGCGGTATAGCATCTTTGTTTAATTGTGGATACTTATATGTACGCTATTTTATAAGAGGTAATATTTTAAAATGTATAATTACAAATCGATAAAACCAATTAGAAATAAAAATTTAAACTTACTGTTGTGTTTCCTATACTCCAAGTTCTTTGAATTTGCTCATGCAAAAAATGTTTTTCACATACAGAATCACTGTGTATTAAAGGTCTATCATTTCGGGGAATAGCTCGCACCCATTTAGCACGTAAGATTTCATCTTTCGGTATTGAAAAAAAGGCAACTTTCTCTGTGCAGGTCTTGTAACCGGAATTACATTTCGGCACACAACATTTACGACCCATTTTTTTTTAAATTATTGTAACGAAACGATTATTCAATGATCAATGCTGACAATTGACGCTGGTAACTCACACAATTTGGCGCGAACTAGGCCCAAACGTGCTCCAAGTCGGCCTAGTTTGTTGCATTGCATGCATAACTTACCGTTACATTTGCGTCGCCGGTCCAGCCGCTGAGAATAAGGGAAGTGCAGTCACTTAATCTTATACACTTTGCTACCAACACAAAACACGAAACCAAGGGTCGAATCACGATAATATGAAGTTGGTAGTATTGTTGACGCATGCGCAGTAGAGAATTTATGATGTATTTGTTAAGAACAGTAGCGCATGCAGCAAAGTTTTGTGTGCGTTCCCATTAAGGAAAATCTTGATGAACGTCATCAACGTTCTAATGTACAGTGCTGTAAACATAAATCTTGGACGCCGGTATTTTGTGACATTTGACGGTGTCATATCAGCTTATGAGCCTACAAAATTTGAAAACGTCTTGTCAGTTTTTAAGTAATATTTTTCACTTTGCAGTTTTTATTCTTTCAACAATTTTCTTGGATTATAATATTATGTTACTCTAGGATCAGGGCTGACATGATTTAATAATATGATGAAAATCACGATTTAAATCATGATTTAAATAAAGTTGTTTTTATTATAATCAATGATTTACATTATTTTACATTGAAGCAGGCATTTTATATTCATATTATTTGTTTTTCGCACTTTGCACTTTGGAATGTATCTTCAATACCGTGTGATAGTTCTTTATAGAATATTCTAAACTAAATTATTAAATATAACTAAAGTACACCTAAATAAATATCGTTTAAGGATAAGTTTTTCTTTAAATATAGATTTTTGCAAACCCTGTCTAGGGCTATTATAATAAATAAATGAAAATTTATAAATTGTAGCGGCCGCTAGTTTGAAGCTAAAAAATACCTTGAATTTATCCTAAGGTCTTCTATCAGATTGCGTTTCCAGATTTTCAATATTAGGTTTTCGAACATGTCTAACTTCTGCTTTCGGTTTGGAATTTAAAGCTTGTTTGTTCGGTGGATTTTTGTTATATCTCTGTATTTCAAAGCGCTTTGAAATTGACCCATCTGTTTGGTAGTTATGAGGTTTCCGTCATAATATCGAATTCGAAAGATTTAATAAAATCGATACTTTCTCCAACTTTCCATAAGTTTCCTATACTATAATGATAGTATAGGAAAGTAAAAAAATTAAAGAATGGGAAGTTTAAATTTGCCTAAACGGTTAAAATTTACATTCCCCGTGTTTGTTGTTCTAATGACAATTAAATATAATTTAGTTCTAGTCATTGCAATTCTTTTCCGAACACATTCTGCTCGTTGATCAGCATGATCGTTTTTCGAAATCGCTTAGGCTGACTTCGGATTCTGTTTAAATACTATTCTATTAAATAATAGTTCTGTGGCAGGATACCTGTTTACACGGCGCGGCGTAGGTGTTTTGTCTACCAGCGAATATACCTAGATATTTTCGTTGATCGCCGATTTATTTTCGTTACATACCGTTGATTTCTGTTTTATTGCCGCGATTACTTAGCTATTGCCGTTATTGCGTAGTGATTTCCCCAGAATTGCCGAAAATTTGTACATCTATTGCCGTGAATGAAACACTCGCCTTAAATAAGGTACCTCAGAACAGCTGACCGACCATATGACCTTAATAGTTGGCCTGTAAGCACCCACAAAAATGATTACATATTATAACAGAATAAAGCAATGGAAAAAAAGTATAAAACATTCGGCTTCTTAAAATGTACTCGTTATATTATAACAATTTTATTTTAATAGTTTTTAAGAGTTAATATGCAAATTTGATACAGTTGCAATAGTGAGAGGGATACTTTGGCCTGCAAAAAATTAATACGCATTTTTTTCGATTTTATATTAATGCTGTGTCCCGCAAAAAGAAATCATACAAAAAAATAAAGTACGATACATGTAAGCGTACCTGACTGGCGTGTTAAAGTAGGTAGCTTCAGGCTACGTAAAAATTACTACAGCAGGGGGCGGGCGCATTGTCTTGCAAACTGCACATGCGGACACAGATTGCAACAATTTCAACATTCGTATAAGTAGAAGGACCTCCACATAATTTAATACTTCATTAAGAAAATATTAAAATATTTTCTGCTTTCCAACATTATTATGAAATTCTTTACATGTGTGCTTTTTTTGTAGTCTTGAGAAAAGCTTTCCCAGATTGCCTTTTTTGTATAAGTAGAAACAAGTATTAAATTCGTCGATGAAATAGCTTTCGCTTAACCATATCAAACCATTTATTAGCCGTATTTGTTCGCGTACAGAATTAGAAATTAGAACTTTATCTAAAAATGGATGCAGACGTTTAGTTCTCGTGAGAACAATTATTCTAGGTTCAAAGGCCAGGAGATGTGCTTTTCTCAGATCGAAGAAAGTAAAACTGATTATGCACATGAAGTTTTCCTTTCTGTAATAACACGTTAACTTGCAGTTACATTAAAATCAACCTACTAAACTGAAATTTGTGGGTCTGTTGCGGTTTCGAGCATTTCCAGAATACCCTGTTTCTTTGTTTTTATTAAACGGTTTTGAATCGTTATGGCAATTAATGTAATATTTGACCAACTTTTTACTATAGTATAATGTATTAGTTTAAATTACTTTCATTTATGTTCGTGTCACATGGCGTAGCATATGCTCCCATTGAAAGTGTTGTTCTAACCACATTCACTTTTGTTAAATCACGTGGAAAAACACGCTGTTGTTAAACGCACATTAATCGTTATGTATGTATGTTAATAAAACGGCGTTTAAATCGGCTGCAATTTAATGTAATAGGCGGTGATAAAATCTCAAATGTGTAGAATAGTATTGTTAATTAACAACGAAATTAGGCAATACATTAAGCACGAAAATTGTGACGCTTTTACCGTTGCTAGGGAATTATGGTTTTATTCTAATAAGGAGACGCATTATATAACAAAGAATACAAGAAGTACTAAAACCTTCTCGTTCTTTCTCAATTGGATTGCCATAATTGTATACAGATTTAATTTATTGTACATAAAACAATTCTTAACTTCAACAGGTTTTGTATTTTAGCTTTATACGTATTTCAAAGTGTTTTACACGTCATTGTCAAAAGCAAGATTAAAAGTAAACAGTTGGTGTTGCTATAGGAACCATAAATTTTCATAACTTGATCTTGGTTTTCTATATCTGCGTCCAGATGACTTGATTTCTTATTCTAAAACGTCCAATAATGGTGAATTTAAGATATCAATTTGTTCATTCATTAAAGGTACCGATTTTAAATGTTTATGAATTATAAATGCTTCTAGTGTATCCAACTTACGTTTGTCATCACAAAAGTGTAAAATTTTATAGTGTTATTAGATGTCATTGAATAATTGTGTTCTAAAGGAACCGTTAAAACCCGTTAGGTGAAATTAGTTATAATAGAGAAATTTCGATTATTTAACAAATTGCATACAATAATGGTTATAATACTCAACTTATTGATGCACTAAAAAAGATAAAAATTATAAATTAGCTATTCAGAAAATTTATCCAACTACTTCATCAGATAAATTGAAATACGCCTCAATTCCATACTTTGGCAATCAATCAGAAAAAATTGCCAAAATTATAAACAAAACAAATAAATGTAAAACAACTTTTGAAACAACAAAAAACATTTTAAACACTTTGTTTATTGCTAAAGAAAAAACGGACAATTTACTAAAATCAGGCATCTACAAATTAAATTGCTCGCACTGTAATTCGGTTTATATAGGACAAACAATTAGAAATTTTGATATTAGGTACAAGGAACAAGTACGTTGTTACAATTATATACACCCACATAAATCCAATTATGCTAAACACTTATTAGAACACAATCATTCAATGTCATCTAATAACACTATAAAATGTTTACACTTTTGTGATGACAAACGTAAGTTGGATACACTAGAAGCATTTGAAATTTATAAACATTTAAAATCTGTACCTTTAATGAATGAACAAATTGATATCTTAAATTCACCATTATTGGACGTTTTAGAATAAGAAATCAAGTCATCTGGACGCAGATATAGAAAACCAAGATCAAGTTATGAAAATTTATGGTTCCTATAGCAACACCAACTGATTACTTTTAATCTTGCTTTTGATAATGACGTGTAAACACGTTGAAATACGTATAAAGCTAAAATACAAAACCTGTTAACCCATTAAGAATGGTTTTACGTACAGTAAATTAAAATGAACTTCAACGAAGTAAAGCTCGAACTTATAAATATACAGATTTGCTTGAATTTGTTTTCCTGCACTATTTAATAGTTGGTTATTGTGAAGGGTTGATGTCGTTTGTGCTTAAAAAAATAATTAAAAATTCGAAAAGAATAACGTAAAAGACAAATGTCCAATAAAACAGATGACTCCTAGTGGTTGTTAAAACTGCCACACGACAATGACATAATTGATATAAATAAGTAAAATAAGTAAATAAGTAACACTGAACGAAACGACGTATCTCAAATATTGCAGTTGTAGTTGTACGAAACTTGCAAAATCGTGCAACATGTTTCACGTATCACTTAATGGATTTGAGTAAGCCCATTTTTTTTGTTAACTTACTGAATTTTAACGAAATTTTTTGCTGTTCTGTGACTAAAAGTCCGGTCTTTGGGCCTAATTTCTAGCAAGACAAATATTGTTTAATATGTATTAAACAAAAACGAGGAAAATAATGACAAAGAATGTAAGAGTCTTTTTGATTAGTCTAACTATGTACCTCTAGTAATAATGGTGTTTTCAGATGCATCAAACATTCGTCATTCAGAATATCTCCAGTAATAACATGAAAATCCAAGCAAATATACGTTTCTACATTAGCAAAACATGATCAAAATATGTTACTTACGGGGGAGGTCCCAGTGGAAATCGTACGTAGCCTCTAGTAGTTAACTTTTTGAGTATAATCCAGCATTATCTTCAGTGCACCAACTCAACATATCTAAAAACTGCAAGAGAAAGATAGGATGCTTATCACTCCGGATACCGGTTAACCGATTGTTAAACAGTTCAAGTTTTAATCCATGTCATTATGTTTATCAGTCGAAGCCCCGCTACCCCGAAAGCACGCGGCACACAAGGAATACAATAAGGAATACTGCCCCCCCCCCCTGGTATACGTTGTGGGATCACTGGTTACTACTATTTTAGGTCGAGCATGTCAACTAGTACCGCCGTACTAGCTAGATTAAAGAATAGAAGTACTTGTTTCTACGAGCTTAACAATAAACAGCAGCAACAACAATAATAAGATGAAGAACAATCAACAATAGTATCAACACTTTAGCAAAACAACATTAAACATTGGTCACAACACCACTACTCTGTACACAGGTACCTTTAAACAATTAAACTTGTTATTTGTATACTGGCAATACTTTTGAACTTCACACAAAGCACCCGCGATCTTACCACGCTGAATTAAGACTGCCTTGCGTTTCTCATATTTCGTCAACCGTCCCCTTTACCCTTAAGGGTGCTTTAGGATGTTTTTATATGTACATTCCAGCACGCTCTAATAATTCAAGCGTAACACTTAAACCTTTTTAACATATTCTAAAATATATGCAACGTTTATTCCAAAATACTACAAAATTAAATACAAGAAGGTGTAAACAGGTCAATATAATAAAGTAATTCGCTTCTTCAATAAATCGTATTTCTACGGTATTTCAAAACGAGACCTTCTCCAGGTCCCGTCTTGAATTATCGAGGGGAAATGAGACAAAACAGGGTCTGGTTTCGACTTTTGGTTAAATCCATTATAATAATAGACTTTGAAGTTGTAAGTACCTGAGAACAGCACAGTTAAACAGTAATTAGTCTTCAAAACTGTTGTCAAGTACATATAATTCCAAATCTCCTCTTATATTTTATGCACATGTAAGAGCATATTGCTGAATCCAGCCAATGATTCATAAAATTAAACAGGGTGGATACGCACCCAACAATACAATCTTAATGAAGTTATTATGATAACGATTCTAATTAAGTTATAAATCTACATTAATATACGTTAGCACTGTAAACTGGAAGTCCTTAAATGGTCCGGCATGACTTTAACCACAACTTCTTCAGACCAAAGATATCAATTTAATCCAACTTATCTGCATTAAATTGCTTGGTTATGAAGTTACAGAGATCGATATAACAACGGCTACCCCGAGTTTTGTACTTTCATAACGGTCACCGTACACACAACGACCACAAATTAACTCTGTTAACAACGGCCACCAATTTACACAAGGCCTACTTACTTTGTATGTTCATAACAGCCACCTTGATCATAACGGTCACCATGGTCTTCTTTTCACAACATCCACCCAGATCATAACGGCCACCAAGTTACACAAGGGCTACTGAAAACTTTGTACGCTCATAACGGCCACCCTAATCACAATGCTCACTAAAGTGCTGTGTTCACAACGGCCACCAATGATCTCTATTCACAACGGTTACGTTGATGATAACTGCTATCATGGTTCTCTGCTCACACTAACCACCGTGATCGTAACGGCTACCAAGCTAGACAAGGCCTACAGAAAACTTGTATGTTCATAACGGACACCTTGATCACAACATCTACAAAAGTACTCTGTTCACAACGACCAGTTTGATCACAACGCCACCAATGATCTATTTTCACAACAGACACCTTTATTATAACGGCCACCAAGCTCATCTATTCATAACGGCCACCATGATCACAACGACCACCACTATTCTGTGTTCACAACGGCACTAATGATCTATTTTTACTACAGCCACCTTGATTAGTACTGCCATCAAGCTTCTCTGGCAATAACGGCTACCATGATCAGAACAACCGACAAAATTCTGCGTTCATAACGGCACCAATGATCTGTTTTCACAACGGGTACCTTGATCAGAACTGTCACCAATGTCTTCTATTCATAACTGCCAACATGTACAGAACGACCACCAAAGCCCTTTGTTTAAAACGGCCAAGTTGATCACGACCACCAATTATCTATTTTAACAACGACCACCGTGATCATAACGACCACTAAGGTCTTCTGTTTACAACGGCTACGATTATCGCAACGGCCACCAAAATTCTCTGTTTACAACGGGTACCCTGATCATAACGGCACCAATGATCTAATTTCACAACGGCTTACCTTGGTATGAAAATTGCCACCAAGGTGCTATGTTCATAACTGCCAACATGAACACGACCACCAAATACTTCTGTTCAAAACAGCCAACCTGATCACAACGGCCACCTTGATTATAACGACCACGATAATCACCCCTGATCCAGGGTTGCCAGCAGCATGGAAAACCTGAAGAACCTGAAACATTCAGCGAATTTACAAATTTTAGAAAACTCAGGAAATTTGCACAAAAATAAGTAAAACTCAGGGAATTATTAATCAAAAACCTGGGAATGTGTTAGTTGAAAAAAATAATAATTAAAAACCTTCCGGCTTGAAAGAATATATAATTCAAATTAAATGCACTTTCAAATTTGTTAATTGGATAAGCTATATTTTGCGTTAACCAGACAATATCTTAGATCATGCTTAGAAACACGAATTTAGTAACATGCAATTTTTAATATTTGGGTAGCAAAAAAACAGGAAAACTTAATATCTTTGTATGGCAATAACGGCAAATACTTGAACCACAACGGACACATAGTTTGATATGTTTATAACAACAACCTGAAAAAAAAAACTATTAAAATGCAAAAACAAATATGCGAAAGAATTTGCAGCAAAATGCTGTATTACAGGCTCTGGAAAAGCCTGATCACTCTTTTATCTATAACTTTGGCAGTAGTTGCAATAAAAGGTAAATATTTATATTTGGGTGCTATCCAAAGGTGTCTTATATTAGGGGGACACGTAATATTTCTGTCTAGATTTTTTCTACCTTTACACTTTTGAATTTCTACCTTTACACTTTTGAATTTCTGCCTTAAAAACATTATTCTTAATCCGCAATATATAAAAAAAGATTCTACTCTTCAAAGTTGCTAAAACCAACGGTTCACTTTTTGTGAAAGATCGAGTTGTCATGAAGGTCTGCGTGTTTCCTCAAGGTGTGCAAATAGTTTGTACTGAAAATGAAGCAAAAATTGTAGAAATTGTGGATTTTAGTAGTACTTAAGATACTGAACAATTCTTCTCATTTAACCGAATCTCTATCTCTTACCGTTTACGAGATCCCCATGCATGCACTCCTTATCTTGGACACCCTGTATAGGTAAGTGCGGTTTATCGACATAATTAAAATTTGGTATCCAGAATCAGATATTAAATTTATAGTTTAATACTTTTGACTAGAGAAAAGTTAAACAAAGAAATATTTTTTTGAGTTTTATTATTTGTTCCTATTTCTTTGTTGTTGAAAGCTGGGCTTTTTGGGGATACCAAAAGCATCAACATTTATTTGTTAATGTGATCAGCAGTTACAAAAGTGCCTATATGTAAATTTAAAAACTGTTTTTTTAATATTTAAATGTGGTTTTGTAAGCTACTGAACATTGATATTACCAACCATACTAAGCGAGTTCCTTTCGGCGATTCCATTGAATTTTATATTATTTTATGCAAAAGTATCAATTGCATATAATGTATATAAAATAATACTTTAAAACGATTTCAGAAACCATTAACGGCTATTTTTAAGAAATGCAGACGTCAAAAAAATGTCTGAATTTACTGTTTAATTTTCCGCGGAATAAATTATTAACTCAAGAAAGTCGTTTTAATTCATCAAGCAGCTAAAACCTGGAAAGTTTATGTTTAAATTTACATAAAACGTACCAAATCAGACTCGCTTTCAAATAACACGATAGCGAAACACGAGTCACGATCTGTCCTATATTGGTATGCGCATAACTGCAAGTGAAACTATAAGAAAACGCTTTTGAACCCAAATTTTAAGAATAGAAAATTATAGTAAGGAATACTAATTTCTACAATTATGATTTTGACCTCTGCCTTCTTCGCTTTCTATGAACTCAAATCACTGACCGCTAGAGTTAAAGCTGTTTACTTATCCTGGAGATTCGTCGATTTGGTTTGGCAACGTTCAATAAATATTTAACATGCACCTTAATAACTTTCTTGATGAAAATGTTGATTAAGTTTTATAAGTTTTTACAGTTGGTTGTATGAAGTATTAAGTAGTCAATATTGACACAAACATGAAAACAACCGTTAGATTAAGCGACTTTCAACAAGCATACAGCAAGTGCCATTTAACCTTGCAAAAAAAATGACGATAAGTTTAAAAGGCGAGAAACCGTTACACTCTCAAGCAAAAGCAAAGGTTTTTTATTACATTTCTAGTTTCTTTGCTGTATTTTTTATACGTAACCTAAATTATCGTTAATCCCTCCTCAAAGCAAACTGTTTCTAATCTTATGGCGCACGGCCTTTTAATTTGTCAAAAAATCCACAATTTTTCGTAAACCATAAATAAATTTACCTTCACTTTTTAGTAGAGTGTACCACACTGTCCCACAGCCAATTAGAGCTAGTTTAAGTGACGACTACCGACGAAACAAAGCGTAAGTAGTCGAATCAAAGCCCACTAAAATTTGCAAGGTTAGGTGGCACATGCTGTACCTATTTGTATAGTTTTTTTATGGAGAAACAGTTTTAGGTTTAAATTAGATTTCTGGTAATCAAATTTTCACAAAATATGGAATAAGAGACTGTAAATTTGGTTTTTAATGGTGATTTTAAGTTTTTTTTAGTGATTAATGTGTTAACTGTAAAAGTAACTCCAGTCAACATATTTAGGTTGTTTTTTTATCAGCAGAAATGTCTCATTGTTAGTGTAGATTTATTGAGAGAAAATACAAATTCAGTATTTTCAAACAATTTTAAGACTGATGTCAATTTGGTGTAGCTAAAACCTTAAAATAAGTACGATTTTGAAAAATGTTTGACTCGTAATTTGCTTGGTAATTTATGTAGCGCAGATGGAACATGCAAAATATCAATGTATGAAGAGCTATTTTGATTGCCACAAAAGTTTGAGTTTGCTTATTTCCAAAGTTTTAGTTTTGCTAGATAATACTTCTAATATTGGTTATCTTCAATCTAGGCGATGATCAAGTCGTTCGAAATGTACGTGGCCTAACACAGAGATGGCGCTAATTCGGCGGAATTTGCATTACCATTTTTCAGGACTACCCCTTCTTAGGTTAAATATAACAGTATAGAGCGATCTGTCAATTAGTTTGTTTGACAGTGTGCCAAAGTGACCGTCTCGAGTGATTTCGTAAATAATGAAAAAAACTGAGTTGCGAGCAGTGAGAAAGTACTTTTATTTGAAAGGCTTAACACTAACCGAAATCAAAGCAGAGTTGGATTCGAGACATTTTTGAAGTCTGTTCCTTTGTTGTCAATGGTTAAAAACTGGGTTGCCGAGTTTAAGCGTGGTCGTGTGAGCACAAAGGACGAACTCCGCAGTGGACGCCCAAAAACGGCTACTACCCCGGATATGATTGAAAAAGTCCTCCGTATCGTATTGGATGACCGTCAAGTAAAAGTGCGCCAGATAGCAGACATAGCGGGCATCTCAAATGACAGTGTGCACAGAATTTTAACTGAAGAATTGGAAATGAAAAAATACTCCGCGCATTGGGTGCCGCGTTTGCTCACACGGAGCAAAAACTGAATTTTTTAATTGTTTCTCGCAACCTTTTGGCACGTTTTCGCCGCAATCCTAAAGATTTTTTGCGCCGTTTCTTAACCGTCGATGAAACCTGGGTTCACCGTTACACTCCCGAAACCAACAGTCCAAACAATGGACACACAAAGGTTCTCCGCTAAACGGTTTTGTCAGCAGGAAAAGTTATGGAAACTGAATTTTGGGATTCTCATGGAATTATCTTCGTCGACTACTTGGAAAAGGGAAAAACAATAAATGGCGAGTAGTATGCCAATTTGTTGCAGCAATTGGCTCCAAAATCAAAGAGAAACGGCCTCGTTTGGCGAAAAAGAAAGTGCTTTTCCACCAAGGAGGTAAAAGGTTTTCATCCAATTCCGAGGCAATCGCTGCTGTAAATAGCTATTTTGAGGACTTGGATTCATCGACCTACAAAGACGGCATTGCTGCTTTGGAGCATCGTTGGAATAAGTGCGTTGAGCGAGCAGGAGACTATATGAAAAATAAAATGGTTTTTGGCCCCTAAAACTTGCGTTATCTTTGTTACGCCAACATTTCGAACGATCCTCGTAAATATCTAATTAAACTAATGTTGTGTGTAACCCAATTTTAAAATAATGTAATGATTAATGATCAATTACAAAATTGAAATCAGTAATAATACATTTCACATTATTGTGGGACACACGAAGCACCGGACATACTAACCCCTCTGGAAAGTGTAACTATTATTTAATTTCCGTTGAGATAATCGTGGCGGATATAATTTATTTAGAAAAGCGATTAGAATTTCTCGAATTACGCCAATCTAATTGCAAGTACGGGTCGGTATTTGCACAAATTTTAAATGCCATTTGATTTCAAACACGCGTCTTTAACGACCGGATACTTTCTCTTAGGTTTTACTCCAAACATCCGGTCTTGCTTGGGCAGCGTTCCTCTTATAGTTATGAAATTAAATTGTTTACGTTTAGCGATACTCTTGTATGGGTGTGTAGTTTGGAATCCTCGCTTGACACCTGGCGAATTTCTATTCTTCCAGGGGCATTTAATTCTAGACTGGCAAATAATCCCGTTGGCGTACCTACCCATAATTATGTCTTTTTATGACAGCCTTACTAAACCTACATTGTATTATATTATACCTCAGTCTACTTTCGCATTTAAATTAGATCATTTGTGATGGTACTAAAACCAACAAGAGTCGTCAATTATAAAATAAAATTTGCTGCACCCACTATATGCTGTCAATTAACTAGGTTTTCAGAAATAATTGCAAAGTGGTTTTTTATAATTTTCTTTTCATGGGTATTTGATATTAATATTAAGATTATTTGATCTGAATTTATCTGTTTTTATTTGAGGAAGTTTATTGCACCTTTTTTTGTGTTTAACTTTGAAGCGGTATTACTAACAGACAAAGGAAGTTGCCGTATACTGTTTGTCGATACTTGAAAACTATGATGTGCTAATCCATGAAACCTAAACAGTTATTCTTTAGATTAGTATTCGGCTAAACAGAATTATTTTCGGTTGTTCAAATATTATCTGTGACATTTTAATATAAAGCAAATTGTTCCATTGTTTTTAATAATGGATTAGTTTATAATGGCAAGATAATAGCTTAATTTTATTGATATCTAACGCATTTTCTGAATTTTGAAATGCAAATATTGGGTTTATCATATTAGCCAACGTTTATAAGAATTCATCTTAGAATAATTTATTTTAGTCTCGAAATAATTATTATTGAATGATTAAGCATATATTCTATAGATGCTTGATTATATTCGAAATAATAACACAATTAGTTAAATTATTAAGTTTCACCACAGGGTACTAACTATTTTATGCTGGTTTTATATTAGTTTAACAGCGAACAAGACATCTGCTAGTGTGTAACTAATATTTATACATACTAAAGCTGGATCCCTTCCACCCGTTTCAACATTTAGTGGTGAGGAGCCCCCGCTACTAGAACCCTCATATTTACCGCTACAGGTACAAATATGCGTTTATATACTATATGTTTGCATTATTGAAACATAATGTGCTGATAGCTCATTACGGAAACAAACTCGGAGGAAGAAACATCGCATAGGGGCTGCGAGCTGCAAATACCGGCTGTCAGTTCTTCGCTGCCTCACAGCCGAGGCGGGTGACGCGGCATTTTATTTCAAAAGCTTGCGTTGAGTAATTCTTCAAGATATTTTTCTTCTGTTAATACATAAATGTGATAACAATGCCAACGATCGATGAATAAAATGACAGTGGTTTAACACTTTTTAATGTATTTTTACATGCGTTCACTAAGGCGTATTTGTACAAAATGTTTTCCCTCAGCCCGCATATTTATATGTTGTAGCAAAAAAATGATATGACCTCAGTTTTTTATTGGCGTACGCAAAGTACTTTCCTTACTAGTCCGAAAAATATTTTCTATACGCTTTACAGTAAACACCTGCTTTCGGATTCAAATGAGTACAGAGTAGGCTCCTTTCTAGTATGGTCGTAGAAAAAATAAATGATTCAACTTTTTAACACAAAGAATAAAAATTTTCCAAATCGTCACAATGACAGATAACAAATATCAAATTCAAAATTTTAATAATATCCTTTTAAATCTCACGCGCCCGGTACGGAAAAAATCATTTTTCCTTACTTGTTGCATAAATAGCTATTTCCAGATTTTATGTCCCCAGGATACTTTGGCTAAGAATTTAAACTGAATTATTGTTATTAAATATTAGTAGTACCGTTTAGTCAAAGAGAAAATAATTTTTCCATTTAAAATTAAACAAAAATTTAGTAAACATTAGTAAATTCAATACGTCGGTTTTTAATCCCATAGTAACAAAAATGTATTGTGATGTGTTAATACGGAAGCGGTTGGGGCAGCTTTGAGGAGCTGTCTTCTAAGCAGAAGGCCCTGGTTCCAATCCTGAGTGGAACAAACTGTATATTCAATTTTCACACCAGTTCTACCATCAATTAGTAAAACGAGTACAAGTTGTACAGTATATTGTGAATTTAATAATTCAGGTAATGAAATTAAGTTGATACCTATTTCATTAATATAACACAATTGAACATACAGTTCAAAAATTAAATAAATAACAAATA
This sequence comes from Ctenicera cuprea, assembly GCA_958336395.1. Taxonomy (NCBI): domain Eukaryota; kingdom Metazoa; phylum Arthropoda; class Insecta; order Coleoptera; family Elateridae; genus Ctenicera; species Ctenicera cuprea. The sequence continues at coordinate 27,502,445 of OY284489.1, read as the reverse complement.
GAACTTAAAACAGAAGTTTGTCGCTCCAAGATGGGACCCGGGACTTTTTTGCTTAGAAGCATCGACCTCAAGCACTTCGCTACAAAGACATAAGAATATGATGTTGCTACTCTGGGATTAATAACACACATCTTGAATTTTACTAATATTTATTTAGCTTTTTGCTTTAAATGTAAAATATTTTTTTACTGTACGGCACAATAATAATACAGTTTAAATTCATAGCCAAAGTATTTTGGGGGTGGAGACATCAAATTTGGAAAAATAAAATATCCCAAGCATTTTGCATGTAGTTCAACTTTTCTGGAAAGTCCCCTGTATATAACAAGAACTAGTTGAAATTGTAAACAGAGTAATTCACGTGTGAAAGAAAGAGATGCACTTATATGTAACTTCACATTTAGTAGGCATGATTTGAAAATTATTACATAATATCAAATTATAACGTCAATAAATAAATGACATGAAATGAAATTAAAGCCTACTAAAATTTAAGTTATAAATTATAATCATATGTATGTATCTGCTGCTGTTGTATGTAATTATGGACCCATTCGTATAATTATGGACCGATCGGTATTTGGTAACAAATGTATTCGTTATTGTTGGGCACATACAGGATGACATACACCTTCACGCAACAGTTACATCTATTTATGATAATGCGCTCCTTACATATTTCAGTCTACAACTTTGCAAATTTTTAAAAAGTCATCACAAAACTCGTGTGGCATAGCCCACGGGTTCTGATAGTTTATAAATTATTAGCTGTGTTCGCAAAAAAATTAAAAAAAGATAACACGCACTTTTAACAAAAGTTTGATATTTTATTCTTTTTCTTCTCTGGAAAATAAAAAAACCTTCACTCCACCTTGTACAAATAAACAGGGTCATGCCATAGGTTTTTCGCCCCAAACTTCAGCAATATTATTTACAGTACATCATTTAACAGTACCTTGCAATAGTATATTAAAACACAAGTTGCATAAGGCATTGTCTTAACGTACGAGTCCAAGATTGAAAAACGAGGGAGCGTAGCGACCAAGTTTTTCAATGGACGAGTGCGTCAAGACGCCTTATGAAACGAGTTGTTTATACTATTTTTTCTATTGAGGAGAATTAATGAAAAAACATTATAAAAAATTGCTGCGATCAAATTTGGTAAATTTAGTATGTATATGTTGGCATACATACTAAATTTACCAAATTTGATCATGAACATAATATCATGAATACCAATCTTTGTTGGTGAAATTTTACTAAAAACAATGCTTTAAAAGACTCTCTTCAAACACTGTTTTGTAGCTAAAACAGTGCTTTAAGAATATCCTTAAAAAACCGAAATAGAAAATAGCTATTAAGACAACAAGTGTTTTATAGACGGTTTAAAATTCGAGGTCGGTGTTTAAATCTGAGCGACCGTAGGTAGCGAAGATTTAATAGACCGAGATTTTTAAACTATAAAACACGTGTTGTCTTCAAGATTTTATCTAACACTAATAGAATTTCATAATAGTACATTAAAACACAAGTTTTATAAGACTGATTTTAGAGCACGCGTCCAAGTTTAGAAAGCGAGCCGCTTGCGGCGAGTTTTCTAAAGGACAAGTGCGCTAAAATGTCTTATAAAACGTGTGTTTTGCGCTTTTTATGCCCTTTTTGTGCCTTTTTAAATAAAAACTTCCATTTCCAAAATAGGGATTTTGCGGTAGTTGGCAAGTGGTTGGCAACACTGATTTGGCGTTTGCAAATTAAATTTGAAGTTGTCAACTATCTTTGAATAATTCTATTGAATTTATTTAAAAATGAATATAGAAGAAGATTTTACTTGTACTCCACCTGAAATACGAAAAATTGCTGAAAGTACTGTTGGCAATTTACTTCCCAATAAATCCCGTACGCAGTATGAAAAACAGTTTAATAAGTTTGAACAATGGTGCACCGAAAATAAAATTGTAGGTATATCGGAAAACGTTTTACTTGCGTATTTTGAATTAGAACGTAAGAAGTATAAACCTTCTACTTTGTGGACAACGTATTCTATGCTGAGGTCCTGTTTAAATATATACAAGAATGTGGACATATCGAAATATAATAAACTGCAGGCGTTGTTAAAACGATCATCTAAAGGATATGCCCCAAAAAAATCAAAAATTTTAGAGGAAGAAGATATTAATAGTTTTCTACGAGAAGCAGATGATAAAATGTACCTGGCAATGAAAGTAGGTGTACCTAATTATTATGTATATAATATTTATTTTGTGTTAAAGCTAAAAGCGTCATACATACGTCGAGTAACATTATTAAAATACATATATACAGTGAAACCCCATTACAACTTCCTGTCGGCTATAGCGTACTAACTTGCAAGTCTCGTTCCGAAACATATTATAAACATGTACAAGTTAATTCCTTTATAAAGTACTAATCGCACGACTGTACTTTTATATTTCTTGAGATTATGTATAACACAGGGAATATAAAAGACGATTTTAAATGTTCTAGTAGGTGGATCAACAGATTTAAGGAGCGGTATTAAATTAAAGCAAGCAAAATTTGTGGTGAAGCTTCAGGAGTAGACAGAAAAGTTACAAATATTTGGCCGGTTATTATATTCATTATTATCTTACAAATTTCATTTATGCATGTATTTTGCTTAAGTTTGTCAAGAATAAGCTTTTTAGGCCTATTTTTTTATTGCGTACTTCGGATGTAACATACCAAATTTGACGGCCCCTGATGGTACGTTATAACGGGGTTTCCACTGTATTTAAATACTTGGTGTACTAATAATACTAAAAAATGTAATGCAATTATATTTAACAAAATTTATAAGTGTATTTCCAACTTAGAATATAATGGCAATAATTCATTTTAGGTTATCTTGATAATGGGGTATAACGGTGCTTGTAGGCGAGAAGAATTAACGAATATGTCCATAGATGATATTCAATATAAATCCGATTCCATACTTGTGTCTGTTCCTAAAACAAAAAACAATGTACCAAGGATATTTGCAGTAACAGAGATAAGCAAATGATTGACTTAATTATGAAATACGTTAACTTACGACCTAACAAAGTTATTCATAAGCGATTCTTCTTAACTTATCGTAATAGATATTGCATTAACAGCCCCATCGGCATTAATATGATGGGGAAAGTGTCGAAAGATATTGCGGTTTTTCTTAAATTGACAGATCCACAAGGGAGTAGACAGAAAAGTTACAAATATTTGGCCGGTTATTATATTCATTATTATCTTACAAATTTCATTTATGCATGTATTTTGCTTAAGTTTGTCAAGAATAAGCTTTTTAGGCCTATTTTTTTATTGCGTACTTCGGATGTAACATACCAAATTTGACGGCCCCTGATGGTACGTTATAACGGGGTTTCCACTGTATTTAAATACTTGGTGTACTAATAATACTAAAAAATGTAATGCAATTATATTTAACAAAATTTATAAGTGTATTTCCAACTTAGAATATAATGGCAATAATTCATTTTAGGTTATCTTGATAATGGGGTATAACGGTGCTTGTAGGCGAGAAGAATTAACGAATATGTCCATAGATGATATTCAATATAAATCCGATTCCATACTTGTGCCTGTTCCTAAAACAAAAAACAATGTACCAAGGATATTTGCAGTAACAGAAATAAGCAAATGATTGACTTAATTATGAAATACGTTAACTTACGACCTAACAAAGTTATTCATAAGCGATTCTTCTTAACTTATCGTAATAGATATTGCATTAACAGCCCCATCGGCATTAATATGATGGGGAAAGTGTCGAAAGATATTGCGGTTTTTCTTAAATTGACAGATCCACAAGTTTTCACTGGGAATTGCTTTAGACGATCCAGTGCAACACATGTGGCAAACCGTGGTGGTGATTTGTTGACCATAAAACGCCACGGGGGATGGCGGTCATCTGCTGTTGCCGAGGGATACGTTGAAGCTTCCTTGCAGAAGAGGATTGAAGTTGCGCAAATGTTTGGGTCTCAGCAAACTGATGTAAACTTGCCTGGATGCTCTACTGCCCCACAGCTAGATTGCGACACAAATAAAACCACTACTGTTAGCGAGGGCAGTAGTTTTCATCAAAATATTGTATCCACTAATAACTAGGTACTAGGTACTTTATGAAACTCATTTGGGTTTCATAAAGCAACTCCTTAAAGAATTCGAAATTTTATTTTACTAGGTTGGTGCAACACCACCCTCTAGGTGGTGTTGGTTGGTGACAACCATGTGACAACAAAACCTTCACGCGTTATAAACATAACCTTCAAATTGCAAGTTCTAAAAATTAAGATTACTTAGCGTATTTTCCGCTACTTTGCGTAGCTCGGGTGGGGTGCAAGATAATTCTTCTTCCATCTTAACTTCAAATCTTAGGTATTTTAAAAATTAAATCACTTTCAAACACAGTTTGTCTCAATTTTAATTTGACAGTAGTTTGAATTGTTTGAAATTATTTTAAATGTCACCAACAGCCACAAAACCAAAACAAAATACAAAAAATTTTCCTATCGATTATATTTTTAAATTAAAATATAAAATAAGGTAATTTTTAACTTTTTTGGACCAAAATAGAAAAAATAGTATAAAATACACGTTTCATAAGACATGTAAGTGCACTTGTCCATTAGAAAACTCGCCGCAAGCGGCTCGTTTTCTAACTTGGACGCGTGCTCTAAAATCATGTCTTATGAAACTTGTTTTTTAATATACTATTATGAAACCGGAAGAAATTAAAATGAGGTTATGTATTTCGGAACAGCTTGCTTAAAGCCAAAAATTAATTATATTTTATTTAGATTTAGATTTTCAACTCGCACCGCGTTTGTTAAAAGCAAACAAAGACTGCTGCTGAAAAAAAATGTATTTCTTTTGAATGCGCATGCGTAGTTGTGGCTGTTTTAAATCATTGAAATATCATAAAAAGTCAATAATTTTTTAAGCCCAACATAGGGAAAATTAACAATCCAACGTTTACAGATATTATCCAAATAAGGTTGGTCTTCTAATATAAAAATTTCACCCAGTGTGAGTTCGCTGGTGCTTCTGTAAACATGACTTATATAATGAGCGAAAGGTACACACATTACAAGCGAATGGTTTTTCACCAGTGTGATTTTGAAGGTGCTTCTTGAAATTTTCCTTTTGTGAACAGCGATAGGTACACACATTACAAACGAATGGTTTTTCACCAGTGTGACTTCGAAGGTGCTTTTTAAAATTTTCCTTTTTTGAACAGCCATAGGTACACACATTACAAACAAATGGTTTTTCACCAGTGTGATTTCGAAGGTGGTCCTTTAAATTTCCCTTTTGTGAACTGCGATAGGTACACACATTACAAGCGAATGGTTTTTCACCAGTGTGAGTTCGAAGGTGAGTCTTTAAATTTTCCTTTTTTGAGCAGCGATAGGTACACACATTACAAGCGAATGGTTTTTCACCAGTGTGAATTCGAAGGTGCCTCTTTAAATTTTGCTTGTTTGAACAGCGATAGGTACACATATTACAAGCGAATGGTTTTTCACCGGTGTGAGTTCGCATGTGCCGTATTAATGAATTTCTGTGTACAGTACGAAAATTACATGATACACATGAAAAACATTTTCTTTCCTTATGAATCAGTTCATGTTTTTTTAAGTAATATTTAGTTCTACTTGTGGATTTAGGCACAATATCATCAGAAAGTCTTGTAAGTTTCACAAAACAACTTTGAGTTTGAATGTTAGCTTGCAAAATTGCTACCTCATTATTGATACTCTTCACATCAGCCGTGTGATCGTCACTTTTTGCATCTTCAAATAAATTATCGTCAAAACCTTCATATGACGACGATTCCAGTTTTGGTAAGACAATATCTTCTTCTTTTATTGTAATATCTTCATATTCACTCTCCTGTTCTAACACTTCAGGTTGAATTGGTACATTCTCAAGTGAATCGTCTAGTAAATTGTTTAATTCATCTCCAGAAACTTGTATAGCAGGATTACTGAAATCATTTGCGACAACGTTTACAGCATTGGTTATGTTGGATGCCTCATAAATCAGTTCATGTTTTTTAAAGTAATATTTAGTTCTACTTGTGAATTTATGCACAATATCATCAGAAAGTCTTGTAAGTTTCACAAAACAACTTTGAGTTTGAATGTTAACTTGCAAAATTGCTACCTCATTATTGATACTCTTCACATCAGCCGTGTGATCGTCACTTTTTGCATCTTCAAATAAATTATCGTCAAAACCTTCATATGACGACGATTCCAGTTTTGGTAAGACAATATCTTCTTCTTTTATTGTAATATCTTCATATTCACTCTCCTGTTCTAACACTTCAGGTTGAATTGGTACATTCTCAAGTGAATCGTCTAGTAAATTGTTTAATTCATCTCCAGAAACTTGTATAGCAGGATTACTGAAATCATTTGCGACAACGTTTACAGCATTGATTATGTTGGATGCATCTACTGGCAGTGTTGCTGGAAGTTGACACATACTGCTTTCAGTATTGAAATTCTGGCCGTCTCCAAGATTTTCATCATCCGATAACAATAAACTCATGTTCGGTGATACTGCACAGCCTTCGTTCATTGTATTTTTACCTCCACCATTAATTTCACTAGCACCATTTCTAGTACACCATTGTAAATCATGTAATAAATCCTCAATGTCAATGCTTTTACTAGGTAAAACTTTACGACTGTAATTTTGAATATGTTGCTCGGTGCTTAAACACAAAATTTTAAAATTATATGCAGAATGCAAAGCACTCACACATAATTTGCAGACAATTGGATCTTTCACTAAATCAACGACCTAAAAATAACAAAGTAAAAATTAATGAATTAATTGGGTTAGAAATTATTTATACCATTTCCGGAACGCAAATCGAAAGCTGCATCTTAATTTGTGACGGTTCAGCATTCTTAATGGCCACAAAATTTAAATCAGTTATCGCTTTTAGACAGATTCTACAGACGTTTCATTTTTTATTCACAAATAGGAGATCCACGGGAATATAAACTGGAAAAGGGTAAAGGTTGATGGCTGCACTGTTTGGTTTAATAATAAAATTTTAATTTTAAATAGATTTTATAAACTGTTTTTTTCTTAACGCTGACTGTGTTTTTTTAATGAAAAAAAAGAGCTTCTGTTAGCAATTACAAATTGTAACGCAAAGGTTACATTTTAAAATTAATCTAAATTAAATTAATTAATTTGACAGTTGTTTAAAATGTGACATTTGCAAATAAGATGCCATTGTTATCCACGGTAACCAAGACGTGTCTATGGTATACAAGCCGTATCTAAGGAAAACAAACAAAGCCTAACCGATATTCGCATTTAAAAGCTGGCGCAAAATCACTTTTTCTCCCGGCGGCAGAAAATAGTTATTTACGATATAAGTGTTAAAAATGTGATTTTATTTTGTGTGGGGAATTTTGCGAAACAAGTGCTAGCGAGTTGAGCAACCCCCACGAACAAAATAAAATCACTTTTAACATGTATATCGTACACTATTTTTTATACAACTGTTAATACATATTTAATTTAAAAACGAATTCATAATTTTTATTTTAAATTGTTTCACAAAAATCAGCTATGTCGTCATGTAGTCACGTTAATGCAGTGACAATTGAAAATTGTTGATTAGAAACTTCAGAAAACGTTTTGTTCACGTTTTTTAAAACGGTTCGTATTGATACTGCAATAGTAAAAATGGAGCAGCAGTCGTAGTAATGTTGCAATGGCAACGAGAAATTCGTTAACTACTTCCCAAGGAATTAATATCAGTAATTGTTCTAATTCTAATGTGTATGTTACTATTTATAAATAAATTATAAACTATAATCTGTTTTTTGCACCACTCCATGAATATGTCATACTGGCGATTGTATTTTTCAACTGATTTTTGTGGTAGAATTTTGAAAAACGTCTCTAACGACTTCTTCTGAATTTCAGGCGGCGTGCACTGAATGTCTTCTTCCATTATTTTCTATAAATAGTTCGCGACAAAACTTTTACTGTTGGAGCCGTGACACCGACAAACGATTTCTGATTAATGTCAAACAGTTGATAAATATTAGCGGCAGATAAAGTGTTTGATTTTTACAGTAAGATAAAGTGTTTGTTTACTTCCGAAAATCGCTATGGTAATGCAAGGCTCTATTGACGGTTGGCGATAATAGTTATTTATGTACCAAGTCAGTAAAGTGATTCTTTATCGAACAAGTCTGAGATTATGAGCCGAGCGAGCGAAGCGAGTAACAGGCGAGTTCGATAAAGACACTTTACCGACGTGGTGCATACAAACTTTTATCGCCAACCGTAAAAATGTCTTCTTTCATTATTTTCTATAAATAATTCGCGAAAAAACTTTTACTGTAGGAGCCGTGACACCGACAAACGATTTCTGATTAATGTCAAACCGTTGTTTTGGCTATGTTGATAAATATTAGCGGCAGATAAAGTATTTGATTTTACAGTAAGATAAAGTGTTTGTTTACTTCCGAAAATCGCTATGGTAATGCATGGCTCTATTGACGGTTGGCGATAAATGCTATTATGGTATTGGGTTTTATTTTGAAGTTTCATCAGATTGCATAAAGAAATAGGAGTTAATGGTAACTTTAATTTAAAACTAAACTAACTAAATTTAAAATTTTACTGTGATGTATTTTTTATTATTAAATAATAATATTAATAAGAATTTGCATTTGAGAATTGTTTATTTTTTTTACATATGAATGAATAATACAACTATTTTGAATTACAAGCTTGTGTTTTATTTTTACTGGGTAGCTGCGACAGCCAACTAAATATCTATTTTCCGTAACAACACCGATTTCTGATACGAAGAAATAATTCTCGAGATCAATTAATTTTTTTTGAGTAGGTAGTATGCCATTCAAAACCAATGGGAGAGTTAAATTTCCATTTACAAGAAATAGAAAGTTAACAAGTACTACTAAATTTAAAAAAAAACAAATCGCATAATTAAGCAGAATAACAGATGTAATACAGATCACATAAAAGTACTTAATTCACACTTATTTTAAATAGTATATTAAAACACAAGTTGCATAAGGCATTGTCTTAACGTACGAGTCCAATGGACGAGTGCGTCAAGACGCCTTATGAAACGAGTTTTTTATACTATTTTTTCTATTGAGGAGAATTAATGAAAAAACGTAAATAAAAAATTGCTGCGATCAAATTTGGTAAATTTAGTATGTATATGTTGGCAGCAAGTTTCAAATTGCAGCGACAAATTTGGTAAATTTAGTATGTATATGTTGGCATACATACTAAATTTACCAAATTTGATCATGAATATATCATGAATACCAATCTTTGTTGGTGAAATTTTGCTAAAAACAATGCTTTAAAAGACTCTCTTAAAACACTGTTTTGTAGCTAAAACAGTGCTTTAAGAATAACCTTAAAAAATCGAAATAGAAAATAGTATATTAAAAAACAAGATTCATAAGACATGATTTTAGAGCACGCGTCCAAGTTAGAAAACGAGCCGCTTGCGGCGAGTTTTCTAATGGACAAGTGCGCTTAAATGTCTTATGAAACGAGTATTTTCTACTATTTTTTCTATTTTGGTCCAAAAAAGTTAAAAATTACCTTATTTTATATTTTAATGCAAAAATATAATCGATAGGAAAATTTTTAGTATTTTGTTTTGGTTTTGTGGCTGTTGGTGACATTTAAAACAATTTCAAACAATTCAAACTACTGTCAAATTAAAATTGAGACAAACTGTGTTTGAAAGTGATTTAATTTTTAAAATACCTAAGATTTGAAGATAAGATGGAAGAAGAATTATCTTGCACCCCACCCGAGCTACGCAAAGTAGCGGAAAATACGCTAAATAATCTTAATTTTTAGAACTTACAATTTGAAGGTTATGTTTATAACGCGTGAAGGTTTTGTTGTCACATGGTTGTCACCAACCTAGCAAAATAAAATTTCGAATTCTTTAAGGAGTTGCTTTATGAAATCCAAATGAGTTTCATAAAGTAGTCAGTAAAGAACCAAAATAGAAAAAATTATTTAAAAATTAGATTAACTAATTAAGATACTGAAATTTGATACACAGCTATTAGACAAACTTTTCCTTATTGAATATTTTCTATCCGGTTATATTTTTCGTTCATTTTGATTTCATAATTTCATAACGTTGTTAAAACTGCATCTATGATGCGTATAATTTGAAGTTGTTTTATTGGTTGTAAATACGTATGGTATTGCATTAGGCAACGGGAAACCAGCGAGGTGGATTTTTCTTCAGGCAAACTTTTCTGGAAAAGAAGTGCATGCAGTTCCTGTAGTTCGGAGCCCACGTTAAACTGTAGTTGCTCTATGTCTGTCTGCACAATAATTATTTCTGCGCACCAAACACAGACTATGGAACTGTAGTCAACTCTTCAATTATATACTATGTTTTCTAAATCTTACAAAATATTCCGTTTAATTGCAAGCTTTTTATTTTAAATACCAATAAATAATTTTATTATATTATTATAGTAGAAATGGTATTGAAGCAGAGCACTGGCTTACCCAATCCGAGGATCATAGGTTCACTTCCCATAAAATTCTTTTTTTTTGTTTAAATTGTTTTCATGTTTTATTACATTTTTTAAAGACGAAATGATCGAAGGAAATAATTTTTGGAATAATCAAAAATGTTCTGAAAAACTTCTTTATGCATACATATTATAAATAACAGTGGGAGTATGTAATATACGTTAAACTTCTTCATTTCATTTTTAAATAATTATAAAAATATTCGATTTTTGTATTGAATAAAAAATTTCGTAAGAAGATAACTACAAAATATTTTAAAAGTGAATTTTATGGGAATTGAACGTGGGATACTAACATTGGTTAGCTAGTGCTGCACCTCAAGATCGCTTCCACCAAATACGTGATTTTAGTTCATGGATATTATGTAATGTGAAAAATTCTGTAGCCTACCTACTTTGATTCTAACCAAATTACATTACTTGATGGAAATATTATGTACTCCGTGAAACACTCTGTAGACGTAGAAAACGACTAATTAACACTAAGCACTTTTATTTTTTACTTGGCCTGAAAATCCCTGGCAAATTTGAAAAACTTGAAGAATTAGTTATAGGTGTGCGAAGTATTCCATTGTTGGAATTAATTTTTTGTTTACTAATACACTTATACAGTTATTAGAAATTATTTAGGTAGAAAAAATAAAATTACTGAATTTCCTGAATTCAATTCTTTAGTCTTTTGAATGTATAAAAAAAATATTAGAATCGTTTAAATTGCTTGAAATCAGGCGAAATTTTAACTAAATTCGCAAAATAAATAGTTTTTTTAATCTCTCCTCCAAAAACAATGACTTCGTTCCCTTATACTTGCTGAGCGGAGTGCCCGGTTTTGAAAATGCTGGTGTACCAATAAAGAAGTTTTCACCTAATAAATTTGTATTTTCTGGTTTGTTGTTTCTTAGTCCCAACGATAGTCTAAGCAAAATGTTTAACTCATTTATGTGAGTTTGAACTCAAATATAAATTATTATCTTACCTTAATAAATCGTCTGTACTTTTATTTGCCAATTACTGTAAATATTATTGGAATTATCCAAAGTGGTCTGTAGTCAAACGAAATAATCCGGCAAAAAATGCAATAGCGGGAGATAGCAAGCTTTTTCATTAATATTCATGGAATATGCTTGCATTCAGTATGCATTTTTTTCTTGACCAATTAATTCAACATCTTTCAACGGAAGAGTTGGTTGATTGCTTACTTATATATAAAGAATTAATGTCTGTGCTTTGAGAGTTTGACAGTTAATTATAGAAAGAGGATGCATGCGCAGACGTTTATGTTTAAGTTGTAGATACCTGGCGACATTTTGTTTAAATATTTCTTACATCAATGTTTATATAGTGAAAGCAGAGGCATTAAACGGTAACCGAAAAGCTGCTATAATTAATTAAACTTAGTTTTCTTTACAGATTACTTGCAGTACTACATACGTGTCAGTGTAAGCGAACGTGTACGAAGTTATTAATATTTCACACATTATAATTACATATTAAGTAGCTGAACCCGTGGGCTACGCTTCACGCTTTTTTAGTAGCTTGTTTTAAAAAGTAATACCCGCCGCGCCCGGCTGTGTTGCCTAATCTCAGCTACAACCGTATTCCTCTCAAGTACAGACAGAGCGAAGGGATAAATGGGGTCTAAAATTGGTATTACAATAGCCATAGAGGAACACAATCTTTCTATGTAAGAGAATTTTTGTACAAATGAAAACTGTGAAGTGAAAATATTATTTTCCATTTTGTAAGTCTATAGAGCTAGGGATAGGTAGCAATTTGGTTTGTGCCCCAGTCCACCAATTTCTCTGTGACGCCTTCTATGAATTTTTGAAAATTCATGTCTCTCTCTTTAATAAACGAAAGACCATGGAAAATTTCTCTTTAAGCAACAATGCTTATGAATAATAGTAGTATAAGATTCAGAACTTAAATTTTTGGTGCAGCAATATTTTGGGGGGTTAATTTTCCCCCTCCCTCCGTTAGTTTTCGTTTTTCTTTAAATACTGAGAAATCTTTAAAAAAATCGATTTATATATAATTACGGCAATTTATATAATTCACAAGACTATAGAAATCAGATATACGGCCCTCTACACTACCCACTTAAATAGCTTATTTCATTGATTAAAAAAAGTAGGCGTAGCCCACGGGCTCCGTTAGTATGTAATTACTTCTGTGTTAAAATTAATTTGAAAATCGCGACATGGCGTATTTGTCAGATGGTAAATTAATTCCCGCATTTGTTGCTCGATTAGATTTTTCAAGATTACGGATTCTGACTTTGAATTTGATAGTTTGTTAAGTTTAAGCAATTTATGTTGCAATATTTTAACACCTGATACAAGTAGCATCTTATAGCATCGAGCTATTATTTAAATGTTTACCTGTCCACAGAAAACCTTTAAATATTATGAAAATTTATTGATTTACTTAAACGGCAAGAACCTGTTGGTTGATCGCTTAGCAGTTTTTGGTTAGTCGTTACCAACATTATTATTATTACAATTTCACGCAGGTTTCATACCAATTAAATTTTGTGCCTAATTTATCCAATTTGACTGCCGTAAATTTACTTAATAATCAAGTTCATGCGTAACAAGCAGTGAAATCAAGCGACACACAATTTTTTTATATTTTGCCCCGGTTACTTTTTAATTTCTAATAAGAAAGTAGCCATTTTACAATATATCTCTTAAATTACGAGTCACTAAACCGAGGCTCCTGGGGCATTTTAAATAAAAAAGATACCCATTGAATTAATTCTAAATAAAGCATTGAACTTAAAATTACGTTCCCATGAGAAATTGAAATTACTTTCATTTGTAATCGTTAAGGTTGTTGCTTGAACAAAGTATTGGCCAGGAAAAAACTTTTTTTTGGTTTTCATTCTTTCGTTTAAAGTAAAATATGTAATTACTTTATAGTTTTTCTACCTACAGCAAACAACCCATTATAATCCTTTAGGCCCCTTCACTTTATTATTAATAACTTTTTTTAAGGAATGGTTATGGTTACAATTGACTGTACTATTTGTCTGTAATGAACTTGACTATGATTATGTACAAAATGTTTTGAGACGCAAACCTAAATGAATGGATTCGATAAAATTAAATTACCGGTAAAACTTCCAGTTGTTTCACAATAGAAGAGTGTATATTATTTTCAAAACAATTGCCGCCTGTAAATCAGTTGAATATACCATCTGTCTATAAAGTAACCCCCCCCCCCCCCCAACTTACTTTTGAACGACTTGATATTTTACCACAACATTTGGTGTGCTTTAATAGGAAATTAAATACTATTTTTTAGCCAAAAATTAAATTGTGTGTCATTCAAAATGGCGACTGGGCGCCATTTTGAATGTTTTTTTTAAATAGAAAGGGGGGGGGTTAAGTGACACCTCATTTGAAAGTTCTTTTAGTTCTGCGTCTGATCCTAGAGTTTCAAAGAAAAATATTCATCATAACAAATAGGCGGATTTTAAACAAATGGACTCACTCAATTCAAAATTGTTTTGAATTTTTTATCCAGGGTCGAGTGACACCTCATTTGAAAGGTCTTTTAGTTCTGCGTCTGATCCTATAGTTTCAAAGAAAAATATTCAGCCTTAACAAAATGGCGGATTGTAAACAAATGGACGCACTCAATTCAAAATTGTTTTGATTTTTTTATCCAGTAGTCCACTTTTTTATTTGCAGGACAAAATTTTTCCAGAAATATTTCAGGTGGTCGAAAATAATATTGAAAACATTATGTTCCAAATAGACGGTGCGCCGTCTCATTATTATGGGCTTGTTTCTGACTTTTTCAACGGACATTTTCTTGGAAAATGGATTGGTAGGCGGGGGCCTGTAGAATTGCCGGCTCGCTCCCCAGATTTAACTTTCTTAGATTTTTTTCTATGGGGATATCTGAAATCGAAAGTGTACAAAACCCGTCCAGAAACAATTGAAGAACTGGAGCAACGCATTGCAAAAGTTTGCAAAAATATCACTCCAGAAACTCATGAAAATGTAAGGCAGAAATTTCATAACTGACTTCTTGTGTTGTGCCAAGAAGTGAATGGTGAACATTTCGAACACTTAATTTTATTTCTTTTTGCTTTAAATGTTAGTTTTTTTTAATAGACTTCTTAATCTTCAAACATTGTCATTTTGTTATGGCTGAATATTTTTCTTTGAAACTCTAAGATCAGGCGCAGAACTAAAAGACCTTTCCAATGAGGTGTCACTCGACCTCCCTTTCCATTTAAAAAAAATTCAAACTGGCGCCCAGTCGCCATTTTGGATGATACAAAATTTAAATATGATCTAAAAATAGTATTTAATTTCCCATTAAAGCACACCAAATTTTGTGATAAAATATCAAGTCGTTCAAAAGTAAGTTGGGGGGGGGGGGGGGTTACTTTATAGACACAGTGTATTTTTAATTTATTATGGTTAAGAATTTAAAAAAATAAAACAAGTAGTACTGGTGCTTTCAATGAATCATGTTTTGAAAAATATTTTTAAAAAATCAAACTATACCACATCAAAGTCTGTATCGGTATTCTTGGTACATATTTGTTGCCATTTACATTTTACCAGCTGTTGTTTGTGCTTCTCAACCTTTTTTCCGTAAAATACTCTTCATTTTCTAAGTCTCTAAAAGTACCGCATTATAATTTTATGGACATAGCAGTGTCCGGTTATTTAGTCAGTATTGAAAGTATGAGGCAATAAACTAATAATAAATTCCCGCATAATTACTGTAAATATATAATTGTAGCTTCCTTGCAAGTTTAAAGGTATTATCTAGGTGATTATTACAGCATCACGACTATATGTTTGACCTTATGCGAGCTCGTTAAGTTACTTATTATTTATTTGGTCAGCTGCAATTCATGCTTGTGTAATCCATTCATATCCATACATATATAAAAGCACTAAGGGTTTTCTTCTCCGGTTCCTCCAGCGGCTACCGCTTCACCAATTTGGCCTATTTTTTTTCAATGAAAGGTCTCTATCCTCAGATGGAACATGAAACATTTTTATATTTTTATTCTACGTGGATTGTTCTATAATAATTATTTTAATTTATAATATATATATGAAGGTCGGCTAGGCGCGCGTCACTTGGGGCGCCATCTACAAAACCGCTGCGTCTCATTATTGGAACTAATGCATCACGTGACGCATTTAGACGAGTCGGCCAACGCGAGTCTGTCAGTGCATTGTGCGCTGGGGTCTCGCTAGTAATACAATAAAACAGGGTTCGTAAGCGTAAAATACAAATGGTCAGGGGTTTTAATAGTACTCCACGAAACAATTTTATGATAATGTCATTTGGATCTAGCTGCTTTCTTCATCCAATGCCATTTCTTCCTCCGCCTCAAGGTACGGAGTGCAGAATCTCTGGTCTAGCTCAATAATAAAGTAACAAGGAACGAAACGATTTATCTAAAATAATTCAGTTGTTGTTGTAGCAAAACCTTGTAAAATCGTGCAAAATGTTTCACGTATAATTTAACTTTAATAAAGTTCATATAAAATGGGCTCGCAATCGCTTCCTGCGCAGTCTAATCTATGTATATATTAATCTCCAATTGTCTCAACTTTACACGCCGACGGACTATTACTTCTCGACAACATGTATCCCCATAACACAACGACAACTCTTGCATCTCCGTTCAGTTTATTGATTTTTACGGCGAGTATTTATGTTGCTGTCACTAATGTTGCTATAATTTGATGATTTAAAGCTTTCTTTCATTTCTAGCGGGTCGGGAATCTCGCACAGCGCACAGAACATGAATTTAATATATAATAATATTTACAATATTTCACAATTATTGACACAAATATTGGGGGGGTACAGTTAAATGACAAACACTATAATTTACGGTTACAATTATTAATCTCAACAATATTATTTATCCATATATCTAGAAAAATATATTGAATAATAATACTCGTATTTATTTTTGAAATATTGATATATCGTAAAAAATATCGATATATCGGTTATCGCTGTTTAATTTTAGAAATATCGATTTATTGATAGTTATCGATATATCGGTGTTATCGATAATTTTTTAATATCGATCTACGATATGAAATTTTTGATACCGTGCGCCCTGCTCAAGATTATCTAAGTTTTGACTTGCAAATCTTATTCTTTTTAGAAAAATACACTAAATAAATTTCATTGCAAATGTTGCCAAATCCTACCGTGTTCGGAATAAATCAATGTTTGTAAAAATTGTGTCATAAAGGTTTGAGTGTTTCATTAGGATTTAAAAATATTTTGTACAAACTTTGGGAATACGTTTTACACATCAAAACAATAACAAAAGTTCGTGTTGGGACTGTTTACTATTGAGAAGGTTGTAAAAACTTTTTTTATTGCTTTGATGTGTAGAACTTACCTTCAAAGTGTGCACAAACTGTTATCGCATTTTAAAGAAACGGACAGACCTTCATGTCAACGTGTTTGCTTTTTTTTTTCGCGAAAACGGTTTAATTTAGGAATGTTTAAGACCAATTTTTTTGTGTTTTCCGTATGAGGAATAGGAGTTTTAAGTCAAAAGTGAGAAACGCTTAAGTTTATTAAAAAATACACTAAGTGATACGTCGAGCACCCCCACATCTACGCCCCTGGTTAATAGATTTAAACGAAAACAAGTGACAATGTAACTAATCAATAGTAAAATGCCCACACAAGATTTTATTAAATATTTTAATTTATGGCTAAGTTATTAATTAGGTGAAGCGTCACTGCTTCATTGTCGGGAGGATGTAACTCCGTGAGGAAGCATTTTCAGACTCATGTTTATATGAGCTTTTCCTAATGTTTTTTGATTTCTGCTATCTGTTCTCAAAATATTGATTATCATTTTGGAAACACATAATTTCATAAAACTACCTACTTAGGTTGAGGCTAACTGGACTAACTTAGTAGTTTTAAAAATTATCTTTGTGTATAAAGTTTGTCAATTTCGTAACTAGCATTTTTCTCGATTTACTACTCCGAATATTATACGATATTTCAAGCTTGTCCTGGGTACATTTTCTTGCGCTTGCGTAATACATAAGAATGAAGAAAACTATAAAAGTATAGAGAATGAACATTCTGGACTAATTCTATAATCTACTCAAAATCCTGTGGCAGACGTTTTCCAATTAATTTGACTTTTCTAATTGTCAATGTTGTCAAACTTAATTTCGCGCTGGAAGCTCAAAATTCAAAATGGTGTTCAAATGGTGTCTATGTGGCGGTTTCGGGCGTTCCGGCACATTTATGGAAAGTGAATCGAAAAACTGTTTAGTTAACCCTTACGAATGTTATGTATACTAAGGCAGATTTTGCACGAGGGTTTCCGCATTAACGATACCTTTAGCAAATACTTTACACAATATTTAGGCCGGCAAATAATACAGAACAGAAATTAAATTCAAGTTTTTCGTAATAACAAATTGCGTAGTTGCCGTTTTATTCGACAGTGATAGCTGAAAATGGCGTACTCGTAATACGATTCAAGAAGACGTGGACTTGGCATACACAAATAGTTCAATTTTTAAACAGTTTGACGCTTTTTATTAAACTAGAACAAAATAAATTTAGAATAATGCAGTTTTAAAGAAGTTTGCGAAAATGCATTTGTTGCAACGTGCGCCATTTAAAATAAAACTTTCTTAATGCTAGAAAGTCTTGCTGTGGATTGAAGCAGCAGCTGACCATGTATTATCAATGAAATATATTGTCTTTAAACTAGTTAGATATTAAAAGTAACAACTGCAGCTCATATGTCTTCGACGACACTTTCTCTTCTCAAGTAAGAATACTTCGGTTTACTGCTTTAATTAAATACTAATAGATTGGTTTAAGACAAGATTAAAATTAATAATTTTTTTGTAATATTTATAGTCGTCTTATTTCTGCTGTCAAGTCTTATCACCGACGCCGGAGAGTAAATATAATAATGGAAGGGAAATATAATAATCATAACAATATAATCATACGATTTTTAAAGAATTCTGCGAAACCCCGCAAAATTTTTAAGTATAATAAATTTTCATGTAGTAAGTACTTCATACAATTTGATGTTTTCTTCTTTTGAAAGTAGTATTGGCTTCTTTATTGTTGTGAGAATGTTCATAATTGATTTATACATTAAACTAATGATGTATATAAATTTTACAGAGGGACGAGTTGAAGTATCCAGAGAAAATAAGTACCTGAGTACCCTAGCACCTGGCAAAGTGTTGGGTGAGCTTGCAATTCTTTATAACTGCAAGAGAACTGCTACTATTAAAGCTGCCACCGACTGCAAGTTGTGGGCCATCGAACGACAATGTTTCCAAACAATTATGATGAGGACCGGCCTAATTCGGCAAGCCGAGTATACAGATTTCCTGAAAAGGTTTGTTTTGAATTTGCATTAAAATTATTTATTTAGTTAATTTTTACATTATGTAACTGTAAACATTTCTTTGCAGCGTGCCTATTTTCAAAAATCTTCCAGAAGACACGTTAATAAAAATTTCCGATGTGTTGGAAGAGACTTTCTATGCGTATGGAGATTATATCATTCGGCAAGGAGCAAGGGGTGATACATTCTTCATCATCAGCAAAGGTCGTGTAAAAGTAACAATAAAACAACCAAATTTGCCCGAGGAAAAGTATATTCGTACATTGGGAAAGGGAGACTTCTTTGGAGAAAAGGCATTACAAGGGTAAGTACTTTTATGCTTTTTTGGAAATTTGAAACTAAATAATTGTTAATGATACTGAAAATTAATTATTTCTATATAGCGAATTACCAATTATCTTTAGGACATTAATTATTTAAAAGGCGGGGAGTAAAGCAAGAAGATAAACATTTTTACCTATAGCTTGTTTTTAACATCTTAAGGCTGTCTGTTGCCTGCATTGATTTGTGAAAACTTACCGTCAGTTTTCACAAATGAACGCAGGCGACGAGGCTATCAAACACAAATGAAAGATACATTGTTTAGGTAGACTTTAATTATTATACTAATATACAGATACAGGGTGAGTCGGTTTTACTAATTGAAATTTAAAAAAATTATTAGAGTGGTATACCACACTTGTTTTTTTTTTAGTAAAACACCCTGTATGTTTGTGCATATTTTTATTTGCATTTTTATTATCATTTTGAATATGTTTTGTTTTGAAATTTTGTTGCTACTCAAGTTGCCTTATTCAACTGTTTTCGATCAATTTGAAATTTGCAGATTTCACTACTAAAACTTGTACGAGCCCACATATTACCTTAACATTTTCTATTAAATGTTAGTCAACCATGTACTATCCTCCAGATTTATTAAAGTTAGATTTTGTTATGTAGGGTGTTCGTCGCAAAAATGCAAACAGTGGCGTAACGAGAAGTTGTGGGGCATGGCTTTAAGATTTAGGTCGGATCCCTATACCCCCCCCTCACTTCAGTAGGAAATAAAAATAAAACCTTTCTTCACAGAAACACTTAAATATATATTTAGAAAACGCAAACTAAATAACTAGAAAAGGTCCATATCACCAGTGAATACCAAAACAGTTTTTGTATTCTGCGATATAACGTAGAAACTATAGAATATCAACTAAAAACTTTATGAACAAAGACATAATAATTAATATGTAACAAAAATATTAAAAATAGAACTAGACAAATCTTCTTTTTCTGGCCTTTGCACTTGGAAATTTTTGTTTCAACTTATTCAACTTCAGGTTTTGTGAAGTGCTGCTTTCAATCAAAATTATTGCCAGAGACAGATTGTAATCTGTCTTGAAGCATTGTATTTCTTAAATAATTCTGAAATGTTGACGATATCATCACCTAAAGAATATGCAATACTTAGACTTCAGTTAATAAAATAGCAATAGAGCTTACATTTTTAAGCTCCTGATTTTGAAGAACTTTTAACAGTTCTGTTGCTTTTTCTGCACTTTCTAATTTTTGATTGCGTTCAGCCGTACCTGATTTATGCACATACTTTTTTGAACTAATTTTACCGAACACTTCACTTTAAACGTTGTTATTGAAACGATTTCAATGGTCATGCAAATCGTATCTAACAGCAAGGTGGTTTCCATGGTAACGTACCCCACGCTCGTCTGAGTATTCACGGCTACTCGGAAGAAAAAACTGTCATATATTACTCACTAGTATCGCCTAGTTGCAATATAAAGAGAAGTGTGGGACTAATTTATTACTTACCAGTACCCTTACATTTTCATCCTACCGATATATCGAAATATTCGTCGAAAGACAGCCGTTGAAAAAACAAGTTTGGCGTAGAACAAAAAAAATGATATTTGCTTATTTTTAGGGGGAAAACTGTAAAAGGACGAGCCTTTGGCGTTCCCTGATTCTGCGCAAAAATTTCTAGTAGTCCAGTCGCATTAGGATCCGCCTGCCGAAAAAATCCAAGTGAGCTCATTATTTCTCCAAAGTATAGCGTTGTACGAAAAAATCTATATAACCTTTTTTGTAGAGAATTTCCTAGCCTTCATATTTTCTAATACCTAAAAAAGTCATACGACCCATAGGAAGCGAGAGATTTGCAAAAAACTGATTTCTGTGACCTTTGACCTTGAATAACTGAAAACGCAAGCGCGATATCGATGGGGACTTTTGAGACATTATTTGTAATGTCAAAATAAAGGTGTTTGCAAAATTTCAGCTCACTTGGATTTTTTCGGCAGATGCTGCTTTTTTCCGCCTAATGTAACTGGACTATAGGTCTAGTGTGTCTTTACCCGTGTTTTTTTTTAAATAGAACCTCTATTTTCACATAATTAGATAGAACTGTTTGCGCTCTATAGATTTTATAAAGCCATGGTTATTCCTAAAGCCTAAACGGTATTCAAGAAAATTAGATTCTAGGGAAAAAAGTAGTTAATTTCCAGAAAACCAGATGTTATGGGAGCTATTGACACTTGCACATTGTAGGAGGATATCTGATTGGGCCATACTTTTTTGATGGCAGAGGAAATGGGGATACCTATCAAAGTTTTTTAAGAAATAGTCTGCCAGATTTGTTAGAAAATGTATCTTAGCAGCAATACTAAGATCGGAGTTACAGCACGATGGAGCACTAGTCTGTTACAGTGCACAACTACGGTACTATCTAAATAATGAATTGTCACATAGTGGATTGGTAGAGGTGAACTAATTCGTTGGCCACTTAGATCTCCAGACCTAACAAAATTAGATTTCTCTATATGGGATTATGTATAAAAGAAAAGGTTTGTCAAACTCCGCAAACTACACCGAAAGATGTAAAGGGGAGAATTATTAGAACTGTCTTTTAAAAATCAATGACCAAATGTTAAGAAACACACATACTCGTAGTTGTTTCTTGCAAAAACACAAAACTCGTATGCCTCCTATGATATCTGGATTTCTGCAAATTACCTGATTTTTGTCCTAAAACCTAATTGACTCAAGAACCGTTAGTTGTAGGTATAACTATTGGTTAATAAAATTTATAAAGCCATTAGAATTAGAAATTTTACACCGTCTCAGTAAAAAAACCTGCACAATCACTTCTCTTTAAAAATACCTGCAGGATAGATTCTGGCTGGCATTTAACAGAAAAAGTTTTTTTCACCTGTTGAAAAAAGACTGGTGCAGATTTTATTAGTAAGATCTGCAATGTCGATAAGGTTAAATAACTTGGCAACGCCACAATGGAATATTAAAACCAGTACGTATTCAGAAAGCTGATGGTAACATTCAGCAGACTCAACTGTTGACTTAAATTGTGCTGGATGCATATGATACCAAAATATTACTCAACTGTTCCCTGAGTTTGCTAGCCATTTTTTGGAGCATAAATAAACTATGCTACCTTGATACTAATTACTGTGATCATGTTATTATAAACAGCTGAGCATTATGCATACATCAGACACAGAGCAATTAATGGTAGCAGTAACGCTGCTACTTGGTATCCCTACTGAAAATATATATAGAAACCTCATATAACCTGATAATGTTTTCATCAGGTTGTATGTGGTTTTATGCGGTTTTTGAAACAACCAGGTTCATTTTGTATGAGGTTTTATGAGGCAACTGAGGTGATTTTCAGTAGGGATCGCTCACACCTGCTGAATGTAATCAGCGAAAAAGCGGAATTTTTGTATTAAGAATATTGTACTACAATGGAATCATTGCTGATTTAGTTATTTTTACCAAATTATGTGTGTATATTTGGATAAAAATAATATTGTTGTAAACAATATTACAAAGCAGTTCTAGGAAAAATTTAAATCTCCACAACTGCTATTTACAATGTCCCATAAAATAGGAAATAATTGTTTTTTTTTATTGTATTTTCCAGAAAAATATATTACTTACTAATTTTGTTTCTATTCTCACAGTGATGATCTCCGAACAGCAAATATTATCTGTGATGATCCAGAAGGTGTTTCCTGTCTTGTAATTGATCAGGAAACCTTCACTCAACTAATATCAAACTTAGATGAAATAAAAACAAAATACAAAGATGAAGGAGATGAAAGAAGGAGGTATGTTATAACTTATAAGTAATAATTTTCTTAAATTATATTCCTTACATATTAAATTCGATCACTAAATAGCAACAACTTTTTAAATTTTTTGTTTCTTGCTTACAAGTTGGATTTTTCATTTGGTAAGTGAAGTAGTATTGACGTGTTTCAGTAAATAAGTTTCGTAGTGATCTTGTTTTAACATTGTGCTTTATTCCCTTTATAGAGAGAATGAAGAATTTGAGGTTGTACGTCTTGCCGATCTTCGCATTCTTGCTACATTAGGAGTAGGAGGTTTTGGACGTGTAGAATTGGTACAAATACAGGGCGACGCTAGTCGAGCATTTGCATTAAAACAAATGAAGAAAGCTCAAATTGTAGAAACAAGGCAGCAACAGCATATAATGTCAGAAAAAGAAATCATGGGCGAAGCTAACTGTGACTTCATTGTTAAGTTGTATAAAACATTTAAAGATCGTAAATATCTGTATATGTTGATGGAAAGTTGCTTGGGTGGTGAACTGTGGACTGTCTTACGTGACAAAGGACATTTTGATGATGCTACAACTAGATTTTATACAGCCTGTGTTGTGGAAGCTTTTGACTATTTACACTCAAGAAATATCATATACAGAGATTTAAAACCAGAAAATTTATTATTAGACAATAACGGATATGTTAAATTAGTTGATTTTGGCTTTGCAAAAAGACTTCAAACTGGACGTAAGACATGGACGTTTTGTGGAACTCCAGAGTATGTTGCTCCTGAAGTTATACTAAACAAAGGCCATGATATTAGTGCCGATTATTGGTCACTAGGAGTTCTAATGTTTGAATTACTTACGGGGACACCGCCTTTTACAGGAGCTGATCCTATGAAAACCTATAATATTATTTTAAAAGGAATTGATGCCATAGAATTTCCAAGAAATATTACTAGAAATGCTCAAGCACTTATCAAAAAATTATGTAGAGACAATCCTGCTGAACGGCTAGGTTATCAAAAAGGTGGAATTTGCGAAATCCAGAAACACAAGTAAGTACCTATAGTTATACTTCATGTTTCAAATAGGAGAAAAAATAGAAGAATAGGTATAGTGTACTAAACGAATATACGTTATGTATTTGTGGGTAAAATAATTTAATTCATGAAAAGTGATAGATATTTTTGAAAATTGAAATTAATTACTTTCTATGATGGTAATGTGTTTTCAGGTACCTAAGTGGTTATGCTTGACTGCAATATTTTAATTACATATTTTTCAGAAATGCACTACAACATGCTCAAAGCTTAACTGTTTTAAAGCATGTATTCATATTTTGTTTCTCAAATTAGGGTGCGATTTATATCTTGATTTAAATCAAACTATCAAAAATCATTGATTTAAGTCAATTGGTTTTTGAGTAGCGTGTTGTTTTCGAAAACTAGTTTTATTTGGTATCAAAATTAATCTCTTTGTTCAACACGTCTGATTATCACCAAAAATAACAAAAAGGGTATTGGGAATTTTCACGGGAGCATTCAAGAAAAAAACCCGTTTTTATTTCTAAAAAAATTAATTCTGAGTTTTCCCATACGTAAATAAAAATTTAATTCTGCACAATAATATAAAGGCCCGAGAGATTGAAACAGTGATTAGCACCGGTGCTGCCACGCTCTTGGACACGGGTTCGAAACTCGGACGACGATAACATTTTTAAAAACTTCTGTACCGTTCAGTTTGAGAGTAAGGAGAAAGACCCATTATGCACTGATTATTACATCACCTGTTATTCAAATATTTGAATAAAAGACAAAGTTATTAGTTTGTATAAGTAACCGTGAGTACTTCAATTTTCTTTAAATGATAAAATTGGGTTTAATAAACAAAAATCTATTTAAATAAAAAAAAATGATTGAAATCAAATAAATCGATTTTTTTATTTTTTTTTGAAAACTGACAATTTTTTCACACTGTTTGAAACATATTAATTTAGTGATACACGGCCGAGAAAATTCTCATTAGAGAAAATTCTCGAATCTGGTTTTATTTTTGATTTAAATTGGTACACTTCTGTTTATGTGTATTTCTTTCCTTTTGCATTTTTTACAATTTACATAAAGAAAAAATTAATTCTAAATTTCTAAAATAATTGTAATTTCCCTCAAAAAATATGGAAAGGCGCGTAAAATGTTTACTTATTGTCAAAATGACAATAATTAGGTATTGGGAATATTCTTGGGAACATCCAAGGAAAACATCCAGGTTTTTTTTCACAAAAAAAATTCCCTGCATGTTCCCATAACTGCTTTATAACAATGCTCTTTATCAGTTTATGAAAAATCAAGAGCCTGCACAATCCATGTGGTTTAAATCTCATTAGATTTTTATATTTTAAATTAACATACTTCTGTTTTTTTCCCCCTTTTTTTTCTGCAAATTTCACAATTTACAAGAAGGAAAAATCAACACTCTATTTCTAAAATTATTAATTACTAATTATTATAATTTTCGTGGAAAAAACGGAAAGGGAGTGAAAAATAAGGTTATTTGGTTTCATAATAATTGGGTATTGGGAATATTCTCGGGAATGTCCATGAAAAACACTTAGGTACCTATTTTTCCAAAAGAAAATAAATTTCTGCATTTTCTTTCCTATCACTACTAACATGGGTAATTTTAATGGCATTTACTGTAAAACTTTGAAGTTAGGAATTACGAATTCCAGTTGTACAGAAAAAGTAAAGATAAAAAAGATTTTCTCTTTTCTTTACTTTAATGCTTCCTTGGTTGTTTTGAGGAGTATGTGCAAATCATTGGTGAAAACATTAAGAATAATTTTTTGTACAAAAACTTTAAGAAGCCTAATAAAATTTCTTCCAGTGGTGCTATTTATGAAATATATTTTAAATCGGAAAAATATGAAACTGTTCAATTAATAATTAATTTTTTTTATCTTCTTTATTTTAGGTGGTTTGATGGATTTAACTGGGAAGGCCTATGCAATAGGACATTGATTCCACCAATTATTCCTCAAGTTAAACACGTAACAGATACCTCAAATTTTGATGAATATCCACCGGATACAGATGGTCAACCACCGGATGATATTACTGGATGGGATTCAAATTTCTGATACTATTTTTATTTTCTAGTTCACTTAAAATTAAATTTGGTACAAACTCAAAGTGATGATTTTTATTAAACCGTTTGCTCCTTTATTGAAGTACTGTATATTAATTGGATTAAATATTTTTTTAGCGTGTGTATTAAATTATAACTTATGTAAAATTTAAAAATGAGTTTATACATATATTGTACAGCAGTGTCATATCTGTGTTTGTAGAATTACAAACAATTAAAATGTTGTATAAAATAAAATCAGAAATGGAAAAGGTTCCTTTAAACTATTAGCTGATGTTTTAATATTGCTATTATGACAATAATGCTCTGTATTAACTATAAGCACTTAACAATTTAACATCTATGGTTTATTGAAACTTAAAAAATTTATTAAGCAGATGCTAACTCCTTTAACTATGGCCTACTCAAATGAAGATTCAATAGATAAAAAGACTAATAAAGAAGTAATGCTTTCTCAAGTGTCACATTGTGTTATTGTATTTTATACATTATTATAGCAATTAGGTACAATAATGAGTAGGTTGGTTGACCAAGCAGATAAGAAGAATTTTTCATCCTTTATATAAATGTGATCAAATTTTAGAGTATAGTATGTAAATATTTAAAACATTAAACATAAAATTATAAGCTATAAACTACACACATTGCCTAGAGGCACTAAATATCCTTCTCATTTTATTTCAGACAATTTAGAAGCATTAATAGGAGTTTTGATAAGTTATATACCTATTTTAGAGTGTTTTATGTATGTTATTAATTGCCGTTTCAAAACGTTAAACTGAAATATATTTAATTACAATCCTTTCAATGTAAGCATGAAAGAAATTGTAAATTTATTTATATTGTGATTGTGCCATTTTTTAGATTGTTTGTGTTGTGTGCTATTTAATTACAGTCTTGCCATTTGAAGGTAACATTTGTATGTCCAGAGAAACAAATGAAAGGTTTTAGTTAAATCTGCAATTACTTAATAATATATCTAAATTTGTTTTAAAGATGTGAAAAAATCGTGAATAATTTTGTGTTGCATATTCAATTTAGTTTTGTAGATTGGCCATTTTACCATTTAGCATTTAATTATTGCTTAAGAAACTCTTACTTTATAACATGTACATCTGTGTAGTCAGCAGGAAAATTATTGACTCTCGAGTAATATTATTTGTATTTTTATGGCTATAAACGTTACCTAAGTAATATGATTTTTTATTAGGGAATTAAATTGCAATATTGTTAATAATTATACTGTATATTAGTTTTTGAATATTGTTTTGTACTAATGATAAATAATTCTATATTATGTAAAATAAATGATGCAATGTATGTAGCAATAAAGCAAAAGAATTTATTCAGTAAAATTCTGTTTTATTTTTTCTCTTGGGAAATTTGCAGTCTTTGTAGTTGAAAGGATGATTGCATAATGTGCATTTCAGTTCCCACATTTAACGCACCGTTCTTGCCATGCGCTAGCCGCTACAATATTTACAATTTTTAAATTTACAAAAACATTTTTACATCACTTGATTATACTTATTAAGATACAGCATTTAGAAAAAAAGCATTTGATTTGTGTACAAGGCTATGTATTCAAAATTTCAAAAAACTGCTTAGAAAAAGTCTGTACCAATAACACTGGTCTAATTTCCGTTTCCGGTCTTACAAAGAACTACCTGCAACTAAAAAACTTCCACACACCAAATCCTAAAAAAAAATCGGTCAAGGGGATACAAGGGAACGAACGCATCCATGCACCCACTCATAGACCGACATTTAAAAAAAAAACACTCTTTTTGGGTTCCTTGGACCCCAAAACGCGTATTTCCGTTAAAATCTGAAATTCGAAAATTTGCATGAAATCATAACTTTCCTTACATCAGTAGAAGTATGGGGAAGTAAAAAGTGATTCATCTGTTCAATCTTCAGGAGGATCCAACTCCAACAGGAAGCATTTCTGAACTAATGTTATGGGAACATTTTTCATTGTTTTAGATTCTGAATTTATCCTGAAAATGCTTCCCATATGTTATGAATCTGATCTTAATGTATTTTGTTTACCAGGACAAAAATACTTAATCGGCTTATGCCTGTTTGCTGTTTGTGAACCCATACAAACTAACGTTTCGCAAGACATTGCAGCTTGCATCTTCAGACTGAATAAAAACACTGAATTCAAATCCGAGAAGCGGAGGTATTTAAACCTCTTTGAGCCAGTCGGGCAGAACGGCGTTCTGGTTGGCTGTTACCGTTGGGCAAAAACGGATCCGGTGGAGCATGATCGTGAGATCGATGATGCTTATGAGTCCTTAGAGGATAAACTACTGGAGTCCAAGCTTTACTGAGTCTAAAACCATCCTCCCTGTTTATGCTGTTAGATTGTTTCTCAATTTCAATTGCTTCACGTATGATACGAGGGAAGTAATGAGGTACTCTGGCGAGTACCCGAGCATTGTCAAAGTCCATCTTATGCCCAGTTAAACCAGTATGTTCAGCCACCGCAGATTTTGTGATGCGCTTGTGTTTGCAATCACCTTTGTGCTCTCGCAATCTTAACTGAATGGAACGATCAGTTTGTTCGATGTAGTTTGAGCCACATGAGCAAGGGATGTTGTAGATCCCGGCTGATTTTAAATTTAATATTTGATCCTTTGCGGATCTGAAACCGCCAAAGCTTCATTAGTCCTAAAGACAGACTGTCTTTATGCTGTACCTTCTAAGAACATGCCCAATCTTATCAGTAATGCCTTTACTGTAAGGTAGAAAAGTTAAGCCTTCCGGAGGTGCCAGTTTTTCCCTAGCCTTGGGCTGTTCCGCTTTGCAGATTGCTCTATGAATTTCGGTGGCTGTATAACCATTTTGTTGTAACAACAACAAGAGATGAGTTTTCTCTTGTTGTAGCTGTTCTGCATCTGAGATTCGGATTGCTCTGGTTGTTGGAGTTTTTAGCACAGTTGCTTTCTGCTTCGGGTGATGATGAGAATTTGCATTCAAATACCTGTCGGTATGTGTTTTCTTTCTGTAAACTGCGTGCCCCAAGCTACCATCTGGTTTACGTGTAACATGTACATCTAAGAATGGAATACTGCCATTTTCCTCTACTTCCATTGTGAATTGGATATTATTATGAATTGAGTTTAGGTGTACCAGAAATTGCTCGTGTTTGGCGTCCGTGAGACCAAACGACGAAAGTATCGTTTTAGATATGTAGATGATACTTCCGTCGTTTGGTCTCACGTACGCCAAACACTAGAGCAAAGGTGATTGTAAACACAAGCGTATCACAAAATCTGCGGTGGCTGAACATACTGGTTTAACTGGGCATAAGATGAACTTTGACAATGCTCGGGTACTCGCCAGAGTACCTCATTACTTCCCTCATATCATACGTGAAGCAATTGAAATTGAGAAACAACCTTACAACATAAACAGGGAGGATGGTTTTAGACTCAGTAAAGCTTGGACTCCAGTAGTTTATCCTCTAAGGACTCATAAGCATCATCAATCTTACGATCACGCTTCACCGGATCCGTCTTTGCCCAACGGTGACAGCCAACCAGAACTCCGCCGTTCTACCCGACTGGCTCAAAGAGGTTGAAATACCTCCGCTTCTTGGATTTGAATTCAGTGTTTTTATTCAATCTGAAGATGCAAGCTGCAATGTCTTGCGAAACGTTAGTTGGTATGGGTTCACAAACAGCAAACAGGCATAAGCCGATTAAGTATTTTTGTCCTGGTAAACAAAATACATTAAGATCAAATCCTTGTCCGCCTCAAGGTTTAAATAATCTAAGCACACGGCCTACGAACAAATATTGCTCAAACTTCTAGAGCAAAATCTTGTAAAGGCAGACAAGCTACAGGTCGGTCCTTATATTTTTATATTTGTCATAAAAATTTATAAATTCTATTAGAGAGATATTTTAGCAGAGGCTGCACGAAGCTAAACTATGGAAGTTTTATGTTTTAGTGGTAGCGATTTTCGTCTAAATAAAAGTATAAATTTACATGATTTACAAATATTTCAGAGATATTTTTAATTATTTTATAATTCACAAAAATTTTAGATGTTTTTAATATACTTTGTGAATATAAATTAACTATAAACATCAAAGATATTTTTAATGGATGCGAACTGCCCTTCAACTTATTTGATTAAAGGCAAAATTTCAAAAATACTTTTAATTTATTTATTTACATATTTCTCAGGAACATTTTTTACAATAAAGAATGTAAGGTATTGTTATATAAAATATCTACAGCATAATTAGTTTATTTATTTAGAAATATCTAAGAGATGTTTTTAAATATTTATGAATATCAAAAAGTAGTTCTGAATAATTAAAATATTCTATAACAATTTTAATTAGGTATTACAACAACATATCGTTTGGCAGCCGTACTGAACGGACATGTTTTCTTAGGTGGCTGTTAAATTGGTATTGGTTTTAAGTAATGAATGTTGTATAATTTTATAGTGTTTGTGTGCATACAAATGTAGTAATGTAACCATGAGTAGCGATAAGAATAAACATATTTCGACGTTAAAAGTTGTGCAGCTGAAAGAAGAGCTGATAAAAAGAAAAATTCCAACCAAAGGTACAAAAGAAGTACTCGCTGACCGTTTAAAAACTGCATTAAACTCAAGTTATCTGGAAACAGGAAATAATCAGAACGATTATATAGATACATCGTCGGACGAAGATGAATCGAAGGTTACAGCTAAACGTAAGATGGTAAAAAGAAGTAACCGAAATCGGAAACAACGTGCAAAGAAGAAAATTATAAAACTTGAAGAAAAAATACTAGAATTGGAAACTGCTATCAAGTTCATCTATAAGAATCAGTGCGAACTAAAGAAAGAACTGCAGTTAACGAAAGAGAAAGTACGCGACAACGACAATTATCGGAAAGCTTATAAAAAGGAATCAGATATGGAACGTCAACCGAACACATCTAGTGCGAGTGATGGCAAAACTACAAAAAACCGTCAAAAGGTAATCAAGGCATGACACGAGAAACTGACATCGATAGCAGTTGTGTGAGTAACATTTGTTCTAAAATTCTAATACTTGCTGATAGCTACGGGCGTGATTTGACAACTGTATTGTCAGATAACTTTAAAAATAAAATTTTTGATATTTCTAGTATAATTAACCAAACGCAAATTTTGAAAGTGTAGTCAAAAACATTAAAAAATTGTGTGTACAATTTACAAAAGCAGATTACGTTGTAATAATGGCTGGGTCAAACAATGGTTTGTTGGGAAGAAGAATCGACAAAGAAGTTTTATCTACAATTCGCAGTTTAACCAATACAAACATTATAATTACCACAACACCATATTGGCATCGCCGGTTTATTCTAAATAAATTCATTTATGAGAATAACAGTATAATTTATAATGAATTGGTAACGTTGAACAATAATAACAATAATGTATCTTTTTTGGATTTAAATACTTTTTTAAGCCCAGTTGACTTTACTAAACATGGGTTACATATGAATAAGAATGGCAAAAAGAAATTGTGCGACAAACTGTGTAATCAAGTAATCAATAGAAGAATAACGTTAGTTTCTACGAATAAAGGTGTAAAGAATAGCAATAGTGTCAGAGCTCGCTATATAAACTATAAAAATAAAAATAACAATTGCAGTAGAATCTCAAGACCTAGAAACTGTTGTCGAGTATGGAGATGAATGTCGTGTGAATGAACCATCGGTATCCCAATCGTCTATATATCCTCGCTTGCCCGAAACTGATGACGGTCTAAACAACATTTTGTTTTTAGATCAAATTACAACGACTCCAATAAAAATAAACGCGAACCCAATTTAAATATCTGTTATTTGAACGCACAAAGTTTATTAGCGCATAAAAGTGAAATAGAACAGTTTATCGTACAATTACAACCGCATGTACTGTGTGTATCTGAGACTAGAGTTACGTCTGCAATTTTAGATATTGAAGTTTGTATAGATAATTACCAGGCTGTAATTTGTTATTCAAATAGTAGGTTTACAGGTGGTACGATCATTTATGTTAATACTAAGCTGAAATATAAGGTGTATTCCAACTTGGGAGTCGACAACAATTATTGGGTGTTGATAATTACGATTGGTAATACAACTTACTTCTTACTTCATCGGTGCCCTCTGTTACCTTACGGTGTCGAGGTGGTAATACAAGAGTTGGTGTAATTTATCGATCACCCAGTAGTAAAATACATGTTTTTTTAAATTTCTTTGAAACTTTGCTCCACGACTTAATAGATTTTACAGGTAGGCTGGTTCTAACTGGAGATTTTAATATCGATTTATTAAAAGATTGCTATTATTCTAAGCAATTAAAGTTACTATCCAAACTAATGGAATGAAACAATTAGTAAACGTTCCCACTAGAAGTACATCTACAACGAATACGTTAATTGATTTAGTAATTTGTAATGATTCCTATTTGGATGTTAAAGTCTTAGATTTCCCTAAAATAACAGATCATGATATCATTTTAATAAAATCCAAATTATTAGAGAAATTCAAGATGAGTAACATAAATACAGGCAAAAAGCGTTTTCTTAATCAGCAAAATTTAGAGCTGATGGGAAACGAACTTGTAGGAAAGCGATGGCGTTACGAATCAGATAATGTGAATTCCGTATTAGATAATTTTGTTAATAATATATTCAACGTATTAAATAAATTTGCACCTTCGAAAATCAGTAAAATAAAACATATGTCAAATCCGTGGTTTAATAAAAATGTTAGAAATATTCAACGCGAACGTGATCTAGCTTACAAAAATTTTAAGAACACAAAAGAGCATACGTTTTGGCTGAAATACAAAAAAAAGAGAAATGAACTTGTACGCGCTATTCGCAAAGAAAAGGAAATGTATCTTAATAAGAAAATTGATAGCCAAATATTTGACTCTCGTAGAATGTGGGCGACATTAAAAACAATTATTGGAAAACCTAAAACTGCAATCTCTAATAATATTGACTTTGAAAATTTTAATGTCGGTAATCATTCAATTTCAGATGGGCTTAATCATTATTTTATAGACAGTTTATTAAAGATAGTAAAAGATGTAAGTACTTCAAGAATTATGCGAACCAGCCTACTTGGCAAAACAGAAAATAAGAATAATATACAGAACTTTAAAGAAATTGACATTTGTGAATTAAAAAAGTTAGTTACAGCTGAAAAATATAAGCATAGCCCAGACGAAATAACAGCGTTTTTAATAAAGAAACTCTTTGACTTTGTAGGGGACCCATTGTTGCACTTAATTAATTGTTCGATAAAAACAGGTGTTTTTCCTGAAAACTGGAAAATTAACACTGTTGTGCCAATACCCAAAGTAATTAAAACCAAAAAGGTAAGCGAAATGCGACCTATAAATTTATTACCCTTTTGCGAGAAAATGTTAGAACGTGTAGTGTACCAATAGTTGCGTAGCTTTTTTGAAATTAACAGAATATTTTATGTAATGCAATCTGGGTTTAGGAGCAAACATTCTTGCGAGACAGCAATTCAATACATAATTACGAAGTGGAAAAATGACCTTGATTCAAATAAAGTAATTGTAGCTACATTTGTTGATTTGAGAAAAGCTTTTGAAACTGTAGATCGGCAGATTCTCATCGACAAACTAGCCAAGTATGGGGTTAATGGAACAGCACTTGCTTGGTTGACTTCCTATTTGACAAATAGACGACAAATTGTTAAATTTAATAGTATTGGCTCTAAAGAAGCGTTAATTGAGTATGGAGTCCCACAAGGCAGTGTGCTGGGCCCCCTTCTATTTCTTATTTATATAAACGATATATATTTGTCAATCAAGAAATGTTAAATTGTTTTATTTGCTGATGATGCACTAATTTATGTGTCTGGAGATAAAGCTAATGACTGCTTTTCTCATATGAATCGTGACTTGGATAATTTAGCAGTGTGGCTACAAAATAATAATTTAAAATTGAATGTTAAAAAAACTAAGTGTATGTTCATTTCATCAAAGGCAAATAAGTCAAAATTCAAAGATGAACTAAAATATAATAATGTGGTGATCGAAGGTATGAAAATAGATTTTGTTACTGAAATACAATATCTCGGAATTGTTATAGACGATAAACTAAATTTTGGTAAACACTGCGACTTCATTTGTAAAAAAGTTAGTAAAAAAATCGGATTTTTTTGTCGTGTCGCTGAGAATCTGTCGACTTGGTCTAGAACTACCGTTTACAACACTATAATAGCTCCACATTTTCAATATTGCACCATGGTCTTCTTCTGTTTCAATGAATATCAAATTAAGAAGCTTCAATTACTACAGAACCGTGCTATGCGCATTATCATTCGTTGTAACAAATTAACTCCGATAAACAAAATGTTAGAAACTCTTAATTGGTTGAATATTAAACAGCGCGTTATTCTTAGTGTTATGCTTTTTATTTACAAAAGAAGTAATAGTTGGTTGCCTGACTATCTTACGGAATTTCTCCAACGTAACAGTGAAATTCACACGTATAATACCCGCAACAATGGTGACTTTCGGATTGCTATATCATCTAAGAGTAGTACTCAAAAAACTGTTTTTATGAGGGCTTAAAGCTATATAATGAATTGCCGATTCATGTTAGAAATACTCAAACAATCGCTGCTTTTAAAAGGGAGTACCTAAAATTGCATAGAGCGGAATGT
The DNA here is from genome assembly GCA_958336395.1 of Ctenicera cuprea. Classification (NCBI taxonomy): domain Eukaryota; kingdom Metazoa; phylum Arthropoda; class Insecta; order Coleoptera; family Elateridae; genus Ctenicera; species Ctenicera cuprea. Next base: position 27,467,494 of record OY284489.1, on the reverse strand, counting down.
AATAGCTAATCTATATAATTCCAGGCTGTGTTTATAGCTTAATAGGTTTACAAGAGTATTTTATAAGTAAGTGTGTTTGTGTTAATTGTAATGATGCATGTTTTTTACTTATATTACCAGTGATGTGAGTCTCGGTATTTTACCAATCGGTAAAATGGTAAAATGGTATTTTACCGGTAAAGTAAAATCACATTTTACCGGTAAAATCATTTCGAATTGCCGCGCGCAGGCGCAGATATTCGTCGTACTCCAAAACAAAACATTATTTTTCTTGGAAAGGGTCAGAAATGTTTTGTGGTAGGAAACCTAAATAAAGATTAATTTCTTTAAACCAATCATATTATAATATGATAATTGTATATTAAATATTTTTTATTTTTGTTATTAAAAGTTACATCAATTACATTTGTTAAGTTTGTTTAACTTTATGTTTATATGCATAAGTTTATTTTATTTTATGTTTATTGCGATTTATATCTTCGTATTTTTTATTTTCGTTATCACATTTTGCTTTGTATTTAATTTAGGTATACTTTAATAATTATAACTGTAACTGTAAGTTACATAACCCTTATATTTTTATAAACTATAAATAATTGTATTTTTGTGTTTTGGTATCAAGTATTAAGTAGACCTGTCGAGTATCTAGTATCAAACTAAATGGTTTTTCATAAGGAATCCAATGATCCATCATTTTTGACGTGAAATTAATTTTACCGGTATTTTACCGTATTTTACCGGTAAAATAATGATTTTACTTACCGTTTTTTATTTTACCGGTAAAATCACATCACTGTATATTACCTATTTTATATGTTTTTTTTTCTGTATAATAGCATATAGCAAGCTAAATAAATAAACTTATTACTACTACTACTTTAAAAATATCTCCGAGATATTTAATTTATACTTTCAATCTGCCACTAAAAAATTAAAGGGGTTCCATACCAAACTAGATCTATACTTAAATAGCTTTTTAATTCTCTACATACAATAAAACTATTAGAAATACAACAAATACTGTATTATGGCATTAGTAGCTAATATCCTAGATACCTAGATCATTTGCGTCTTTTAACTTTAGATCTTCCCCTCTTCTTTTTGTTATTGCTGCTTTCTTGTTTCTTGATATTTTTCGCAGACTTTGGAGCGGGTATCTGACCAGGTCGTTTTGGCACCAATAAATGCTGTTCAACTAAGTCTGCTAACTTTCCCTGTTCTGCTAACATCGAAAGAAATGTGCAAACAAACTCATCGTAATTATGTGTTCTTCTACAGTCATCGACCTGCAAGAAATTGATTTATAAAGGACTTGATAGGTTGAATATTGAGGAAACATACCCTATATTTATTTTGCTTGTCATTTTCGTCTTTCAAACTAATTTCACAAATGCATATTTCATTCTCAAGATTTCGCAGAAGAGCCAAAAGATCTTGAGGTGCAAATGTATGAGGTTCAAGAAACTCTGGATTCTTTTTTTCGGCAACTACAGTATCTCCATCACTAGTTCTTACCCGGGCATGACCTGTATTCAAAAGAGATTTCTTCTGGCTTCCAGTTGATTCTCCAGACTGACGTTTTCCATTTACATTAACAGCTGCAAACAAATGACAAACTCTTTTGTAAAAAGCTTTTTTATGGTTCGACTACAAAGAGAAGAAAATTTTTAGAGATTTTACATAATGGGGTCGTTTACTACATTTTTTAATTAAAACATACATTGCACAAAAATATTACCCTCCTATGTTTTATTTTTTAAACGGACGTTTTATTGTACAGTGAAGTCGCAAAAAATGTTCCCCACCCCCTCCTAACTTTTAAGCGGCTGGAAGGGAAGCTACAAAATTTGGGTTATTATTATTGGAAAATAAATAATATTTTTTAAAAAACAAACGCCGACTTAAATTTACAAAAACATGACAGGTCGCCTTTCTGAAAAAAATATAAATGATGCGGGGGTGCCGAGTGAGTCTCCTTGAATAGAGTCTAACCGTAAATTTTGGGAAAATTTTATCGATTCAAAAACATATGACACGCTTCCAAATTATCTGTTTCTGATATTAAATAAAACACTAAAAAAATGCAGTAGGCAAAACAACAGAAGTATAAACAACGAAATAATTATTTCTATTCTGTCACTATTTTTTGCAAAACAAATGCCGGCTTAACTACCTTACTAACTACTTTGCCCATTCGGGCTGCTCCAAATTTTTTTAAAATCCGGCTGCAGCCAGGTATGAATTCAGGACGATCGAATAAGACGTCTTAACTCACAGGCTTACATTGAATCTGATCATTATATTCTTTTATCAATGTGCATGCAAATGTATTAAGAATAACAAATTGGTTGATTGTTTCGTGACTGGGAATCACTTGAAGCAATAAGGCTTTGCTTCGCATATGCAGAACAGTGTTTAAAGGCAACGCCTATTTATTTAGCGCTCATATTTTATTGTTACGCAGTGGTGTTGAAAAGTAAAAAATGTATGTAACAGTAACTTTCTTGCTATTTAAATAACTATGGGTAGGCACTGCCTACCCTGCCGAAGAGGGTGGATCGCTACTGCTGCCCACAACTACATTACAGAAAAGGAATAGAAAATTTATTAATATACCGGGTCGCTATTAAAGATGGAACCAAAGCTCTCCTGCTAAAACGGTTTAAGATATAGATATGAAAATTGGAAGGCTTCCATTTGAAATTATTTCGCATATTTTGAGGTAAAAAAAAAATTTTTTTGACACATGATTTTTGAGCGCGGCCGCCATCTTGAATTTTTTTAAATGGCAACATGGGCTTTGTGATACATCATTAGAAAGCTTATTTTTTTCTCTTTCTTACTACCTTAATCATGTATGGTGTTAAAGTAGAAAATTTGTCGTATGCGTGGTTGGCTAATGTATTGCACTTTAAATCTAGATACCTTTGCAATACGAAACGTCAAAAATAAACAAAAAACAATCAGCAGGGGTTTAATAAGTGACAAAAAACACAGTACATATGGTTTGTTTCCTTACAACTATTGTATTACGTGACAAATAAACCTTAATTTCGTGAAATATGGCAAAGGTTTTTCTAATTTTTCTGCATTATTTTCTACTTTAACACCATACATGATTAAGGTAGTAAGAAAGAGAAAAAAATAAGCTTTCTAATGATGTATCACAAAGCCCATGCAGCCATTTAAAAAAATTCAAGATGGCGGCCGCGCTCAAAAATCATGTGTTAAAAAAAATTTTTTTTAACCTCAAAATATGCGAAATAATTTCAAATGGAAGCCTTCCAATTTTCATATCTATATCTCAAACCGTTTTAGCAGGAGAGCTTTGGTTCCATCTTTAATAGCGACCCTGTATTGTTATAGTAACTAATGCTTAGCAGCACTGATGCTAAAGGGATAAATGGTAACGATAAAATGCTAATTTTTGTCACCTACATATTCAGAAGTCTTCAATAATTGTAATAAGTTTAACTAATTTAGTTGCAAAAAATTACTAAATTTCTAACAGTTCAAGCTTAACATAAATAATACTTACATGGTTTTGAGGCATCTTTGTCATCATTAGCAACTCGAATAACAACAAACCTCTTAAAATCTTTCGAGACAGGACTGCTTTGGGCAGCAGCCCAATTCCATGCTTGTGTGGGTGAATTGAATGCAGATCCAACTTCTGAAGAAGTATCAGTACTAGAAGTGCTTGGTGCAGGTGAAGTTTGAATTGTAAGTGGTGTCGAATAATCCAGAGGACACAACATAACTTTGTCTTTTATTTTTGCCATGCTATTTGTTTCACTCTTCACTCCTGCAGTTGGATCTTCTGAAGTCTTTTGTTCATTGCAGCCTGCAGTAGTTAAGGTATTAGTACTTGTAGTACTGCTGCTGCTAAACGATGCAACTATATCCATAATTTGAGATTTTACATCTTCAGTCTGTGACTCTGGAATTGAGCCTTCCCGTTTAATTTTAGTTTCTGAGTCTTCCTTTTCAGCTTTTGAATCAGAATGTTTAATTTTCATTAGTTGTTGTAAAGCATCTAAAACAATCTGTCTGTTTGTCTTTAACATTTTCAGTTTGTGAGTAATTGCCAGTCGTCTATCAGGTACAACTGCCATTAAATTAAATCTAATGTCATGACACTGTTCTCCAGCAGAGATTCCTAACCGTTCACTCATTACACTACGAAACTTTTCAGTCCAATCACCATGTTCATTCCAGGGTCCGTGATCTATTGGAAATGGTTTTAGACCATCGAGCTCAAACAATCTACCATTTATTGGAACAAAGCTGACAAAATGAAATGCTTCTCCCGTAAATCTTCCTGTAGATACACCACTGCCTAAAAAGAAATCTGTAACAATAAAACGTCCAATGCATCTTTGTGAACTTTTTTACAAGATAAGTATAAACAATAAAATTATTATTGAGATAAAGTTACCAATTACTCTAATCATAAAGCACAGTGTGTTAACTAGGGCTAGTCTTTAGAGAAAAGTATGGAATCAAGTCTTTTTATTTGTGATGGGAAAACGCCGGGAATTTATTATTTTAGGGACAACCCCCAGATTCTTTCTTGAATACTACCGGGAAAATTTCCACTACCCTTTTTTCTTATTTTTGGTTATAATCAGCATTAATTGTTATAGCCCCAATTTTTTCAAGTGAGTTTCCCCGTTTTTTCATAAAAATTATAATAACTAATAATTTTAATAATATTGTACCTATTTATTTTTTCGTTTGTTAATTGTAAATAATGCAAAAAGAAAGAAAAAAAATATAAAAAAACTATACAAAATGAGTAAAAAATAAAGCATAATATCTGCAACTTCGTAAATATTGATTCTATGAAACAATAGCATTAATAAAAGATGTTTGTTAAATTTCAGTGCATACTTTGTCGATGTTCAATTTATTATACCTTTATTTAGTTGGTTACTATGGTAACCAAATGGCCTATATTTTTTTTAATTTATTCTAAATAAAACAATTATTCTTAATTTATTGTAAATAAAACAATTCTTAACTTCAACAGGTTTTGTATTTTAGGTTTATACGTATTTCAACGTGTTTACACGTCATTTTCAAAAGCAAGATTAAAAGTAAACAGTTGGTGTTGCTATAGGAACAATAAATCTTCATAACTTGAACTTAATCAATTTGTTCATTCATTAAAGGTACAGATTTTAAATAAACATAAACATTCAAAATCTGTACCTTTAATGAATGAACAAATTGATCTCTTAAATTCACCATTATTGGACGTTTTGGAATGAGAAATCAAGTCATCTGAACGCAGATATAGAAAACCAAGATCAAGTTATAAAGAATGATTGTGTTCTAATAAGTGTTTAGCATAATTGGATTTAGGCGGGTGATTATATTTGTAACAACGTATGTGTTCTTAATTTTTTTTACGTTTTTGGACTTTGCAATTGTTTCTCTTTTTGGTACAAAACTTTTCTCATAAGATTACATAGCAATAGTTTTGAATGAAATACCTTTGAAGATCAAAAATTTTCTAGTTGCCATAGCAACTAAATAACAAAATACAAAACAAAACTCTCTTCTTGGTTTTGATTCACAAAGCAAAGAATTAAAACAAAAAATTAATAATACTAACATTGTCAGGACAAATAATTGAAAATGCATTAAAACTCGCAGCTATCATTGGGAATCAAGGCAAACACAGCAATATGGCAATAGGTGTACAAAATTGTATCTAGTGAGAAACTCCCTGACTATAATAGTGAGTACAGAGAGTAAACTTTGGAAAAAACTCTAGTGATAACGATTTGAAGTAAGTTGTGGGGTTTGTGAACAATGGAGAGTAAACCCAGAGTAAGAGAGTAAAGTTTTGGACAGCCCCCATAGTACACATTGCTATTTAAACAGTTACCATGACGTCATATATAATAACACGAATGACAATTCAACTGTAAATGGACTCCTAGGTAGTCAGTGAAGTCATATTACATTACCATCAATTATTGCAAATATTGCATTTCGTTGCAGGTATTATATTTATGTAAACATTTTAGCAAAATAAATGGATAGCCACTCAAACTATTTCAATTAGGTGATCTATAACTTGCAAATATTTAATACCTACTAAAAATTAATTGTGTACTGTCAACTACTTATTGAATATATTGTATAATCTCACCCCTATCTAGTCGTCGTTTTGCTTGTGGCATTGCATGCGAATTATGTGCACAAGCCAACTCTGGTGTATTTCCAATAGCCCAACCTTTATTCTCCGGTGACATTCCATGTGTATGAGCTTTCAACCGGCTTAATGTTTCACCCAAGTGTATAGTGGGACAATTTAACAAAATCGAAATTAGGGCATGTGTAGCACAACTATTTGGTACCATTTGTTGTGCAAAGAAAATGTTGTTTACAATTTCCTCATCTTTTACAAATATTTCGGTTTGCTCAACTACTTTTCTTCGTGACCGTCGCTCTTCAATCCAACGAAACAAAAATATAAATCCATAAACTGGACTATCAAGCGGCTTGTGTAAATCATATATTTCTTCCACCTGAACCCCCTTTACACCAAAGTCTTCCAACAAAAGAGTGAATAAACCTGGGTCACTTTCCAGTTCCAACCAACCTTCAGTTAGTTCTTTTATATCAACCGGCATTTTCACTTATTCTACTGCATGCGACGATAAGTAAATAATAATATAATATATATTAATTTCAAGTTTTTCACATTTTTAAAAGGAAAGTGCGGTAAACACAACGACAACAAATATAAATTTTGAGTTTTGACGTTATGATTTGAAGGTTATGTCATATATAGAAACAGGACACTGTAAATTTGGTTAAAGTCTGCACTTGGCGGAATTTCTAAATATTTAAATTAAAATCAACGAAATTTTAAAAGTTCATATTGAAATAACACGCGAGTACAATTATATTTAGTACTCAATAAATAAAATTTAATAATAAACTTAACCGTGTCAATAACATAAGAAGAAAGTCTTTGTTTTAATTTTCTGATCTATTTAGTTCGTATCTACACTAAACTTTGACATTTACTTTTATCAGGGTGCTCTTGAAAGACGTGATATCTCGCGTCACAACCTCAAAAAAATAGTAAAGTCTCCTTAAATGACCTAGAAGGGTCGGCTGCTACCGTAAGTTGCTCTGTGGTTAGGAGAAGATCGAAAAGTATTTAATTTTTAGTAGAAGGTTTAAGTTACTCTTCCGCAAGCTAAGAAGATGTTGCGAACGATCGTTGTACGAGGTAATTTCTTAAGAGGAGCAGCAAGAAAAGCAATTCGAAATAATATTACCAGGACTGTCACTGTTGAATGTTCAAGACGAAGGCATTATAACACGTACGTTTATATTTTATAATTTTTAAGTGCAATTGCATCTTTACATAAGCCTTGCATTCTATTTTTAACCGACTGTCTTTGGTCTAATATCCTTAAGTGTCGCATAACCTTAAAATATTCTTTTTTAACCTTGTAAGTTCCTATCAGTATCACCTTTTAATTGCATGGATTTCAAATCTATAAAATCAGAACATTTTGCAACGTATGAGGTCACGTTTTTCAATTGTTTAATAAGGCAATCAATACCGGTGAGTTCCATTCTCCAACTAATTTGTTTAGGAGCAGAGGGAATATATTGTAGTTATAATTAATTCAGCTAAAAATAACCAATAACAGTCACTAATTTTCACGAAAATTATTTACGTTTTTGCTCCATTTGGAATACATCAAAACATGAATAGATATGTACAGGGTGTCGCCGCATTAGTGGACTAAATAATAATACAGCAACTTTGGGAGCTGAAGACTGAAGACTTTGTTGATAAAATAACTACAAAAATGAGCATTTGTTTTAACACAAGAAACGGTTTTTCTTTAAAGCAAAATTCATTGTGGTTTCAGTGCCTGTTTCCCGGATTCATCGATCCACAGCAAAAGTTTTGTATTTAGCGATATTGCACACAGATTAACATTAAAAAGGTGCTAGGGAAAGATGTTAACAAACAATAGGTTACATTTGTTTTTCAATGATATACTGATAAGATTGTCAGGTCAATAGGACACACCACTTAATGTGCAAAATTTTTGTAATTACATCATCAATGAAGCCTTAGCACGCTATGTTGATAGGACCTTGTCAACTCCATTTCACCTTCTTTGGAGCACTACAAACTACAATCCTTGGCTTCTTGTAGCGTCTTCTCTGAGCGTCTACTATTTCCAGCCACTATCTTCTAATTTTGTTGCAGATCTCTTTCGACAGCATTCATCTCTCTGCTTCTTGGTCTGTCAACTTTCCTTTTCCCCACTGGCTTGTCATTTTTCATCGGCTTTATTGTTTTGTTTTTTCCATCCTATACGCATGTCTCGGCTCAATAATTTTATTTCCCTTCTTAATTCAATTAATTTATTTCTGTTATTATTCAGCAGTGCATTCCGATTCTACATTTTTTACGAACCTTATTGTTCTCTGCTATATTCTTCCTAATTTCTTCGGAAAACCACAGATATTTACCAATTCTTATAATATTGTACATTTTCAAAACCTTAGCTTTTTTAAAGTCATACCCAAGAAATTCATGTTTCTTAGGCTTCACTTTTCCTTCTGTTTCATACTGTATTTCCAGTACCTAATGATATCTATCATCCTCTTCTCCCAATAGACCTCTTTTCACTTCAACTTATTTTAATTAAATTTTATACAGGTTCTCTATTTTAACCAGGACACTATAGGAATCTTGGAAGCTATAGGAGCTAAAGTTGGTTAAATTAGATAAAAGTTGTTGGAGATTTTGTTTTTCTTAAAATACCCATAGCTTACTAGATACAAGCGGAAAACTGAAAATGTGGAATTTCTTTAACGTAAAATATCTCTGTTCGTATAAAAAAATCATAAAGTTAAAAGTTGTAGATCTATTGAAGCTGTATTAAGACAAAATAGTTTCCCGATTGTGTTTTGTAACGTTATTTCAAAAAATGCTTTTTCGAGTTACATCTCAAAAGTAAAACAAAACACAATCGTTTTCCTAATACATCTACATTTTTCCTTTGCGATTTTTTTTTAGAAACTGCTGTGAACAGCATATTTTACTATAAAGAAATAATTTTTTTTAGATTTCTTGCTCGTATTTAGTAAGCTATGAGTATTTTGAGAAAAACGAGATTACCATTACATTGTTTCCCTAATTAGGCAATTTTTAATATATAATTTAACCGACTTAGTATCTCTCACAGTTTCCGAGATCCCTATAGTGTCCTGGTTAAAATAGACGACCTGTGTGCCAGGAGACCACGAGAACATGTAACAACCGTTCATTTTCTCAATTTTTAAATTATTAATTTCAAATTTTTTTTGGGTAATATTCACATAAAAATGCATATTACGACGTAAAACTGTGTTTATTTGGACTTTCGGTTTAACCGGAAGTGGTAGCAATTTTTTTATTTTTACTTGAACACCCTGTATATTTTTGCATATTTGGATAGATCTTTAAATTTTCTTTATAGCCATGTGTAATACTTACCTATTAACTTTTAATTCTGGCCGCCAGAGGGCGTTTTTTAAAAAATTTAAATGCCCAATAATGATATTCATAATTATTTTTTATTAAGTTGGTTTTGAAAACAAAAGAATAATGAACTGTAAGTGTTTTTTTTTTATTAATTTGTTTAAACGTTTTATTGTGGCAAGAAGATATTAAAAAAATTTTAAAAAAGTTTCAATTTTCAGACGATCATAACTTATTTTTTTTTTATTCCCCTACTCGAGTTGTATTGCACTTTTTAAATTATCATTCTATATGCTTTAATTTAATACCAATAACATACCCAACAATATAACATTACCAACTTTAAAAAAATTAATTATTATCACTATTAGGCATTTAAATTTTTTAAACGCTTTATGGCGGCTAAAATTAAAAGTTAATGGGTAAGTATTATTATACATAGCTGTAAAGGAAACTTAAATTATGCAAAAATATACAAGGTGTTCCGTTAAAAATAAAAAAATTGCTATACGTCTGGTGCAACCGGAAGTCTAAATTAACACTGTTTTACGTCGTAATATGCATTGTTATGTGAATATTACCCAATCAAAATTTGAAATTAATAATTTAAAAACTGAGAAAATGGTCGGTTGTTACATGTTCTCGTGGTCACCCGGTATAGGCACTACCTATTTAGTTTATTATTTCTACTCTTTTTTGGTAAAATAACTGTACCAGGGGTGTTTCATGTGGGGAAATTTTCTTTGAAATTTATTAGATTTTTCAACTTTTTTAATTTTCGTTTTAAGTATCTTGTTCTCCGTACAAAAATACACAAAAAAGACAGTCTTGCTAAAAGTTCGTAAATCTAACTGTTTTCGAGATAATTTTATGAAAAATTGTGTTGTCGTGTTGCTTTAGGATGCACATATAGTATGTAGTACAAACTTGGAGAATAAGTTCAGTACCGTTTTTGTGCAATTTTTTTATGGAGAATTTTAATTTAAAAATGTTTAATGGTTAATAAATTTCTAAGAAAATATTATGTAACTAGAGTGTGGGACACATACACATCTTTAAGGTTATATTTTGCATAGAAATTCTTTTTTTTTTTCATTTTTTGATGTATTACCAATCAGAAAAACCCAATATATTTTTAGAAGTATAAAACTTACGTCAAATAAACTATCCGTAAAATATTTCTTTAACAAGCAATAATTACTATTACTAGTAGCTAAAAAATGCACAAAAGTAAATATTTTTTACCATCATTTCTTATGACATTTATATTTTACAGAAAAGCAACTCTTCTAAAACCACAGACCCACCAACAATGGCAGTACAAAATACTCAGACATTACTCGAGCAACCTACCATCCCACACAAAAGTAACTCTTCCAGCATTATCGCCTACAATGGAATTAGGTACCATCGTCAGCTGGGACAAAAAAGAAGGAGACAAACTAAGTGAGGGTGACTTACTGGCTGAAATTGAAACTGATAAAGCAACCATGGGTTTTGAAACCCCTGAAGAAGGCTACTTGGCTAAAATATTAGTTCCAGCTGGTGCTAAGGATGTTCCTATTGGAAAATTAGTCTGTATTATAGTAGAAAATCAAGCTGATGTAGCTGCATTTAAAGATTTCAAAGACGATGCTGCTGCTAGTGCTGGTGCTGTCCCCTCTAAAGCACCTTCGCCACCTCCTGCTGCTTCTGCACCTGCTCGTGCACCATCTCCACCTCCAGCTGCTGCATCTGCTGCGGCGGCACCTGCTGGTGGTAGAGTATATGCGAGTCCTATGGCTAAACGGCTAGCAGAAGAACATCAAATAAGGTTACAAGGAAAAGGTACAGGGTTATTTGATTCTATTACTTCGAGTGACCTTGGTAAATTAGCAGGTGCAGCAGCCGCAGCACCCGCTGCGCCAGCAGCACATGTCCCTATTCCTGCGGGTGCAGCATTTGTTGACATCCCAGTAACAAATATCCGAGGAGTTATTGCTAAACGACTGTTGCAGTCTAAGCAGAGCATTCCCCATTACTATGTCAGTGTGGATGTAAATGTGGATAAAATAATGGCTTTGAGACAAAAATTTAACAAAAAGCTGGAGAAACAAAAAATTAAACTAAGTTTGAATGATTTCGTCCTCAAAGCTGTTGCTTTAGCTTGCAAGAAGGTTCCTGATACTAATAGTGCTTGGATGGACAGTGTTATTAGACAGTAAGTAGTAGCAGATATCAAATACAGTGGAACTTCCCTAACTCGAATCTCAAGGGACAAGAAAAAAAATTCGGATAAGGGAAACTTCCAGTTACAGAAAATACACCAAAAAACATACGAACAAAATTATTTGTTTATTTCAAAGTAGTATTCGGTAATTTTTTTTTGTGATTTACATAACCACGTCTCCCTCTCTACAAAATCTTCCACCAAATTTAAAGACTTATAAATATTATGAGGTACATTATCTCGAGACTCCATAAAACTTCTTAGCTTTTCAATCGAAGAATAAATTTGTTCAAATGTGGGCATGACATTAGATTCGCCTTCGTCCTCATCTTCGTCTGATTCTACGAAAAATATTTTCTTTCATTTTTTAATTTATCGTAAAATTTGACTTTTTAAACTACAGTTAATGTGTCTGAATTACATACCTTTTGCATTGGGAATACGACTGTCTAAGATGCTTGTTAAAATATCTTCATCAGTAGGATAATCCATTGTACATGTACCATCATCAACACTTACGTAATCTTCAAATGTTACATCATCCACACTTGCAGCAATTCATCTTTAACGAACCCTTCCGGAAACAATTGGCAATTGGTTGTTCTTTTACATTCACATCCCATGTTTTACTGAGGTCCCTAATTGCATCAAGTAACGTCACAGTTGTAGGGGCATCCTCCATATTGAGCAAAACTTTCTTTACAGTCCATTTTCCATAATGTTGTTTTAGATTTTTGATTATGCCTTGGTTCATTGGCTGTAATAAGGAGGTCATATTGGGAGGAAAGTAAGCAAGTTTGATGTTTTTCAGTTTATCCCCTACATCCATTGGGTGTACAGGACAGTTATCAACAAACAATAAAATGTTCCCTTTCTGAGAACGAAACTTTATCTAGCTTTAAAAGCCACTTCTCACAAATTTTACTTGTCATCCATGCCTTTTTGTTGTTTTCGTAATCCACATCAAGTGATTTGATACCCTTGAAACAGCGTGGATTTTTTGATTTACCAATAACGAGCAATTTTAGCTTTTCGGGCCCAGTCATATTGCTTCCAAGCAACAGTTATTCTCTCTTTGCTACTTTTTCCACCATAACATTTTTCATTTTTAAATGCAAGTGTTTTATTTGGTAAACATTTGAAAAAGAACCTCCCCGTCTCATCGGCATTAAAAATGTCATGTTTATCGTACTGACCTATTAAATTAGGCAAAACATTTTGAAGCCAATGGTCACGAGTTTGCAAATCCGCTGCAGCACTTTCACCACAAATCGTCTTTTGGACAATATTATGCCGTTTTATAAATTTATCTAACCATCCTACACTAGCTGAAAAATCTTCATGTCCCAAAGCATCTGCGAATTCTTTAGCTTTATCTCTAATTATGGTTCCCGACAGGGGTAGATTCTTATTACGTGCCATGGTTGTCCATTTGATCATAGCTTCGTCAATATCATCATAGATACAGGATGTAAGTCTCTTGCTAACACCATAGTCTTTGATTTTTTCTAAAAGTTCGTCCTTATTTTTTAAAATCGTCGACAAAGCCAAATAAATACCAAATTGTGCAGCAATATCTTTTTTCTTTTTTTCGCCCTTTTCTACCTCGGCAATTAACAAACATTTTTGCTCAAGTGATAAGCACTTTAAATTTCGCTTTGTCATTTTAGATAGGAATGCACTTTCACAATGCACTAGCAAATTTTACCACTGATACTTATCTTTCCCGTAATCTTCGAAAAAAAATTGAGCACACGCGAGTAAACTCTGGTTGCCACTGAACATGTCTACGAAATACCACAGAAATACTCGTCACTGTGCGTAACTAGGGACTTTCCCTAAATATTCGAATTATATGTTTAGCGAATACTTGTAACTACTAACTAAATACTTGTAACGACTTAACCAGAAAAAATTCGAGTTACCAGTGAAATATCAGTTCGACTTATAGAAATATACGAGTTATAGAAATTAAAAAGACAACGAAATATCAGTGTTCATGACAAAAATTCGACTTGGAGAATAATTCGAGTTACAGAAGTTTGAATTAGGGAAGTTCCACTGTAACTTAAAAAATTTTATTTTCTGGAAACTAGAACCTAACCTATTTTATTTTTAGGTACAAAAATGTAGATGTTAGTGTAGCTGTGTCAACAGATAAAGGCCTTATTACACCTATTGTTTTCGAAGCTAACAACAAGGGTGTTATAACCATCAGCAATGAAGTAAAAGCTTTAGCAGCCAAAGCACGAGACGGCAAATTGCAGCCTCATGAATTCCAAGGTGGCACATTTAGTGTGTCCAACTTAGGAATGTTCGGCATTACTAACTTTACTGCCATCATTAACCCACCACAAGCGTGCATCCTTGCTGTGGGTACCACACAAACAAAACTCATTCCTGATGATTCAGAAAAAGGGTAGGTACTCTATTATCAATCTAACAAGTGAAAATGGGCGAAACACATCGCTAGTACTTTTCGTTTTAAATATTTTTGCGCCAATAAATAACTTAACAACATTGTTTTCACAAAAACATTCAGTATACTAGAATGTGTACGCATTTCAAAGGCATTTGTGCAATGAATCTTGGTGGTCTAGAGGCGTAGACCCTGTCTAGTATGGAAAGGGTTCTGGGTTCAATCCTTTTCTTTATTCTAAGAAACTACCTCAATTAGTCTTGAACTGAGTTAATAACGATAGGTGTTTGCCTTTTTGAATAAAGCATTAATTAATTTAAAATTTTCCAAAAATTCCTGGAGAACACGCATTGCAAGTTTAGAAAAAATGGTGTGGACATTTTTTTAGGACTTTTTTTGAAATTTCCGAATTTTAGAAAACCGGACATTTTTTAATTTTCATATTTAAAAAAATATTTTCGCATCACATGGTTATACTTATGGAGGGTTATTAAATAATTTGATAATTTTTATTGTTTGTATATTTTATTTTTGAGTAGTAAGTCAATATTTTCAAAAATTCGTAGTAGCATTCGTTATGAAAATACAGCATTCGCAAAAAAAGCATTTGATTTGCTATTGGATGCACTACAACTCGCTTTCAAAATTTTAAAAGTGTTTTTACAAGGGTCTGTAGACCAAAAAATTATGTCTAATTTCTGTTTCCGGTTCTAGTTAAAATCTTACAAAGAACTGCCTGCAACTAAAAAACTTCCACACACCATATTTGGTAAAAATTGGTCAATGGGTTCCCGAGATATAGAGCAACAAACACGCCCATGCACGCACCCACCCACTCACAGACAGACGTTTTTTTAAAACTACTTTTATATTTCTTGGGTCTCAAAACGTGTATTTCCGTTAATATCTGAAATTTAAAAATTTGCACAAAACCATAATCTTCCATACTTCCATAGAAGTTGAGCAAGCAGTTTCCTATGCTTTAGAAATTGTCACTTATATTTTTTAATAGTATTTTTGTATCATTGTCTTACATGTTTGCATGCTGCAGTAGTGACTCGAGATTGTGCAGTCCAGTTGGAGTTTTCAAAATTTTATTTTGTGTGATAAAATCAATTTTTTAATTTTTTGAGATTAAAGAAGGGAGGGGAAAAATTAATCCCCGTAAATATTGCTGTCCCTTAGAACTTAAGTTTTTTTTTTTTTTAATAATTGCCTAGATTGGCATATTAATGCTATACATAGGAGATATAACTATATACAAGTGACAAAAGTTACATTAAGGGACTAAAACCCTAGTTACTGCAGTTCGCTTTGTTACATATAGTATGGTACAACTGTTCGCATTACTTTTAGCAGAACAAGGCACTCACTTACTAGCACATTGTATCTTTAGTTGACTCATCTGTTGGCAAGAAGGAGATCTGTAGGTACACATCGTTTTAAGTCTTCTGTTCTCTGGTGGAGTATGAGTATGAAGTCCAAAGTGGAGTGCACTGCTGCATATACTGATGTTGTTGAAGAAAGATGTGAATAGCTGCCTTATATGCTCTTCAATGGTTGGCGTGTAGCTCTGGGTGGAGTTGAGTATTTCTAACAAACCAGCTAGCATTGTACACTATTCTGAGAATCTTATTCTGTAGTGTTTTATTTAGGTTATTCCCCAAATCACTGATCCATACATGATTACAGGCCTAATAAGGGATTTGTAGAGTAACATTGAGCAAAGTATCTTTAACGGTGTTTTTCTGTTTAAAAGCGGATATAGTAGCGACAGCTGGGCATAACACTCATTAAGTTTTTGATTAATGTGGTAACCCCACGTCACAGGCTTTTATGAAGATAAAGCCCTAGATATTTAATAACTCTATCGTTTGGATTCCATTCTATGGATTGGTTATTTATAACGAGGAGATCTGGGTCAGGTGGGGGCGTCCGAGTGTTAAAATCTTGGCCTGACATTTTTCAGCATTTAATGTGATTCTCCATTTATTGCACCAAGACTGGAAGTCTTAAGTTGTGAATCTTATTCTACTATCACTAATGAGCAATTCAGCTGAACACATTCTCTGCAACAGTGGACAGCATTGTTTATAGCGCAACGGTAGACACCGGTGTCTGCTGCACTTTTCTTTTGCTCACACCTCACCGACACTATTACTTACTGAAGTTTTTTGGATTTGTGTCAGCTGTGACATTGACAAATAACCCCCAATATGTGATTTGTAATAGAGGCTATTATTCATAATTTATAGCTTGCGTCTGCTGTGGCTTTTGTTAAAGGATTTTTTTAAGTATTAAACAAAGATCTAGCCCAATGAGCCTATAAGTTTAAAAACAAATTGCAGGCAATTTACTTACTTACTTACCTGATCAGCTCGTCTTGTCCGTTGTTCGGTAGGGTGCAGGTAGTTTATTATGAGCAAAATTCTGAAATATTTTTCATTTGACAGTTTTCATCTTTTTGAAAATTTACGTCCATTGTAACATTGCGCTTATACCTCTATAGGGTTATTACTTCACTTCAAATTTGATCCTGGTCTGTCAACTTGTTTTTTTTAGTAATAAGGCGTACAATTAAAAGTTTCCAAAAACTACGTAGCGGCCGCCATTTTGAGGTTGGAAAGATTTGAAAGCAAGCGTTGAATTTGTCCTAAGGTCTTGAGATTCCGTTTTTAGTTTTAACAGGGTGGCCACTTTTCTGGAAAACATGGAAAACCTGGAAAAGTCAGGGAATTTAGATTTTTTAAATTTTAGTCAGGGAAATCAGGGAATTGTACCAATTTCAACGTAAAGTCAGGGAATTTCACGAAATAGTCAGGGAAAATTCTGTAAAATGCAATTATTTTAATATTTTTATTTTTGCCTGCAAAACGAAAATTTTGTTACCTAGTATATGTTTATAAAAGTTATATTTGTTTCATTTGGTTTTTCTTTAAAGTTTAGATGTAGTATTTTGTTACGCTTGTTGAAAAATTTCCATTTGCTATAAAGTAATTTAAGTTTACTTTGCTAATTTTTATGTTGGGTTACAATTTTGTTTAAAAAAAGCAGTTCAAATTGAAAACAGTTTTGGTAATAATAAAATGAGTCAGGGAAAACTGAAGTTTATCAGTCAGGGAAGTCAGGGAAAAGTCAGGGAATTTGAAAAGCAGTTTTAAGTGGCCACCCTGTTTAAAAAATTTCTTTTGTTAAAGAAGTGCCACCAAAGAAAACGTAATTTACGGATATTAATTTCATGAAAATTTTCGAAGTTGAGATTTTGACGGAAATGCATGTTTTGGACCTCTAGGAACTCAAGAAACTTCTTTTAAAAAATGTCTGTCCGTGGGTAGGTGAATGCGCCTTATGAATCCTGAACAGATGAGCCGATTTTGATGAGTTTCGGAATATGCCCACAAAATAGGTTTTTAAAGAAAAACTGAAACCTGAAGCCTTAGACCTGTTTTTTGGGTAGCTTTTTTTTTACAAAATTTAGAAACTTTAAAATGGTGGCCGCTACAATTTCTTTGACTTCAATGGGCTATTACTCAAAAAATGACTTGACAGATTGGGATTAAATTTTGTATTGTAGTAGCTTGAGTGGGACACATTGTTACTATATAAAAGAGTTTTTGTACAAGTAATAATATGAAGTCAATTATTTTCAAGAAAATATTGCCCTGAAACCAGCCACACAATTTTTTTAAATTGTTATGCTTATAGAGCTAGAGATGTACTACAATTTGGTTGGTGTGCCATTCCACTAATTTCTCTGTAATGCCTTTTTGAAAATCGAAAATTTATACCCCTTTATTTAGAATAATAACAATAAAAAGTCTCTGTTTAAACGAAATTGCTCATGGGTGATAGTAGAATAAGATTCACAACTAAATTTTTAAATGCAGCAATATTTAGGAGGGTTAATTTTCCCGCTGTCGCCCAATGTTTGGCAGATAAATTTGTCCTTCTCTTTTGGTTTTCTTTAATCCCAAAGAATATTTTACAAAAAATTTAAAAATCGTATTTTGTCTCATAAAAACAACTGGAAAAATTTTCAGTTTCCAGTTAAAAGACATACCCGCGACCATAGACTAACAGATTAGTAGTGTGCGCTGCCATCATGTTAGCCGAGTTGGTACAGTGGACCACTGTCAGTGTTAGTGTTCGTATACAAAACGTTGATACAAAACTACTTTTGAAGTATGACAAAACAATTTCTAAAGTATGGGAAAGTCTAGGCAAAGTTTTTTCTCATTTTTAAAAGCTAATTTTTTTTATATACTATTTTTTCTAATTACTGGATGACCAAAACATGTATATCTGTCAAACCTCGAAAACGAAAATTTTCACGAAATCCATTTTTGTATTAGTAAATTGTAAAGCAAATCATATCTAAAACTTCTCTAATCATTACAAGTGTTGACAATTCAAAGATATAAATGCGTAAATAGGAATTGTCACTTGTGGTACCTTTTTCGTAACATTATGTAGCTAAAAAGGTATGAAAATAAATGTATTACATTATTATAATACACTGCAGTATATTACAATATAAAAAACTACTTTAAATAATTGTAGTTTAGTTTAATCTTTTATAAATCTTTAATACATGAAGAATTAATCTATACAGAATAATGCTTATTTGAATTACATCTGACTACAGATTCAAGAATACCCAGTTTATCACAGTGACTTTAAGCAGTGATCACCGAATAGTAGATGGAGCTATTGCTGCTAATTGGTTGACAGCCTTCCGAGAGAATCTTGAAGAACCTGAATCGATGATTCTGTAGATATACCGTTTTCTGCACAAAAGCTAGTTTATAATATGAATGTGGTTTTGTTAATATAAAATCGTTTTGAAGTGGAAGTATTATAATTATTTTATTTTAAAATCATTTTTCAAGAAACGTTCTGTATTGCTGGCACGTTTCATATTATAAATATGCCACTGCAGTTAAATAATATTTAAAGTCGATTATTGGCTAGCACACATTTTGGGGTACAATTAACTGTTTCTTTTGTAAAATATTTTAAAAAGTTGACTTTAAATATTGTTTTCTTACACTTTTAAACTAAAGAGGGTTAATTGCGTGGAATTCTGATACCAGTGCTGCCAACTGAAAAATACTTCTGTATCATGATCATTAGAATACATTCTCATCTACATTTAAATTCTCATATTAAGTTGAAAATGTTTATATTTCAATTTCTTTTATTATATTCTCATTATTTATTTGTATATAATTGTTTTTGTTTGATTGTATTAAAAACCTAAAAAAAGTATACAATTTATTTTAAATTAATATTCTATATGCCGTACTACACATTAAATTTTAAATGGCCATTTGAAACATTTTGAGGATCTTTGTTTTTTAAAGATTCGCATTCATCCTGTATAAAAAAAAATATTATTGTTTTTGTTCTTGTTGATCATGAGATATGTATATACAAATGTTATATTAAATCATCATAATTTGAAGTTATTAGCATTTTTATTAAACCCTCCAATTGGGTCGGGTAAGAATTCTGCACATTTTGTATAATTTGTTGAAGTGGAATCAGTTTTGGTGTTTTGTGACAACTCTGTTGTAAACATGCTGTTATATCCCGATAGCACAGGATATCTTGTGGACATTCATTTTAGGTCTAATCTACATTCGGACGACTATGAACACAGTACGGATATCCATAAGATATCCAAAATAGAATATTCATAAAACATTCCACAAGGACGTCCTGTAGGATTCTATTTTAAGTCCGACGGTGGACATGTAATTTTTTTATGTTTTGAAATAAAGGGATTCATTGATATCCAAATGCAAAAATTCATTGGACGTGACAGAAAAATTACGGGATTGGGGGTACACCAAATAATAACCTTTTTCTATTTCTACACACAAAATTTAGAAAGAAAAACTTTTAAAATTGCAGTAAATGTAAAATATAACCGAAAATGTTTGACAAAGAAATTATTACAATAAAATTAAATTGAAAAATACAATATTAAAAAACAATGTTTTGCAGTATAATGGAAAATATTGGAAACGGGTATTGAAAAATATATTTTGAAAAATAATAAATTGTATAAATAAAATTATAATACTTAAAATACAAGATGGAAATCACGACAATACAGTTATATTATTCTAAGCCCAAGAAACTCCTTTCTTTATTTTTCCGTTATAGGTACTTTTTTTGTACTTATTTCAACGTTTTACTTTCTAGCTACTAAAATATATTTTGTTTTCAATGTTTTCATCTGTAGAAAAACATGTACCTATTTGGGTAAAAATCTCAGAATTGATTTTTCATTTTTGTACAGAAAGTTACGGAGAATGTTTGCTTAGTTGTAGAGCCAAAGGGCAAATATTTAATAACATAGGCAAATTTGCTCTCACAATTTTAGGAAAATTAAAAGCAGCGAGTAGAGCAGAAGTAAATGCAGTAGAGTATTGCATATTTTATTAAAATTAAAGTTAGTTTTATAATTTAGGTTTTATTTTAAAAATTATTTTGCTCTTGTAATTAATTTAAGTAAATTGATTTATATAGAGCGTTATGGTGGATACTCGTCTTCATACTATAAACGTCATACAACTTACAATGCAAAAATAGTTTGTAGGAACTTTAAGAAAGCGTTTTTAGACCCATATTTACAAGAACTTATTTTTATTGCTTTGCTATATAGATAATTTATTCTTAAAGTTTGTACAAACTATTTTTGCATTTTTAAGGAAACACTTGGATCTTCACGACACCTACATTTACCATAAAAACTAACATCTTAAAAGGTGTTGAATTTGGGGTTTTTTAGCAGTACCTTTTTGTGCGGAGAATAATATTTTCAGGTCAAATGTTAAGGAATGTCGAGTGCGTAAAAAAATATGTTAAGAGATACATCAAACACGTCTACATCTAGGTCCCTGATTGAGGTGGTTGAGGGATTTGAACAAAAACAAATGTAAAGATATTAATCAAGATGACTGGAAGGGCATGGTCAAAGAATATCACATTATTTTTTGAGAATTTTTATTCACTAATATACACAAAAACCAATTGTACACTTAGCATGTGATAATAGTTTATTTTTTCAAAATGTTTCTAATTTTAAAAACAGTAGTAAAATTTACAAGTGTTTAGTATTCATGCAACTCCCAAGTATGTTTAGTGTTCTAGAGTTAATATTAAAGTTACCTACCACCATTTACATCTTACTGGGCTAATTGTTTACGACAAATTGAATCGTAGAAACTAAATTATAAAACCTTTGGTTTTTGGGCTATACAATCTCAAAGCAAAATGTTTAATATTTCTATTGGGTGTTACACATGTATGTGGATTCCTAAACGGTAAGTGATAGAGATTCGATTACATGAAAAGTATTATTCAGCATCTCAAGTACTGCTATGATCCACATTCAAATCCTACAATTTTTGCTTAATTTTCAGTACAAACTAAAAAAAACTAAAATGTTCAGTTTTTGCTTTTTGTGTGTAATTTGGTTATTATCAACGATATCACAATGCGGTTTTGATTTCATTAAGACACATTTTTACACAGATTTCGAATCTCAAATTAAAATTTTTATAGGTCGTTAAATTTTCAAGATATTGACAGTAACTTCGCTTTTTTAAATATGCGTCAAATGCAACAATGTCATCATTTGATAGAGCTCTTTTTCCTCTTTTCTCTGATATAAAGTTTGATGAGTTTATTTCTACAAATAACGGAGTTGTAAGTAAAAAACTGTTTTCTCATAGTATAGAGTTGTGAAAAACAAGTTTAACTTCCGCTTCCGGTTTAGGTTTTTTTTGAAAAGCCCAACTAAAACTACAATTTTTGACATACCTCTTCACTTAAAATTTCATCAAAATCGTTCCAGTACTTTCGCCTTTAGAGGCGTCGCACATCCATCCACATATCAAACATTAAAAAGGTAATGTGCTTTACACGCATAATTAAATACCCAGTATAATTTGTAATAATTTCACGTTATGCAGCAGTTAATGGTAAACAACTTTTATTATAATAAAAAAAATTGATATTCTCAATAGTTTAGGAAATAATGGTGCGGTGACACTTAAATGACTAGCCCTGTATACTAGGATCATGAAATTGTAGGCTGCTCATAAGAAATGTTCATGTTTTTTAAAACTTAATTAGCTAATTACCTTTATTGCAATCTCATTTAATCAATAAATTAAAATTCTACGTAACCTAAAAATAAACAAAACTAGGTAGACCTAAATGAAACATAGTGTCCCAACATATACCTAGCTCCCTTACCTCCTGGGTAAACACCACCCCCTGCAACATAAAAACTTCTAAAGTAATTTAAATATCTTACCTTACCTATAGGAAGTCATGTTTGCAGGAAAAAGCATCAATTTCTACTTTTATCAGATATATAAGTTCCTGATGCATTGGAAAAGGAAAAAATTCTGTCTCCCCCCAACACAAGCTGTAAAAGAGATACAAATTAGCAAAATCCAATCAAATATCTCATCTTCGGGATCATACAAAAATGATACTAAAGTCACTAACTCTTAAATTAAGCAGGCAACCTGTTTTTTATGTTCATCAGTTTATGGTATCATCATTTCGAAAAATAATATAATTCGCCCATAATTCTATTATTGTTGTAATAAATTTTCACCATTTCAAATTAAAAGCTAAACACCCACTCACTTTGAAGCATTTACAAAACATTTTTAGGAAGTAAAATTATGTAAGTACCTATGTCTGTGCCTATATTGTGTAGAAATTGGTGTTTACTTACGCGTACACACCACACACGTTTAATACTGCCTACAATTTCTGTACAATTTTGAAGTTTTCACAAAGTAATACAATTAACATATAATTAAAAGAATTATAATATAACCAAGAACCACCATTCAGCAGACATTGCGCACAAACAAATAAAAGTATGCAGTGGGAGGAGATATTAATTTATGTAGAGAAAACGACGATATTAATTAAAACGTGATCAGACTGCCCTATCTTCGAGAAGCTGCAACTCCGTAACCGTAAGGAAGTGACATTTTGGCATAATCTGTTTTTTTTCAAGTTCGAAGCGTTACATTATTTTTCAAACACCCGACATGCTTTAGTATGTATGAGAAATATGCTGTATAACACAAATTCATCATTCTTTTCTAACCTATATTAAAATAAATGTAACAGGTTATAGGTTTGACAGATGTTTGTGAAACGTCAACAAGACAACAATAAACATGGAAAAAGTAATCTATTCTCATTAAATTAATGAATTGTTACTAATAAGTTCTTGCACTGTTTATAGAATAAATTCTAATCAACAAGTTATTTAGAAAATTCAATGCGGTCATCAGTTAGCTACATTCTTTCCAGCACAACATCGGAACCAAATATGTCTCATCCCGATTATGAACAATATTCACATGATCACGCAGCTATTTTAATTTTGGTTAAACAGATAGGTTCCCAATTAAAAAATAAGATATTTAATAAATTCTACGAACGAATCTCTCGTATTAACAACGTTAAAATAACTGATTCAACAGGACAGGTACGCAACATTCTTATTCGTTATGTGAAAGAGCATCCAGTGGAAAACAATGATTGGGGAGATTTTCAAACACACAGACGATTGTTAGGCTTAATTTCGCTAGGAAAGTATGATTCACAACAAGAATTGAATGAAATCTGCAGAGTACATGAAAGTTTAAAAGTTAAATACACGAGTACATTATACGACTCGAGATGCATTTTATTTGGAACTAATGATGAAAGGGAATATCCCAGTGATAATAGCAGTCCAGATGAACACAGTATTACAAATAGCTCGCCTGAAATTAGTAGTACTAGCAAAGGTTCAAGTGAAAATAGTAGCGACATAAATGAAAACGACAGTATAACAGAAAAGAATGTAGACTCTTTGAATGATGAGCCTCAGGCTGATGTGCTGGATACAAAAAAGGAAATCAAAAATGAAAATTTCGATGAAAACAAGGAAGAAAACAAGCCAATCAAAAGTGATGAAAACCAAAAATCACCATCAAAAATTAGAGAAAAATTCACAACTCCGAGTAATTTTAAAACACGTGCTTTATTCTATAACGAAAGCGAGCCGTGTTCTGATCTTGAAAATCAGTTAACAGAATTTATTAACTCCTTATTTTGGGTTCTGGAATCTAAAAGACTTGAACGTTCTCGAGAAAAATTAGAACGTGTTTCACTTTTGCTAGCGCCATTTGAAAAAAAAGATTTTGTGGGCTTAGATATGGATTCTCGTAATAATAAAAAACGTTGCACTGGCCGGATGACTAAACATTTGGGGGACTTGTGTTTACAGGCAGGACTATTGTCTGAAAGTTTAGCTTATTATCACAGTGCTGCAGAAACATTAAAATCAGTCAATGATTGGTTATGGTTAGGAGCCGCATACGAAGGGTTGTGTGCAGCGTCTGCTTTAGTTTTATATCCCAATATTCAAAGAAATATTTCTTTACACCGAAATGCTAGTTTACAGGAAGGCTCGCCAAAACGTTCTAATTCTGTATCGACTCCTATGGAAGTTGTTAAAAAAGATATAATAAATATGTTGCCTCCAGAAGAGATATCGAAAAGATATCGTGAAGCTATCATTCATTACAGCAAATATCAAAATGCAGGTAGGTTTAATTAATTTTAGATTTAGTGAAAAAAGATTCCTTTGGATTAAAGAAAACCAAAAGCGAAAAGACAAATTTGGCTGCAAGTGGAAATTTAACTATTATATTTTTTCCTGTGCCAAAAAATTAAGTTGTAAACCTTATTCAACTAGCACTCATAAGTAATGTAACTTAGACATAAATTTTTTACCGGTCTCCGGTTATTAAATAAAGGGACGTGAGTTTTCGATTATCAAAAATTCACAGAAAACGCCGCAGAAAAAATTAGCAGACTGAGACTCGAAACAAACTGTAGCTCAACTCTAGCTGTATTAGCATATAAAATTTAAATAAAAATGATTTGGATCGTTTTTGAGCAATATTTTTTTGAAAATGTTGCAATTTTGAAATTTTTGTCTAGTTTTGTTACCTTACCTAAACACATGACAAGTTTTCCAAAAATAAACATTTATTGTTCTCATGATAAGGAGATAAGGATAAATTCGATTAAATCTAACAAAAAATCTGCCTGAAAACTTGGGTATGAAATTCTTTAACCATTTACCTGAATATTAATAATCACATAATTCCTTGATTGCTTTCAAAAAAGGGCTTAAAGGCATATTTGTTGGACTATTGTTTCTATATTTCAGATGATTGTATTTATATTAACTATAATACATCTTTATGTATAAAAAACTGTAGTAATCTGGTCACTTTGTAATTGCCTCACAAGCTCTTTATTCTCTTTTTAATTTTAAATATTCATTATACATAAACATTTGACAAATCCAAATCATACTGTAATCTTACAACGATAACAAAATTATTTTATTTCATACCGTCCACCTTACACTACTTTACGTAATTTGAGTCCGGGAAATGACACATTACAGTACCAGGCCGGGAAGTGTTGTCTCGCAACCTTTCGCCAATCACAAAACAAGAAAAATTTTCAAACATTTGGTTGCTATCGTTACTCTAAATAAGGCAACCAGATTATCCTTAATAATTTGCTTGATTAAAATATTATCATTTATTTAAAAATTTAAATAAGCGATACAGTATGAAATAAAATGTTGTACGTCACACGGCCGTGAGATAATCTTACAATACTCGTCTCGAAATTCCAGATTCGGCTCCTTCGTCGCCTCATCTGGAAACATCTCGACTCGTTATTGTAATAAGTCATCTCCCGGCCTTGTAACGTAAATAACTATTTATTTTGTTCAGATATAGTTTTAGTTTATCTGACATTAAATTGTTTCCATTGTTTGTGAAATTCATAGTTTGTAAACACCAGAATAGAGTGGTTTGCCACTTTTAAATGAAATGGTGGTTTGCTACCTTTAAATGAAATGCTAAATATTGTAGAGATTAAGTAAGTGCGTAAAATATACTGGATGTAACAGGAAACCGGCTCACCTGTATATTTTCTTTTTTTCTTAAAATATCAGTTTGAATTTTTAGTATGTTATTACTGCGGTAATAATACATTATATCATGTATATTTCAATTTTTTATCGTTTCCGATTTTGTAGAAAATAACTCCAAATGATTTAGTTTAATTTAACACCCTGTTTATTTTTGTATTTTATAATTCAATGTAAAATTCTGAGTCGGTAGACTTAAATTTATTTTTGAGGCCAAATAAAAGAAAAATATGATTTATATTATGTGTTGGTACAATGATATGCATAAAATTATTTTGAGACTTTGTTTGTTAGATTAACAACAAAATTTGTGTCAATGTTTATAGCTGTGAATTAAGACACCATCGAAGGTTGTAAAACCAGTCTAAATTTTCAAATGGCACAGTATTGGCCAACTATTAATTTAGTACAATATTTTTTAACACTTTTTTGTGTCTATTAGATGTTACATGGAGGCCAATACCCATATTAGTTGACGTCCCTGTTTTTATGTTTAAAAAAAAGTTTAATTTTAACTTTTCAAAAATAGAAACAAAATGTTTCAAATATTTTCAGGTATAGTAGAGACAGAAGCCAGTTTTAAAGCAGCACGAATATCTGTTGAACAAAACCATTCTTTACAAGCTGCCAGCTTCTTACAAAATGTTGTTTTCATAAGCCTAACTTTATCTGAACAGGAAAAAATACAGAGATTCGAAACATTGTCAGATCTTTACATGCAGATAGGGTTTGCAAGAAAAGCAGCTTTTTGTCAGAGATTAGCAGCAACGAGATACGTTTCACCTCAAAACCCAACACCTAATTGGAATCAGTGTTATAATCTGATACTGCAAAGCTTCCCTGGACATAAAATTACCTTGGATCCTACAGAAATGTGTACCAGTAATATTCAAATGGGTAAGATAAGATAGCTAAAAAGAAATTATTATTTGAAATACCTAAATCACAGGATATCATGAATTTCCGTGAAATTATAATATTTTGAATGATTTCTGATCTTGATATTTAGGTTGGCCAACATTGCAAATACAACTTTTGCAAGAATTAGTTGTAGCTGCTAAACGTATGGGTCATTCTGCATTGGCAACAAGACATATGACATACCTGTTACAAACAATGTGGCAACACTTATCTCCTTCTGATCAGAAAGAATTTGCCATACAGCTGCAGGTTATTTCGTTACATTATGACTTATTTTAACACAAAAAAAAATGGTTTAAAATATTTCAGTCGCTGTCATCACAATGCGAAGGTGCTCCTGTACCGCTAGTCCTAGATAATGGAGTAGTAATACCGCCAGCGAATCTTAGCAACGTACCTGTTTGTTCAGGTTTTACCTTGCGTAATTTACAACCCCATTTACAGCCTCGTAAAATTGAAGCACTTAAACGAGATTTGGGGCCGTTTCTCTTCACGCCGATTAATTTTGGAAGTCTTGAAAGGAAGAGTAATAAACCACAAAGTAAAATGGGTAAGTTTAGCTATAAATTCTGAAAGATACTTTGAAATACTAATATGTGAACGTATTTTAGATTTTTTGTGGGTGGAAAATGATGTTTGTGAAGTTACTTTAAAACTCATAAACCCTCTTCCGTTTGAATTAAAAGTGTCAAACATGAGACTACTTACATCAGGGGTTGTTTTTGAATCCATTCCTGAGACCGTTGTTTTACCTTCAGACACGCCCACTTCCGTAACACTCAATGGAACACCGAAAGAAAGTGGAGAATTAGAAATATTAGGATATAGTACGCACACATTAGGAGTAAAATCAAATTGTAGATTGCGTTATATGTTAAATTTTCTCCCTCTATACAGCATTGAAGTCATACCTGCTCTGCCTACAATGGAAATCAAAACCTCGCTCCCACAAAGTGCGACATTTTCATCATTCCAGAATTTCGAAAATGTTGTTACATCTGCAAGTATAAGCTTGTATAATGGTGAAAGTACTGAATGTACAATAACTTTAACAAATACAAGCCAAGTACCAATTGAAATGTTGGAAGTTTCCATACAAAGTGTATTAGAACCGTCGTTACAAGATCAGATATTCAAGTGGTCACAAGAAAATTTAGAAAGCCAATTGCCATTAATGCCAAATGGTACTGCTAGTCTAACACTTTATTTATATTCCGCAGCCAATTTTCTAGCAACGGGATTTGGCCCTACAGAATTAAGTAGTGGCGTTTTTGGTAGTTCGCATGCTAGTAGCATTATGTCTGTGTCTGCTGGTCCCAGTTCACTACCTTCGCGTCTCAACTCACCTGTTCATAGTGCCATGGGTAGCAGTTTTCATGGTACAAGACGGAATGAACTTAATTCAAGTTTCAGGTAAGTTTATACATTGAGCGACTAATAAAAAATAATGCAATTGTGCTCTCAAGCTGCTGGGGGATTAGTTAATTAAATTAATCATCAATTCTTAATTCTTTTATCTATTTTTGCGATGAAGCTGATTTATGTTTCAACGTAAATTATACTTACATTATGTTACGATGTCGCCACGGCCTTGCCACCATAGCGCAAAAATTATAAATGGCATCATGGGTCGAGTAACGACTCATTTAAAAGCCCCTTTTCAATTTATTTAATTCTATAGATTCAAGTTGAAGTAACAGCAAGTTAAACTAATGTTATTTGTTGAAATACAAAATTAAATTCTTTTAAAATCAAATATAGGTAAAGTTATCTAAGCAGATGTTCAAATGCACCCTTTCTACTTTTTAACAGTAGTAAAGCCAATTTTAGAACTCTTGTCGAACTGTTCTTCTTTTCTAAGTGCGGTTATGCTATTGCATATTTAGTCACAAATATACTCTAGTGATTGTGGTGGGATTTTGTAAACAAGGGATTTAAGAAAACTTTACAAAAAATTAGCGAACCACTTCGCCTGGACTTTCCTATACTTTTATACAAAATAACTATTTTCAGTTGTAGGGTATTTAAATATAAAACCCTGCTAATCCCTCATTGCAAGAAGGACAACCAAACCACCTGCTGGGTAGAAATTTTAGGCTCCTGCGGTACAAAGCTACAAGGTCAGCGTGTGACTATTATTATGGGATTATACTGTGTTCAGTTCTTATATAATACTACCTGTTTCGCAATGTACCTCGCCCATTCTGAAGTTATCATTGATGCTCCTATGCTGACTATGTTACAATGTAAATTTTTTTTTAGAAAATTGAAATTATTTTTTGATGTTTTGGAAAAAGATTCCTCGGGATTAAACAACAATGAAAAACTGAAGGAAAAATTCCTTTTCCAAAGTTAGGGAGGAAGGTAAAAATTAACCCCCCTAAACATTGCTGTGCCTAAAAATTAAGTTCTGAATCTGATTCTATCACTCATGAGCAATTTAGCTCAAACAGAAATGTGTTATTGTATTGTATTGAAATTAGTGGACTAGCACATCAACGAAATTATAGCTTATTTCTATCTCTTATTAGCATATAAAATTTATATATATTGTTTTGAATATGTTACAATTTTGAAATTTTGAGTAGTTCCAAAAGTCCTAGTAGCTTGTAACATTTTGTATCGTTAGGGCATTTCCAATATCATATTTCATCCTGATCTGATAACTTGTTTTTGAGTTAATAGACGTTAACACCTTTGCTGCTTACCAAAAATTTGCATAACAAATTTTCAAAAATTTATAGAAGGCGTCAAGAGAGAAATTTGCTAGCTGGGACATAAACCATATTGTAGCGCTTCCTCAGCTGTATGAGCATACAAAATTGAAAAGAAATCGCGTTGCCAGTTTTTGAGCAATATTTTATTGAAAATTTCTGAAATTTTGGAAATTTTTTTCACTTCATAGTTTTTAACTTTTCAAAATTTTTGTGCACAATAACATTGTGTCTCTATAGGGTTATTACGATAAATTATTTGAACCTGATCTGTGAACTTGTTTTTGAGTAATAAAGCTCAAAGTCAAAATTATCAGAAAATTGTACCGGGTGCCATTTTATAGCTAGAAAGTTCTAAAAAAAAGCGTTGGATTTGCCTTAAAGACCTATCGAATTTAGTTTTCAAATTTATAAAATTTGGTTTCTAAAGAAAATGCCACCCAAAAACATGTCTACTTATGCTTTCGAATATTATTAAAAGCTTATTTCCCTGATGGATTTTTGATATACCCCCACATTGCAAAGCTCATTGAAATCGGAACATACGTTTGGGAGTTATGGAGCACACATACCCACCCACCCACAGACTGATATTTTTTTTAAACCACTTCTTTGGGGCGGTGAAGGTCCAAAACATGTATTTCCGTCAAAATTTAGATTTTTGAAAATTTCATGAAATCACTACTGAAACTACAGGACAGTAAAAAAGTCTAAGGAAACTAAGCCTGTCATGCAGGCCAGTTAACAGCTTTCCAACTATCGATCTCCCTGCCAGGTACATTGCAACTAGGAACTCTCCTACACCTTCGTTGTAATAAGGAGGAGTTCCATCTTGTGACAAGATGATATCGATGTGAAATTCTTTTTCATTATTTTCTGCAATTTCGCTAATAAATCGATTACTATTTATATATTGCCGTCCAAGAACAAAGGGCTTGTGATGTGATTGCCCAATGTTCCGATGGTAACTGGGGTAATGAGAAGGCGGATGAACCAGCAAGGGTGGATTTGGAAAGATTCCTTGGAAACCAAAACCAATGTTACCTGGCAAGTGAGATTTTTCGATTTCTCATTTACACAGTGGCGTAACTATGGGCAAGGCGATGGTTTTGGGTGCCCCAAACATCTACATTATTTCTTTTATAATTTTCCTAACAATGTCCGTGCGGGGGGCCCAGAAATTGTCTTTGTCTTCATTGCTAATTAAATATTTTGCCAATTTCCTCGTTATCGTCTGTTCATAGGTTTTATCACCGCTGTTATGTATTTTGTTATATTGCTTTTGTCTGTGAGTTTCTTCATCTCTTTCATTTAATATCTTTTTTATTTGTTCTTGGCATTGTCTTCTCTCGATTTTTTCTACTGCATACCTATTTCTTCTCAAAACTGTTCCTAACCTCTAAATACGGTCCAAAAATTAAACTCCTACAGCCATCTGTTGCTAGATTGCTGAACCGGCCCTACACAGACAGACTCGTGTATGTTTCACTAGAATGAAGTTTCCCTGCAACCCGTAAATACTCGATTCACACACAAGTGACGTTTTGTATAAATCCTACTGCACCCAGCTCTTTTCAGAGTTGCCAAACAAATAACCTCACTTTTACCAGAGCACCGCAACCCCAAAGAGGTACCTGTCTCCTTTCTTGCCCCCTACCTCCGACATACGCTCTAGTAAGCCGTTGCTGCAAAACGAGTGTACATGCGTTAATCCCTTACAGGACATGTTTCGTTTGTGCGAATCAACTTTGTAATTTATTCACTGTTCTTTTATAATTGAGAATTGACCATGTTTGATATTTTGTTTGTTCAGTGTAGGTAATGTTTGGTAAATGTTGAACTTTTTGCCTTTATTTGTTGAAATGTTTTGTTATAAAACTTTGACTGTATAATAAAAAATACATTCATTATCTTAAAGGTATTAGCGTGTTAAAATATTTTTATTTAATTTTGAATGAATACAATTTTATTTTTCAATATTTAATCTGTTGTTACTTTAATTTCAATTGATAAAATTATAAAAAGTTAGCTTATCATATGTAGAATGAAAAAAGCTTAACAAATGAGCCGTCATTCAACCCATTATGCCATTTAAAATCTTTGTGTCGTTGGGCCTCAGTAAAGCCTGTTTCCTCAAAAAGTAGTATTTGTAGTTTAATTTAATTTCAAAATGTTTACTTTCAATAATTTATGTATTTCAAAAGTTGTGGTCAGTGGCGCTTATTGATACCAATATAAGACAGATATGAAAGTGACAAAAGGTGCCATCATGTTACATTACACTACATAATTTGTCACAGATACTTGAACCAACGATGTAAACTATTTGTGTATATTAATAAAAAATAGGCTGTTTTGGTCAAAGACCTATTCAGGGACTTAGAGTTGTTCGGCCTTTGTGCACAAGATCGAAATGCCCCCCTCCCATACCATAAAAAAAAATGTTTATACGAGATAAATTTGTTGTATAACAGCAAATTAAATGTAGATAATAACCTATGTGACAAACTAAAAAAAAACAAATAAAATAGACCTTCCAAACTATGTCAAAAATCAAAAACAGAAACAGGTAGGCACACTGCTATTTTGTATCCATACGTGTACAAGGTAAAACCCACAATGGCCTTTTAGGGACTGTATGCTTCCCTGACAGTCAGGGTACTAACCGTTTTGTTATCCTTTCTCTAAAGTCGAGTAGTCTTGCTAAAACCGTGGTCATGCTAAGCCACAATACAGCTGCAGCATACGGCATGAATAGCTGCATAGCAGTCTTCTGAAGCCAGAGTGTGACTCCTGGGCCACCAGCCTTACATTCATCTGAAATTCCGTCAGCACATTCTAGTGACACAATGTAAAAACCCCAATGGCCTTTTAGGGACTGTATGCTACCCAGGGTACTAACCTTACACATATTACGACATGTTTACATGCCATTATCAAAAGTTTAATTAAAAAGTAAACAGTTAGTGTTGCTATAGAAATAACAACATTTTGGAATAACAAATCAAAA
This sequence comes from Ctenicera cuprea, assembly GCA_958336395.1. Lineage (NCBI taxonomy): Eukaryota > Metazoa > Arthropoda > Insecta > Coleoptera > Elateridae > Ctenicera > Ctenicera cuprea. The sequence continues at coordinate 27,434,652 of OY284489.1, read as the reverse complement.
CATCTGCAGACATAGATTACCAAGATCAAGATTGATTTGCAAAATCAAAGACAATATTTTGTATATATTTGCAAACTTTAGCAGTTCATATAATAATTTTATTATTTTCTTTCAGGTCATCAAATTCTGGACAGTCCAGCATGACAACCACAGGATACAGATCACCTGGAGCCTTAACGCTTCCACAACATGCTGCTTCGTCAGTTATAGAAGGTCAATTGCAATTGCGTTACAGTGGAGGAGCAGGGTTACAGGCAGGGTATTGTCGTACGTGTTCAGTCTTCCTAACTCTTGAGATGTTACCCTCTTTACAAGTTACAAGTTGGGATGTACTCCCAGCAGAAACGTAAGTTTTGAATTATATACAGCATACATCATATAATATAATAAGTCGATATTTATTTTTTTATGCCCTATTTTTCAGATCGTCTCAGTTCTATCTGGTACTTGACATAGCCAACTTGACATCTCAGGAAATGGAACTACATTATACACCTTCAAAACACATGCTTGTTGAAGGTCATGAGAGTTGTCGAGTACCAGTGCCTGTTAATCGTTGCCCTTTGTCTAAGCTAACTAAATTATATATGGATCAAAGTAGTGGTCTTGATGATCGATTAGATTTGGACAAAATTTGTTCAGAACATATTGCAAATCTTGTAGATCTTAGATGGCAATTGCTGGCACTCAATATTAAAGGCAAAGCCACGCTTAAGGGTATCACACTAACACCGAATATGCTAGATATTGTACGCATGTCTCCTTTAAACTGGGGTAAATATTTTGATGTTACTTATTTAAGCTACTTTTTTGGACTGAATTTTTTAGAGGTCACTATAAATGGAGATGGGCTTAAGCCACAAGAGGAAATTAACTGTGATGCCGGTGATTGTTTAAATGTATGTGTTAGCATAAGCAACAGTTTAGAAAAACCATTGAGGCAACTTATGCTTTCTATACAATTCTATCAAGATCATCAGAACGGAATTCATAATTACAGGCTTGAAACTCGTGTGGTTATTATTGGGTGTACAAAGTATGTAAAAAACTTCTGCAAATTACCTAAAATTAAAAACTTCTCATTTTTTGAACAGAAAACTTCTTCCAACTTTAGAACCTCAGAATAAAACCTGGCATGCTTGTAATGTGCTGTTCCTTACACCGGGTCAATATAAAATGGATATACAATGTTCCACACCCGATGGTTCAATAACTGCACCCACTATTACAGGCACTGCAGGACATACGTGGCGTTATATACCTACTGTTGATGTTAATGTTGGTATTTAATGGTATTATTATGCTTTGCATTTTTAAGTATTGCAGGTAAAATAAGTGTATATATTTTGTAGCAAATATTGATTAAAATAAATTAAATAAAGACTTAAAAACAGTATGTGTCAATTATATTAAAAACAATAACTCATTGCACCCACCTCAAATTTAGGGCATCCCTGTGAAAATTTTAGACGAGCTTTTTCTGGCTTAGCTGCTAAAGTTTTACGTAGGCATACATTTTATAGTATGAATAAAAGTATTCTTTGAAACGTTAATTTTTATTGGCATGCTTCATAAGAAATGGCGCTAGACCGTTAAAAATTATGGTTAATGAATCCATACATATATAAAAGCACAAAGGGTTTTTTTCTCCCCTTCCTCCAGCGGCTACCGCTTCACCAATTTGGACCATTTTTTTTTTCAATGAAAGGTCTCTATCCTCAGATGGAACATGAAACACTTTTATATTTTTATTCTACGTCGATTTTTTAATAATAATTATTTTAATTTGTAATATATATGACGGTCGGCTAGACGCGCGTCACTTGGGGCGCTCTCTATAATAACGTCGCGTGTCATTATTGGAACTAATCCATCACGTGACTTGACATTTCGCCGGTTCTGCCAACGCTGTCTGTCAGTGCATTGTGCGCTGGGGTAACACTAGTTTGTGTTTATATGTGATAATTTTAACTATACATCTCTAGGATACAGAGCGTTGTAAAATTACACCGATATACTGATGATTTTACTTTCCTACACTTTCAGTGTAGGGAAGTATTGATTTCATAAAAATTTTCGAATTTAAATATTTTACGGAAATGCATGTTTTGGACCCAAAATAGTGGTTTTTCCAAAATATATCTGTGGGTGGGTGGGTACATTCGTTCCCTCTTATCTCAGAAATGGTTGGTCCAATTTTTATGCGCTTTGGAATGTGGAGGTATATCAAAAATTCATGGACTAAATAAGCTTTAAGAAATCCAAAATCGGAATCTTATAAAAGACCTTAGCCAAATCAAATGTTATATGTATAGGATACTAGTCTTAAAATAAATATTTAAGATTTTTGTTGAGCAAAAATTATTTGTCAAGAGTGCTATAACTTGCATAAAATGGTTTCTATGAAAAATATACAGTGATGTGAGTCTCAGTATATTACCAATCGGTGAAATGCTATTTTACCGGTAAAGTAATTTTTCGGTAAAATGGTAAAATCATTTCGAATTGCCGCGCGCGCGGATATTCTACATACTCCAAAACAAAACATTATTTTTCTTGGAAAGGGTCAGAAATGTTTTGTGGTAGGAAACCTAAATAAAGATTAATTTCTTTAAACCAATCATATAATAATATACAGGGTCGCTATTAAAGATGGAACCAAAGCTCTCCTGCTAAAACGGTTTGAGATATAGATATGAAAATTGGAAGGCTTCCATTTGAAATTATTTCGCATATTTTGAGGTTAAAAAACATTTTTTTTACATGATTATTGAGCGCGGCCGCCATCTTGAATGTTTTTAAATGGCAACATGGGCTTTGTGATACATCATTAGAAAGCTTATTTTTTTCTTTCTTACTACCTTAATCATGTATGGTGTTAAAGTAGAAAATAATGCAGAAAAATTAGAAAAACCTTTGCCATATTTCACGAAATTAAGGTTTATTTGTCACGTAATACAATAGTTGTAAGGAAACAAACCATATGTACTGTGTTTTTTGTCACTTATTAAACCCCTGCTGATTGTTTTTTGTTTATTTTTGACGTTTCGTATTGCAAAGGTATCTAGATTTAAAGTGCAATACATTAGCCAGCCACGCATACGGCATTATTTTCTACTTTAACACCATACATGATTAAGGTAGTAAGAAAGAGAAAAAAATAAGCTTTCTAATGATGTATCACAAAGCCCATATTGCCATTTACAAAAATTCAAAATGGCGGCCGCGCTCAAAAATCATGTGTCAACAAAATTTTTTTTTAACCTCAAAATATGCGAAATAATTTCAAATGGAAGCCTTCCAATTTTCATATCTATATCTTAAACCGTTTTAGCAGGAGAGCTTTGGTTCCATCTTTAATAGCGACCCGGTATATTAAATATTTTTTATGTTTGTTATTAAAAGTTACATCAATTACATTTAACTTTATGTTTATATGTATAAGTTTATTTTATCTAAATGTTTATTTCGATTTATATCTTCATATTTTTTATTTTTGTTATCACATTTTGCTTTGTATTTAATTTAGGTATACTTTAATAATTATAACTGTAACTGTAAGTTACATAACCGTTATATTTTTATAAACTATAAATAATTGTATTTTTGTATCAAGTATTAAGTAGACCTGTCGAGTATTTAGTATCAAACTAAATGTTTTTTCATAAGGAATCCAATGACATCATTTTTGATGTGAAATGGATTTTACTTACCGTTTTTTATTTTACGGGTAAAATCACATCACTGAAAATGTATTTAATAAAAATTGAAATAAAAACAGAATTTCCACCTGTGATTATTCTCTAGCAACATAGCAGAAATATACAGACTTTAAAACGATATTAAATCAGTCGTGTCTTTTTTCCACAGGGTCAATTGTTTTTCCCAAGCATGGCGGCCTATTGTGCCCCAGTAGAAACCTTTTGGCCTCACAATAATAGTCTTGTTCCCTCAAAGAATCTGAGGATGTCGTTGGATGGAGGTTTTAGTGCTCATTTCGGTTTCCAGTTCTGGTACTCCAAAATGCCCTTTACTCTTGCTCATAATTTCATTTATAAATCTCATAGACAACACATAACTCAAACATTTAGACAAAAATATTGTACATGTTTTTAATTAAAATAAAAATAAACAATTTTATGCAAAAACAAAATACATTATTTACATCTTTATTAAGGGAATCACAACTACACTATTTTTTGCAGCTTTAATAACAGTCCATCTACCAAACCTATGTTCACTTCCAACACTTGCTATTAAATATTTTCCATCTGAAGTAAACGCCATATCATTAACGAATCCTGTTATTTGAATGGTAAAAAGTAATGTTATTGTACGAAAATTGTCCCCTAATTTCCATAATCTGATCAAACCATCATGCGAACCTGATGCAATTAAATCAGTATTAAGTAGGGAAGCTACTGCAGTAATCCAAAAAGGTTGGGAATTACTCGAATCATGTCCATGTGCTTCTTTAATTGCACACAAAGGTTTCTTCTTTATAGACGACCACACACATAGTTGTCCGTCATCTCCACCAGAAATAAAATTTTCTTCATTAATCAAACGCACAATGTCTATGCTTCCCAAGTGTCCATTGTAAATTAATTGAGACTCTTCAGCAATTTTCCATATTCTTATGCTGGTGTCTCTTCCACCAGATGTCACAGCACGTTCTCTTGTTAAGGCATCTATAGCAGTAATGGCGTCTTGATGCCCATAGAGGGTTTCCACGTATGACATTTCATCTAGTGACCATACTTTTACAGATTTATCTTTACTGCATGAATATAACGTATGTGTATCACGTCTGAATGCCAAACCTGTCACTGCATTGCGATGACCTTTTAGTGTACCAATATGCTTCAGATCGGCAGGATTCCAAACTTGAATATCATTACTAGCATCACCTACAGCTAAATATTTATCATCCAATGATATTGCAATACTCATGATCTGTTTACTATGTCCCAGTATTTCTTTTGAAGTTGAGACAACATGATGTTTGATAAACGGAATACTTGAAACTTTTTTGTGTTCTGAAAGTGACCACTTCACTATACTGCCGTCTTTACTCCCAGAAAATATAAAATTATTATCAGACGACAAACAAACACATGTTACGGCACTCTTATGTTCTTTACATTTTAAAGTAATCACATTACTAGTATCGGCACTCTTATATTGATCAGCAACAGACAATCTCAATTTTCCTGCTTGTTTTAAATAATCTATCTTGAGACGTTTTGATATTATATCACCATTAGTTCGGCCATGTAGAATTTCTTTTTCTTCTAGTCGTTGGCGTTCTTCCTTTTCTATTTCCTCCAGATACACTTTAGCTAAACGTAACTTCTTTTCCTGTGCTGTTTCATTTTCATCTTCTGATGATGACTGGTCTGGAACACTTTTTAAATTCTCTTCCTCTTCGCTACTTACTTCATCATCTTGTGGTTGCTTTTTGGCTTTTCTCTTTACACCTTGTTTTGGTGCATATTTATTTCTCGTACTTTTGTTATTTAAGTGTTTTCCTTTAATAAAAAATGACATTTTCTAATTATTACTATAGTTAAAACACAAAATAACTACGATATAATGATACACGAAACACACGTGCAAAACACTTTGTTAATTGAGGTTATGTATATTAGCCTGTGACAGTTACTAAGACAAAATCTTCAACCCTAGTACGCTGTGTCTATCTTTACAATCACGGGCATTCAAGGCTGCCCTAAACATTTCGTTTTACCACAGTGTATTAGTCTAGACTGTGGTTTCACCGTCGTCTAACATACAGATCAACACAGATAACGCTTTTTATTATCATGAGTCTCATATAACAAGTGATATAATTATTATCACTTATAATACCACGAATAGTCAAAGTTATGTTGACTATTTTTGCGGTGAAATATCAGAATGTCAATTACGCTTGGATACGATTAAGACGAGTGCACCAGCACGAGTCCTAATCCCAAGCGTAAGGGACATGATCTTTTTTGAAGCTAGAAACTTGGAAAAAAAGCGTTGAATTTGCCCTAAAGTCTTCTATCAGATTTTATATTTATAAAATTCGGTTCCGAAAAAAACGCCTGTCTAACTTCTGTTTCTTGTTTTGGATTTTTTCAAACTTTATTCCTCGATAAATTGTTGATATACCACTACATTCCAAAGGCCATTGAAATCGGATTATTCTTTTGGGAGTTATGGGACGCACAAAAACGAATCATAATGCATAATCAACATAATGTTGGAAACATAATATTTTTATGTTCGAGTGTATATTAGGGTTTCTGTATTCCCGGCATATTCTGATTTCCGGGAATCAGGAATTCCAATTTAGCATTCCCGAGAAAACCCGGGAATCGGAGATGTTTGAAATAAAAACCAAAATTATGTATTTTTTAAGTTCTTTCTTATTTAAAATATAGATAACAAGTCACTTTGTAGCAACTGGCACAACTGCACTCAAAAAACAACACTGAAGAATTAATGTGTCTGCACAAGAACCTTATCCCTAGAGCACTGGTCATAATCTGAAAGATCATTCCTTCCTGTGTGTCTTAGCTAACCCGCTCCTTCATTTATGGTCTTAGCACTCTTAGCGAACATCCCCTGGAAAAACATCTCTGATAAAAACATTCCCGGAAAAAGCATCCCGGTAAAAACATCCCCAGAAAAAACATCTCCGGAAAAATAGCTTCAACTAAAAATACCTTTGAAAACAGGTAATAAGCATTCCACAGAAAAAAAAAACGTGATTTTTGCCGTGTTTTATTTTACTCTGCACCACCCACATAAAAATTATATTTTTAGCTTAGTTGAAGTCGAGTATTTGCAGGCTGACAAGTTTTCTCTAAGAAGAATACTAAATGTTATAAAATGTAAAACGACATTCTACTGTGACTAATTTTCTTTTGCTAAAATCGCATTAGGAAATGTTCGGAGGTCCAAAACATTTATCAGTTTTTTGTTGGGAATTTTTTTCCGAGGCTCTTTTTTACTGGGGCTTCTATTTGCAGGAGTCTTCTTTCCGGGGATATTTTTTCCGGGGCTTTTTTTTTCGGGGATATTTTTTCGGGGATGTTTTGTTCGGGGATGTTTTTCTCAGAAATGTTTTATCCTAGATTCAAAAATAACATACTCCATTTTCATTAATTTGATTTTGATTGACTGGTTAGAATAAATTACGATTATTTATAGAATAATATATGTAAATTAACTAGTGTGTTTACTAAATACGCACATGAATTAATTACTATTAAAAAATGTATATTTTGCAATTATTCCTTTTGATAAATGCATATTTATCTATAATCTCTAATAAAACAAAGGGTGCGTGAACAAGTACTTAAAGTGTATTTATCATCGTACGTGAGGAAATAGGCGTACACTTTTAATAATGTATTTTCTTTGTATCAGAACAAAAACAGGTACACCCATGAAGTATACGTAATTTGTAACTATTAATTATATATTATTATTTGTTATTCTAATTTTAGTTCTTGTTCGAATTTCGACAGAATACAAGAGTGGGAAACTGACACACACTAACTACTGTATAAAGTTATTTTGCTTTTATATAAAAGAAAAAACACCAGAAGAGCCACAAGAATAATTAACTTATTAAGGGTATACAGGATGTATCAAATTGCATGTTAACTATAGGGATCTCGCTTAATTAAAGAGATACGACGATGGTTAAATTAGAGAAAAGTTGTGGAATTTTATGCCCACTAATAATCTAAAACGATATTAGACCTATCTTGCTTAGTTTCCGAAGGAACTGGAAAAAACTGAAATTTCGGATTTCTCGTTTTCGGCCATAACTCATTTATCATTTATGTTACATGTTTCTAGTTAACGCATTTTTAAGACACTTTTTCATGCCGAATCTAAATTTTTGATCAGATTTGGTATAACTGTTACCATTGCTCATTTTCGACTGTCAACTTTTTTTTTCTTATGTTCGGCATTTTAATTTTTTTCATATTTGAATAGAGTTTTCAATTCTGATTTCAACGATGTTTCACACTTTGCATTTTGTTTAAGTTTTGAGCATTTTATTACAGAAAATAAATATTTCTTAAGAGTGACATGGAAAGACCACATCATTTAATTTATTTTGAAAAAATTCTAGTAGGCCATGAACTGATAGAAGTAAAACAAAACACTACTTTTATTTACTTTGGCCTTTAGATACATTAGGCACGCGAAAATTTCAGGAAACTTTGTTTTGAGTGTAGGCAGCAGGTTATGTTATTATTTACAAAAACAAATAAATGACAAAATTTCTAACATACACAACCTACTGAAAATTCCACTTGCAGTTTTTATGTTTGCAACTGACATAACAAATTTGAATAACAGGTTAAATAAATACAACACTAGAACTGCACTAATACAAACAATTATTAAATAAATGTTCAAAACATTCGACACCTTCGTAAAACATGGTCTAAAATAAACTCTCTAATCTGTGTGTTAATAACTGTGTCATTCATTTGTTTTCGTTGTTAAATTAGTTTAACCATCGTCGTATCTCTTCAAATAAGCAAGATCCCCATAGTTAACACGCAATTTGATACATCCTGTATAAGTATAAAGGATGTATCAAATTGCATGTTAACTATTGGGATCTCGCTTGTTTGAAAAGATGCGACGACGGTTAAATTAGTCAAATTTTATGCCCACAAACAACCTAAAAAGAAATTAGAGCAATCTTGCTTGGTTTCTGAAAGAACTAAAAAAAACTAAAATGTTTGTTTTTTTTTTATTTTCGGCTATAACTCATTTGTCATTTATGTTTCATATTTCTAGTTAACGCATTATTAAGACACTATTTTATGTTGAATCTAATTCTTTTATTAGATTTGATATAACTGCTACAATTGTTGATTTTTGACTGCAACTTTTTTTTCTTATAACCCCCCCCCCCCAGTCTAAATTTTTTCATATTTGAAAATAGAGCTGTTATTCTAATTTCAACGACGTGTCACACTTTTGTTTAAGTTTTGAACATTTTTATTACAGAGAATTTAAATTTCATACGAGTGCCATAAAACACCACGTCATTTAAATTGTTTAAAAAAAATCTAGTGAGCCATGAACTGTTGGAAGTAAAACAAAACACTGCTTTTATTTCCGTTGACGTTTTGATACATGAAACGTACGTGAAAATTTCAGTTTGTTTTGAGCGTGGGCAGCAGCTCAAGTTATTTTTTACAAAAACAAATTAATGACATAGTTTCTAACATACACAATTTACTGTAAATTTCACTTAAAGTTTTTATGTTTACAACCGACATAAACACGCTCACATTAAATAAGTCAACGATGCTCAGAAGCTCGACTAAAATGAATTCTTGAATTTTTTATAATCTGTGTGTTAGAATTTTTGTCATTTATTTAAGTAAAATAGTATATTATGCAACGAATCTATAATGATAGCTATTAATACACGACTGAGATTACGACACGAGCGGTAGCGAGTGCCTTAATTCAAACGAGTGTATTAAAAGCCATTATATAAGAGTTGCATACAATACTGTTTCTACGATTAGTTAATTTAATAAAAAAATATTCATTAGAAAAGTTTTTTTATGCAAAAAACCTCAAACTGTTTTGCCATGTTAAATGTCAACAACTCTTGTAACCATGGTTACCAAAAACAATGCTTTGCTGCTATTGGTCAGTTTGGGTCATTTCATAATGAAAATCTGTATCGAAGTGGGTATCATTTTAGTATAGGCAGCGCACAGTTAATAAGTAAATTTTCACATACCTAATGTATCTAAACGTCAAAATAAATAAAAGTAGTGTTTTGTTTTAGTTCCATAATAACATTTAGTTTATGGCCTACTATAATGTTTTTAAATGAATTAAATGACGTGGCTTTCCATGGCACTCTTTTGAAATTCCTATTTTCTGTAATAAAATGCTCAAAACTTAAACAAAATGCGAAGTGTGACACATCGTTGAAATCAGAATTAAAAACTCTATATCCAAATATGAAAAAATTTAAAACGTCGACCATAAGAAAAAAAAGTTGACAGTCGAAAATTGTGTCTTAATAATGCATTAACTAGAAATATGTAATATAAATGACAAATACGTTGCAGCCGAAAACAAAACATCCAAAATACTGTCGTATATGAAAGTAAAAAGTAATGTCATAGGAATTGAACCAAATTACAACACGGTAGAAGTGCTTTGGCCCATACTTGTTGAAACACCCGTATAATAATATTTTGATGATAATACGAGGCACATTCATTTAATAATTTACCTACGGATGAAAGAAGATACACAAAGATTGAAATTACTTTTTACGTTTCGCGTTCCTGTAGCTTAATATAAAAGTTTCTCTGTAATTAGCAACAACTGTAATTATTACGAGAGTGGGTTAAAAAGTTCGTGGGATGACGGATAGATGGCGCTGTTTCAGACAGTTTTTGGCGCTCTGGCCAGTTCACCCCTTCAGATCGTCAACTGTCAAATTTCAGATCGCTGCGTTCATTCGTTTCGTTTTGACAGCTGTTTAATTAAGAGCGTGTCAGAGTTTTTGCCAAGATAGATAGTGTTGAAATTCATGCTGTCATTAAGTTCTTCTTCTGGAAAGGCTTATGAGCAACCGACACTCATAATGAGATGAAAGGTGGTCTGAAGGACTCGGCTTTTTCCTTTTCCGCTTATGATAAATGGGTTCGTGAGTTTAAATGTGGTCGTACAAGTGTTAAAAGTGCACGCCATAGTGGACGCCTAAAATCTGCCACTACACCAGAAATTGTTGAAAAAGTGCATGCTATGGTGTTAAAAGACTGTTGGTGGGAGACGTATGAGATAGCGGAGGCTGTAAACATCTCAGAAAAACGCGCAACGTACATTTTGAATGAAGAGTTGGCCATGAAGATTTTGTCCGCGAGGTGGGTGCCGCGATTGCTCAGTATTAATCCGAAATTGGTGTGGATGCAAATTTCTTGTGAGTGTTTGGAGCGTTTTCAAAACAACAAAGTTGATTTCATTTATCACCACAGATGAAACTTGGGTTCATCATTATACTCCGAAAACAAAACAACAATCTAAACAGTGGCGGCACAGTGGTTCTCCAAAGAAGGCAAAGGCTGTTGCATCTGCAAGAAAGGTAATGGCTTCCATCTTTTGCGATGCAAAAGCTATTCTTCTGATTGACTACCTTCCAAAAGACCAAACCATCACAGGCGTATACTACGCGAGTCTTTTGGACAAACTAAAGCAAAAAGGTTTGGCCAAGAAAAAAATCATTTTTCACCAGGACAATGCACGGCCCCACACGAGTGTTATTTCTATTGCAAAAATTCACGAATTAGGCTTCGATTTGCTGCCACACCCGCCTTATTCGCCAGACTTAGCACCGTCGGGCTACTACCTGTTTCCACGTCTGAAAAAATAACTAGCAGGCCGGAAATTTTCAACAGACGACGATGTTAAAGCTACCGTGAATGTCTATTTTGAAGAACTTGACAGTTCTGAATTTTATTCCACAGACTTTACAGCCCATCCTCGTATTCATATACTTAAAAATAGTTTAAATGATTAGGTTTTCGCGTTTCGCGACAGCATTCCTACTTAAATTGGATTATTGCCTTACTTTAATACTTGTGAATTAAAATAAATTTCTAAGTATTTTCTGATTAGGTACTTAATTGAAAACCATATTTATTTACCAGTTTTAACGTAAATTAACTTCTCCAAGTTTTTGCAATATAATAAATACAAACCTAACACTTGATAACAATTTAGATAACTTCTGGTAAATATTCAAAATTAGTATATGACATCAATTGTAAGAATCCGATCAGATATAATTACATTATACTGGTTTCGTGATCAAAACATTATTTTTTTCTCTCTATAATCTCGATAATCCAATGCGATTGTTACCTTTCCTATTCTTATTCCGTATGCATTTTAATCGCACGTAAACGATAATTAACGACTGATAATCTTTTCTATAAAAGGGAAAACAATAACCCCAATTAATATTGTGTGTGTAATATTGTGGTGTCTCATTAAAATGTCTAACGGAAGTGCTGATACAATACTTCCAGTGGGAAAATCAGAAAGCGATTCTGATAGTAACAATATTCCTAGTTTGCAGAAAGATATTTTCGAACACATTTCTACAGTATCGCATACCCTCACGTTTGGAGTTGTTGGATTTATAATTTTCTTGTGCTTTGAAAGAGAATTTGTGTTTTGGACATGGCATCCCTTTCTTTATACTATTGGAGTAAGTTCATATTTACTGATTTGAATTATGTTTTTTATGTAATATTAAAAAATCTTATTATTGAGATACAATCAACAGTGATTTTCCTTAACACTGACCTCTTAGCGGAAATAACCCCCCTATAACATTTTTTTGCAGTTACATACAGATTGTCACTATTTTACTGTAAACACAGGCAACCAATGACTGAGATAAAGTAGGGATAGGCAACTAAGGCAGGCGACAAGGCAGAGAGTTAATGGGTCGGCCAAGTGGGGATTCGCGTATTCATGAATACTTATAAATTGAAAAGTATCCATAGATATGTGAATCTTTATTTGGACCGTCTGTTATGATGTTCTTCTATGCCGCGCTGGATAGTTCCCTATCTCTATAATTCGTGTGTGGCAAAAAGTGCAAATGTGTGAAAAAAAGCCACACCGAAACCTGTAAGATAGCGTGATTGATAAGCATTAACAAAAGTACTTGATAAAATGTGTCTTATACGAGTAGCTATCCACAAATATGTCTTATTAAAAAAGATCTTGTATTTAGAAAAATTTTATTTTCTTTTTAAAATAAATTTTCTGAAACAAAAGCTGTAGGTAAATATTTTATCAAAGCAATTGGTATTTCTAGGATTACATCAGGTATGAACTAAAACATTTTTTATATTTTTTATTGAGCCGGTATCTAATCAAAAAATATATTTCTATTATTTTTGTAAGAGCCCAAAACCGAAATTTCTTTTGTTGTGGCTGTTTACGGGGACTGAACTACGCAGGTGAAATGGTCCCCATCTCATGTGTAGGATTTTACACTTACAGACACCCTAGGATACGCATTGAGTAGTATTGAAACTCACTCGTCTTTAGCGGAGTAGCTCCAAAGCCAAAAAGGCCCTCACCGTTATCCACGCTGGTCTCTCCAATTTTCTTGACAAAATTGTGTGTAGCGACTGTTATATTATGTAATATTTTTTCCATCTGGAAGTTGATACAAGCGGTCGATTTCTTCAGACTCTCAAACCTTCATGTTTGCTTCCAGCGCAATCTTTCACAATATGCTACAATTTCTTTATAAACATAAGCGAACTTTGGTTATTTCGTTAACTATGGGGGGAGGGGGCGGGACTGAAGCCCCTCACACGATTATCGGGTATATGTACAAAGTGCTGTACTATGATGAAAACTAAATTTAAGACCGTTGAATAAATTTTCCTCCCAAGCTTGGTATTCGCGCAAAACACAAGAAAATGAGTTAAAATTTGACATTCCTTGTTAGTACCTACGGAGAAAGTTTTACACATTTTTGCTGTTGCTTCTGCGAATGCAAGTTATTTTTACTACTGTTTATGGTTTGAGCAGTTGCCACGTACAAAACGTTGTTTACAACAACTAGAAATACTAGATATTTCCTTTATTTATAAGTTCGAGCTTTGCTTCGTTGAAGTTAATTTTAATTTATTGTAAATAAAACAATTCTTAACTTCAACAGGTTTTTTATTTAGATTTATACGTATTTCAACGTGTTTACACGTCATTTTCAAAAGCAAGATTGTTCCTATAGCAACACCAACTGTTTACTTTTAATCTTGCTTTTGAAAATAACGTGCAAACACGTTGAAATACGTATAAAGCTAAAATAGAAAACCTGTTGAAGTTAAGAATTGTTTTATTTACAATAAACTAGATATTTCCGTTTAATTTTCGCGTGACCATAATACAAACAGACATTACAATACCACACGATTCTTCTCATCACAAAACACGTAAATTAGCAGCATATAAATCCATGATACACAGCGGTTTAACGGTTTCTTTGCGTAAAATTAGTCATAATAGAGAAATTTCGATTATTAAACTAATTGCATACAACAATGGTTGTAATACTAAATTTATTACCATATTAATTAAATAGAGTCCCGGGTTGGCGCGGGTAGGATGGCCATTCGCTTGTGATCACGGCAGTGCAGCAACGTTCTCCGTGGTCGGTGGTTGGATGGGTGTTCCAAAGTTGCGCAAAACATGGCGCCTCGTGCTGGCGGATGGGCACGTAAAACAGTCGGTCCCGGCGGTTAAGCTAATACCTTGGTCGTAGTTAGAGGGTTGGAAGTCCCCTCAAAAGCGTAGATGGATGAGCAAATGGACTAGTGAATGTAATGCCAAGGGTTTGGCGTAAGCTGAGGAGGCGTAGTGGTTAAAGGCCCAAAGGGCCCCACTACCCTCCGAAACATAGCGAATAAGCCAAACCTGGAGTGAATGTGATCAAGCCTCGACGCTGGCAGTAGCCGGTATAAGAGGAACCGTTTTTGTATGTATGTATGTATTAATTAAAGAGAAAGTTTCTAAATTAACTATACAAAAAAATTATTTTTCTTCCGATACAATTAAATACGCCTAGATTCCATATTTTAGCGATAAATTGGAAAACAGTGGTAAAATTATAAAAGAAACAAATAAATGTCGAGCAATTTTTTTAACAATTAAATCAATTTTAAACACTCTAATGCGAAAGTAAAAAAACAGATAATTTACTAAAACCAGGCATTTACTAAGAAAATTGGGTTGACTGTGTAATTCGTTATACCAGGGAATTCGAAATTTTGATTTTAGGTAAAAAGAACACTTACGTTGTTACAAAAATAAATACCCACATAAATCCAATTACGCAAAACAATTTATTAGAACACAATCATTAAATGGCATCTCTTTTTTTTGATAGTCAAAGCTGTGCGTAAGCACAACTCCATGATTCCCGTCCCACTCCTTTACCCGGGCTCAGCGCACTTAGCGCTTTTCACCGGTCTAACATGCTATACCCCGAAAAGACATGCATACACACCTCATTATAACGTCCATGCACGGCAGGTTTAACTTATTCAGAAAAATATCCAACGTGCAGAGAATTCGAACCTACTGGCGTTGGGAGTCTAGAGCCTGAGACTTTTAACTAGACCACCCGCTAACCCCTTAATGACATCTAATAACACTACAATGTTTTCAACTTTTATGATAATAAACGTAAATTAGATATACTGGAAGCACTTGATATTCACAAACATTTAGAAACTGTACCTTTAATGAATGAGCAAATTGATCTCTTAAATTCGCCATTATTGAAAGTTTTGAAATGAGAAATCAAGTCGTTGTAGACAGATAACCAAGAGCAAGTCATCAAGTTCTATTGTTCCTATAGCAACACCCACTTTTTACTTTTAACCTTACTTTTGATTATGACATGTAAACATGCCGAAACACGTATAAGGTTTTATAAATAAATAAATAAATATTGTTATTGTTATTATTTTATTCATGCATTAATATTAACTTTAACGAAGTAAAGTTGATACTTATTAATAATTTTTTTACGTTTTCAGAATTTGTTTGATAGTAATTACTATTCAAAAATATAAATATATAAATAAATCTAGACAGGTAAAAACAGCTGTATTCAATGAAGAAAATTATAACTGCAGTGGCAACCTATACCCTCAATGCAGGTGCATAGCTTTCGCGTTGAGGCGAATTCTAATAAAACTGGTGAATTGCTGAAATCTAAATTTAAAAACAAAAATTTATTAATTGGTAAGTTTACCTTTTATAAAGAACAATTTTATTAACGGCTTAATTTAAGTTATATTTTTATATGATTTTATATGTTTAGGATCACAGGATACCAATTTGTTCTTGTCGGCGGGTAATTTTACTTCTGGGGAGACTGGCCCCCCGAACCGCCTTAAAGTCCGTCTATGTAACACAAAAACGTAATGCATAATATATAGTTTTATTCAATATTTATTTAAAAGTAGACTACTAAGAACAATATAGGCAATACAAATAAATAAATAAACTACCAAGAAATTTGTCATTACGGAAACTTCATATGCATAATGTTACTTTAATAATAATAGTATAGCTACGTACCAGAAATAAGAATGAGTTATACGTACTAGCAGGTTTTTCCCGTGATTCACATATTACCTTAAAAACATGCACACGCCAATAAAACTAGTTTTTATTTCATTCTTGCGATTTGCCGCTGATAAGCGTACGAAATAGTGCGTTATCTAAATTTGCTAGACAAAAGATAAAAAATCAAAATTTATCAAATACGTGCATTTTATACATATATCTGATTTGCAGATACAAAGGAATTGAGAAAATTATGGAATAATGGTTGCATATGTGTAAATATTATTTTTTTAATACATTGGCAAATTATTGGCTACGTTTTGGCATTATTAAATTTTATTCGTTAACACCGCAAGTGATTATATGGTACCATAACAGTTTTGAAATGACAACGTAGATGTTTGTGAACGCATAATAATTCAAATAATAATTCGTGTTGGGTGTGGTGCTACGCCCACCGCACTGAAGCTCTAAGCTTATTGTGCCCCAAAGATTCTGTTACTCCATCAGTCCAGTATTCCTGATAAAGTTCAGGATACTGTTGATGGGTGCTTTCCCTATTTCATCGGGTTCTGCAAATTGCACCCCGAAGTGCATATACCTTTTATCTCCTAAAGCAGGGCATTCACCTAAGATGTGAATTGGTGTTTCATCTTCTTCACCACACAATCGGCAGCTGGGGTCCTCTTCCACTCCCAATAAATTGAGGTGTCTTCTGAGGCGACAATGTCCTGTTAGTAGTCCTATTATTGGCGTCATTTGTTTCCTGCTCAGTTGCAGAATTTCCTTTGTTTTATTTCTGGATGGTTTGTTTATGAGCATCCGGGATTGCCTGTGTCCAGGAATGTCATTCCAATGAATACAGTGTTGTCTGTGTAGCCAGTCCTTTACCGTCCCCTTTGCGGTCTGATATGATATCCCGCATGTGGGTTCGGGGCCGACTAAAGGTTGTTCCGCTCCCAATTTCGCCAATTGGTCAGCTTTTTCGTTTCCGTCGACGCCCTCATGTCCCGGCACCCACTCCAGAACTACTCTGTTGTGTCCTGCCAGTGTCACAAGTGCCTCGACGCATTCCAAGACCACTCTGGAGTGTATCGCAACCCCCTCCAAGGCTTTTAGTGCCGCTTGGCTATCGGACATGATGTAGATTTGTCTATTTGCATATCCTCTCTCCACCATTGTCTGTGCACACGTTGTAATAGCTATTATCTCAGCCTGGAACACGGTAGTGAGGTTGCCCAGGTTAATGCTAATGCTATCCCCTGTGTCTGCCTCAAAGATTCCCGCTCCCGAGCTGGTTGCCGTTTTGCATCCATCCGTATACCAGATCGATCCTCCTCGGCTTCTCAATTCCTGTTTTCTTTCTTCGCCGCCCCTCTCAGGTATTAGTACCCTGAAAGGTTTTCTGAAGTCGAAAACGGTATTAATTCTATCAGAATGCATATTTAATATGCTATTATTATTTAATTTGTCAAAGATATCGGTGTGGTCCCCTGTTCTGTGGAGGATTCTCCCGTATCCGTTCACCTTCATTCTGTATGACGCCAGAAGTGCCTGCGCTTCCACTACAAGGTGTAACGGAGGCAGGTCCAGCAGCGTCTCCATTGAGGCAGTGGGTGTCGATGTCATCGCCCCTGTTATACTTAAGCATGCAAGTCTTTGCAGCTTGCTGAGTTTGCTCACAACAGCTTTGTTTCTGGTTTTGTGCCACCATATCAAAGAAGCGTAAGTTATTGTTGGTATCACCACCTTTGTATAAAGCCATAGCACCATTGTTGGTTGTAGGCCCCATGTTTTGCCAATCATTCTTCTACACGCCCAGAGGGCCCGTGTCGCTTTGATTGAAATTCTCTCCAAATGGGAATTGAAGGTCAGTTTGGTGTCAAGAGTGACTCCCAGGTACTTCACTTCCTTCCCCATTGTCAGTTCTTGTCCACACAGTTTTAGTCCCTTCAGGTCTTGAAGGTTTCTTTTTCGTGTGAATGCTATTACAGAGGTCTTTGCCGGGTTAACGGATAGGCCCTCTCTATTGCACCATCTTTCTACGGTTTTTAGGGCTTGTTGCATCATGTTTGATACTACTCCCCCGTATTTTCCGCCTACTAATATGGTTAAGTCATCTGCGTAGCCTTGTGCATACACGGCTTTCTCTTCTAGTTCCAGGAGGAGTCCATCAACTACCAGGCACCACAGCAGGGGAGATAACCTCCCCCCCCCCTGAGGACAGCCTCTAGTGACGGACACTTCCCTGGTAACAGAGCCCAGGAAGGTTGTTATTCTTCTTCTTCGAAGGGTGGAGTCAATCCATTTTATTACGGGTCTCTTTGCTCCCCGCCCTGCCACGGCCCTTTTTATCGAGTCGAAGGAGGTGTTATCAAAGGCCCCTTCAATATCTAAGAAGGTTCCTAGCATAATTTCTTGACTATTGATAGCTTTTTCCGCCCTGTGTGTTAGCTCGTGTATAGCCAACTCACAGGATTTTCCTGTTTGATAAGCAAACTGGTTTCGATGCAGTGGGGCATCCCTTAGTACATCGTCCCGGATATGCCTATCAATCAGCTTCTCCATTGTCTTCAGGAGGAAAGATGTCAGGCTGATTGGCCTGAAGGATTTAGCCTGGGCGTATGATTCACGCCCTGGTTTTGGTATAAATACTACTCTAACTTGGTTCCAGCTGTGTGGTACATAGCCCACAGCTAGACTTGCCCTGAATAGTGTGCAAAGTGGCGTGGCTAGTACATTAAGCCCTTGTTGTAGCAGAGCTGGAAATATTCCGTCTGTTCCCGATGACTTATATGGTTTGAAAGAATGTATCGCCCATGTAATCCTTGTTTTATTAACTAGTTTATCCGCCAACCTCCAGTCCTCCTTGTTCGCCCGTGTTAACGCTACTTCTAAGTGTGGATTGTCATTTGTGTTTCTGTCTGGTATGACTACACTTCCCGGGAAGTGCGTCTCGAGCAACAGCTCAAGAGTTTTTTCCGTGGTACCAGTGTAGTCTCCCTGTATTCTCTTTAGAGAGCCCACCTTCCCTTGGTGTTCTCTTACTAATGCTTTCTGGAGTCTTGCACATTCAGGAGTTCTTTCGACCTCTTCGCAGTACATCCTCCATGAGTTATTTTTGGCTGCCCTGATAGCGTATACATATTTAAGTCGGGCTGATTTGTATTCCTCCCATTCACCGGTCCTTTTGGCCCGGTTGAACCACTTACGCGTCTCTGCCCTAAGTGATGAGAGATCGTGGTTCCACCATGGGCACCCACGTTTCTCTCTTCTCATCTTTAGCGGACAGCTGTTTTCATATGCGTCCTTTATTGCTGATGATATTAAGTCATTCATCAGCTCTATTCCCGCCGGTGTTTGTGGTCTCATTTGACAGTCCTCCAGTCCCTGTTCTAGGTTCTGTCTATATAGACCCCAGTCACAGGTTTTTGGATTCCTGTATGTCCCAACTTCGCACCGTGGCGCTTCAAGTTCGAATCTGATGTATCTGTGATCTGAAAGCGATGGCTCGTTAGAAACATGTCATCTCTTGATCACGCTGCAAGCAACTATGGTTCCGATTGTTATGTCGATAACTTCCTTCCTCGTGGCAGTCACGAAGGTGGGTTCATTACCGCGATTAGCTATTTCTAGTTTATTGCTAAAAATGAATTCTAAGAGTGACTCACCTCTTCTGTTCGTTCCTGTGCTGCCCCATACAGTATGGTGAGCATTGGAGTCGCATCCGAGTATCATCTGGGTTTTCTTGCTTTCGCAGGTGCTGACTAGTCCTCTGAGCTCCAGGGTTGGAGGAGGCCCTGGCTCGTCATATGAGAGGTATGCGGTTCCGACCACCAGGTCCCTCTCGCTCCCTCCGATAGTAGCTCTCATCGTGGCCGCCATTAGGTCCCTAGAACAGTGCAAAGCGGCATCAAATTAAGTTTTTTCCTTGCAATAATGCAAGCTCTAGGTTGTCCTTCGGCTGGGCTGATTAGTTCCCAGTCTCCAGACATCCTGAGTCCCCTGATACCTCCCCTGTAGATCCAGGGTTCTTGTATCAGAGCAATATCTACGCTTTTGTGCATGATGTAGTTTTGTAGTGCAGCAGATGCTGCCTTACAATGGTGTATATTTACCTGAAGGACCTTTAGGCCGATGATCCCTCTGTGGTGGTGAGAGGTTCTGTTTCCAGCCCCTCTTCATTCATTGGCTCTACCGCCGTTGTGGCTGATGGTTCGGGTAGAGGTGTCGGTGAGTTCCGTCCCTCCGTTACTACTAGTTCCATCTTTTCTTCTTCCTTTTCCTTCTTTTGCCGCAGTACTTTAAACAGTATCCTGGAGAAGTTAAGGTAGGGTCTGTTCTGGATTTCTTGGAGTTTCTTCCAAGATCTCTCGTCCATTATAACGATAAGCTGCTTTCCTTTCGGGTCCTGCTTCTTATCGACTACCTTCCAGGTCTCCGTTCGCAGCCCTGGGTTCTGAACCTTTAACCGTCTTAACACTTTTTCCGGTTCATCGTGGGGTCCCGGAATCCATGTCAAGGCTCTTACTGGTTTAGGTACGTCCTTGGCGTCAATGACGCTAAGTTTCGCACCTTCCCATGGTACGCATTCTCCAATTGTCCCTACCAACCAGTCTCTGGTAGCCTGGTCGGCACAGGAGGCATGAAGAATGCCCCCTCTTAGTTTTAGTTCTGAGAACCTGGGTGATGGTCCTCCTTCTACAATCTCATCCAGCTTCCCGATAAGCGTTCCTCTAACCAGGTCCGCCTGCTCTTCGCTGATGATATTGTCTGGATATCCTTCCGGTATTACAGCCACCCGGATATCCGTCATTGCGTCTTTAAACGACCTAGCAGATTCTACCTCTCTGCTTTTTTTAAAAGTTCTTGCTTTTTCAGTGGGTGTGCTCCCATCCGACCGGTTGCGTTTTTGGCCCCCCGTCGGTTTGCTGGTGCTTGGCCCAGGTGTCGAAGTGCTGGTTCCTTGTGTGGCCCCTGCAGATTTCCCTCCAAGCTTTTTCAGCTTTCGCCGAGCAGCCCCAGAGGGTTTTTTTCCCGGTGGATCCTTCCTTTCGGAACCTCCTCCCTTTTTATTTTGGTCGTCCACAGGTGGATCCCTCCTTTCGGAGCCTCCTCCTGTTTTTGTCTTTTGTTTTTTTGGTAGTATTCATAAATGATCCCACGAGTATGAGAGATAAATGGTCACTATACCCAGTGCTCTCTGTAGGTATAGAGGGCTATATACAACGAGGTTCGCCTGGTGCCCCGAGGTTAGTCGCTAGTGACCGTGCTTCCCCACGGCCTTGCATCCCAATGGGCGCGCACAATACCCTGGGAGTTGGAAGGTTTTTATTGTGGTGCCTCATCCACTTGGTTCAGGCGATTAAGCCCAGGCCCCCGTGCCCCCTTTTACTACTATCCATGGTTTTGGGTTACCCCAATGTCCCACGGAGTCGTTGTAGTGAAAGGCGGTTAACGGTGTGTGCCGTGAGCTGGTCCGCGGCGACGGCTTTCACAGTTCCATACGAGGGTTTAATCACGATGGGACCGCTTATGACCGCCACTAGTCAATCCCAGACTCCGGTTCAGAGCCCCGGGTAGGTCATGGCCGTCCTCCTATCCGCCACCTGGAGACGCGCCTGATGGGTAGCTCAACCCCGCAGGTTGTTGTGAACGCATACTACAAATTTATTTTTTACTTATCTTCCAAATTTTACTCTGACGCCCTCCAAGAATTTTTGAAGATTTTGAAATTAATTCTTTATTTATTCAAAAACGCCGATTGTTATAAACTTTTATCAGTCGATAGGCTATTTGAAGTACTTTATTAGGATCTGCAAGAATTTCCAATTATTTAAAAAATTTAAAAAAAACGATGCTTTTTAACATCAACAACGTGTTTCCCGGCAGTTTAACTACGCTTATCAACTAGCTCTAATTAAAAAAAATATTTTTTATTTTTTGCACATTTTTCATAACTCTATAAATAAAGTTGTTATAACCATTTTAGATCCGAGGTCGTGAGGGCATTGCCTATCGTCTTTACGTAGTACGCGAGCGACCATACGTAACCAACGCAACGCCTTGCCTATCGCCTTTACGTAGTACGCGAGCGGCCGTACGTAATCAACGCCTTGAGTCTGCTCGGACGGCTAGTAGCGGCTGGAGATGACTAGATGTAAATTTCAATCACTTCTTGACGCGAAAATATTTAAAACGTAAATGGTATGGAAAAGTACTGGCGACCTGTTTCGCCCATTTTTTCATTGCACGACTGGGTATCTATACGACGTGTTGCGTTTACATTTTGTAGAGTAATATCAATGTGGGTTTGTTTTGTACCGCCATTGCTGTGGGGCTACAACGTTTTGCGTAAATACTTTTAAACATAGGAAAAGCAAAGTTTCGCCAGTAATATGTAATGGGCTTTACTATAAGCCCAGGCGAAGTGCTTCGCTCGTTGAGCTATTTTCAACCATGTAAAAAGTTCCTACTCTTACACGACAAAATTAAAAAAAAAACAACATAAAATAACAAACATATATCAAAAGTAAATTACACAAGTAGACAAACCACTATATTATGTAATAACAAACAGTAAATGGATTTTTAAACACCAATCTATGCTTTCCTGATTTTCTAAAACAAATATGTTTATCTTAAAAACATCTGGCGGCGCTAAATTACAGAACCGACCGCTCAATTGTATCGCGATTTCTATTCAAATTATTTTTTCATTTCCATTTAAGTATGACATAATTGTGGAATGAATGAAAATTATAAACTTACTTATTTGATAACTCCGTAAAATACTACCATTACTTACATACTGATTTTTCTTTCGGTTCATGAAGAGTTTGATTTTTGTTCAAACTAAGGAGGCCGTTGTTTCCAACTCACCGTCTGCTTAAAAGTTTTTGAACAATCCATACATCCATACATATCCATCCATCCATATACATATATAAAAGCACAAAGGGTTTTTTCTCCGGTTCCTCCAGCGGCTACCGCTTCACCAATTTGAAACATTTTTTTTTTAATGAAAGGTCTCTATCCACAGATGGAACATGAAACATTTTTATATTTTTATTCTACGTCGATTTTTTAATAATAATTATTTTAATTTATAATATATATGAAGAGCGGCTAGACGCGCGTCACTTGGGGCGCCATCTACAATAACGTCGCGTGTC
The DNA here is from genome assembly GCA_958336395.1 of Ctenicera cuprea. Classification (NCBI taxonomy): domain Eukaryota; kingdom Metazoa; phylum Arthropoda; class Insecta; order Coleoptera; family Elateridae; genus Ctenicera; species Ctenicera cuprea. Next base: position 27,411,313 of record OY284489.1, on the reverse strand, counting down.
CTTATTGGAACTAATGCATCACGTGACTTGACATTTCGCCGGTTCTGTCAACGCTGTCTGTCAGTGCATTGTGTGCTGGGGTAACACTAGTCCATACATATATAAAAGCTCAAAGGGTTTTTTTCTCCGGTTCTTCCAGCGGCTACCGCTTCACCAATTTGGACCATTTTTTTTTAAATGAAAGGTCTCTATCCACAGATGGAACATGAAACATTTGTATATTTTTATTCTGCGTCGATTTTTCAATAATAATTATTTTAATTTATAATATATATGAAGGTCGGCTAGACGCGCGTCAGTTGAGGCGCCATCTACAAAACCACCGCGTTTCATTATTGGAACTAATGCATCACGTGACGCATTTAGACAGGTCGGCCAACGCGAGTCTGTCAGTGCATTGTGCGCTGGGGACTCATTAGTATGTATAAAAGCTCAAAGGGTTTTTTTCTCCGGTTCCTCCAGCTGCTACCGCTTCACCAATTTGGACCATTTTTTTTTCAATGAAAGGTCTCTATCCTCGGATGGAACATGAAACATTTTTATATTTTTATTCTAGGTCGATTTTTTAATAAATAATTATTTTAATTTATAATATATATATGAAAGTCTGCTAGACGCGCTTCACTTGGGGCGACATCTACACTAACGTCGCGTCTCCCTTATGGAACTAATGCATCACGTGACTTATCATTTAGCCGGTTCTGTCGAAGATCAGTCTGTCAGTGCATTGTGCGCTGGGGTAACACTAGCATTGTTATTAAATTTCCAAAATTTTGAAAATATTTTACCTTACGATTTTTCTTGGTTGTAGCTTTTCAAATAAGCGAGATCCCAAAAGTTAACACGCAATTTGATACAAACTGTATATACATATAATCAAAAGATGATAATAATTGCGCAGTAAAATTTATGAAAATTTAAAAGAAAAGAAATTAACGACCATAAACCGCTAACACCAAAAACAACAACGCAGCTACAGACATCAATGTTTCGGAGTTATTGTTCTTCTTCAGAGTAGCGTAGCTAGAAGGAAAACTTTGGAAAAAAAGAAACACAACAAAGTAGGTACCAAGACACATCCTAAATTTGTGTCGTCATAACTAACAACCACTAATTTGCAGGCCAGAAAGCCTGCAAGTTAAACAAAATTAAAAACGGGAGAAAAAGTTCACTTTGTCTCCCTACAGGAGGCAAAGTTGCTTTATCTCCCGCTAAGCAACAATTGTTAACTTTCGACCACCAAATGAGCGTCGAAAAGCCTACTTTCCAACAAGGTCGACGAAAAATAAAATTTATCTTGTACATTTTGTTTATTGTTGATTTAAATAAAGTTTGTTTCTAATAACCTAATGCGCAATATTGTTTCAGTGGGTGTGCTTGATGATGGAAGCAATATTAGTGGTTACTCCAGACAACATATTTTCAAAACGCCTCTCCTTTAAACTGCGTGTGCAATATCACTGGCTGATACAAATTCTTGCAGTTGGTTGTTCCACGGGAGGATTTTTTATTGACTTCATAAACAAAAATCGAAGCGACAGACCCCACTTTAAATCAAACCATGGACTTATAGGTTTGATTGCAATGGCCTGTTTAATTCCAACTTGCATAAATGGATTTGCTGCACTATTTAATATACAGTTAAAGAAATATATTAAACCATCAATCAATAAACTAATTCATGCGATTTGTGGCGTAATAACATTTGTACTGGGTTCAGCAGCAATGATATTAGGTTTGTACACAAAATGGTTTACAAGTAGAACTGGTGAAGCGTCACAAATATTTTGCATTGCAATAATTGTGTTTGGAACTGTATGGTGTTTGGTTAGGCCTTTAATTACATCATTCAACAGGGTCAAATCAATTGTGAGTTGATTGATTTATGTCTTAGTATTAGGTATTTTATGTCAGTAATATTATTAGGAAGTACAAACATATATTAAACATATTATTTAAATAAAAAATTATGAATGTAACTAAAATTATTCATAAGTTGCAAATGTTGAGGTAAACAGAATTTAAAATTTCAAAATATCGTATTAGTGTACGAATATTTGAAAATAGCTGATTTTGAGTGGTGCACGGTTTGACTTCTTGTTTAAAATACTAAAAGCCTTGAAGGATGCGATGTGAGCTTTGGCCGTCATTTTGTGGACCCAAACAGAAGTTTTTCGCGAATATCTCGTGAACAGTGGCATTTACATGAAAAAAGTTTTTTAACAAATTTATAGAACGTTAAATTTTCTACAATTAGTTATTATTATTATTAAGGGCGTAAAGAGGCTTTTATGACGTAGGACGTAATTTTGAGCCCGAGGCGGCAGCCGAGGGCTAAGAACACGTCGAAGGCCATAAAAGCAAGTTACGCCCGTGGTACATACACAACTTTATGCACGGATGAAGATTTTTAATTTAAAAATATTTCTAAAATAAATTGAAAATATTTATAAAATAAATTGAATTTTCCACCCACATCTAGCGTTGCTTTGATTAAATTTGAGATTTGAAGCGTAACTATGGTAGCGGGTAAACAACGGTAGCCATATTGCCTAAAACTCATTTTTGCAAGTGTTTAAACTGTTTCTATTAGGTATGATATCGTTGTTTGACGTTTCATTATAGCCCATAGGCAATAAAGAGGTCCATGGGCTATAAAAAGACCTTTATGACAAAGAAATTTGGGTATAATTGTCAATTTATGATACATCCGTGCATAATAGTTATTTATGTATTTAGTGGGCGAAATTATACTTTGGTGCTTGGGAATGATGAAAATTCTTTCGAAAGCACCAAAGAAATTTCGCGCAGGAGTTGCATACAACATTTTTTCTACAGACTTACTGAAATAATGAAAAAAATTAAGTAAAATCATAATAAAATACAAAAATAAAGATTTATTCTAACGCAACCTATTATGTTTCTTTGTTACTACGGAAACCAAATTTATATTTGTCAGTTATTTTTTCCTAAACAATGTTTCTACGAGTGGAATAACTATAGGGACATGCAGTGGTTGCACTATTAATTTTAATATTTACAGCAATAATATAATAGTTAATGTGTTTTTTTGTTATATTTTAATAAAGCGATTTGTTTCATTTAATCTATTTCAATTTAATTTAAAAATGTTACCATTGTCGTCAGGCACGAAATATTTTTCGCTCTAGTGCGCGAAATACTTCGTGCACGTTGTCAAAATAAACAAGTCCAATGTGACATTTTGCATACTGAGATTAATGTACAAATGTTATCATTTTTTGACGTCTGCAAAAAAATAGCTATTATGATTTCTAGAAATGTCTAGCAAAATGTTTTATTGAAACGTAGTTAAAAAATTTTGTTTATTTAAATGAAACGATTTTAATATATTATTATTATTATCATAGTTTATGGATCTATAGCAGCAGTTACACTAAATGACAACCAATTAAATAGTTAAAGCAGGTACATATCTCCTATAACTGAAATACTTCAGTATTCATCATTCACAAATGGATGATAGGGATGCCCGGAATCTCTGCAAAATAAAAAAATTATTTATTTATGTAAAAAAATGTTTCAATCCGTGATTAGTGTTACTAAATTTACTAAAAATAACTAAAGCTAGTAAATAACTGACTGCCAAAGAATATTAAGGTTAGCTGCCGTACTCTATAGCTTATACCTTTCTGCCGCTTTATGACACTCAGTTGTTCTTAAAGCGCGTGCCATATTTTGCATTTTAGATGTCTTGTGCCATTTTGTACCATAATTGTATTGTTAACGCTTATGCCACGCGCTAAATTGTTGTAATAACTTTTGATTTTAAAATTTGAAAGTTCGAGCTGATTTTATTAAACAAAGAGATGTGAGTTTTTGTTGCTTTTTATGTTCTATTAAGGTTGTGACTGCAGAAAACGTTGCAAAAGTTGCAGAATTAATCGAAGACGGCAGAAGTCAACGTTATGCCTCCAACTCCAACCAGCTAAAAATTGCACCTGTAGCGACATTTATAAAAGATTTTTAGGGCGATTGGAGAATACACGCGCAGGCCCAGATGATCGGGTTATAGCAGAACGTTGACACTTAATGAGTACTTTATCCTGGCGACTACTCTTAAAAACCGCTACTTCACGGTTGTCCAAACCAGAAACGAACTTTAAAGTTAAATGCAGGTACCTAACTGGCAAGACAATCAGTACAGGCTCCAGAATTGCTGCAACAACACAGAATTACTCGAGTTGCTTTCACTCAACGTTTTCAAAAGAAGCAGCGGCCTTTTGCGAAAAATTACGGAGGTCAAACCACTCGCCCGCTCTCCTCCGTAATCATTCTTGTCTATCTAAAGATCTCGGACTCAATAGGATTTGTCCGTGAATAGCAAGGTGAATTGGATCCTCTCCTATTCGCCATTGCCCAGTTTCTATGACTTTGAGCGAGTGTTGTAGCGGCAATTCTACGTGCTGGCCGTCTTGCAGCAAGACACTTTCATTACTGCTCTCTTTGATGCATTGACACCCCGCAGGCGATGAGGCTTTTTTGTGGTTGAGGTAGCCGTAGAGTACGAGTTTCTGATAGCAATAACCAGGATCAAGTGCTAATGACATGCCAACGTACTGCGATTATGATCTCATCCGGGTTTGTGTGAGTATTCTTTAGTCTCCTCAATCTTCTGTAAGCATCCGGTATCGTTGAAGGTGGAATTCCTACCTAGGTGGAGACAACGTTGATTTCTGCCAGCTTTAATTAATGCTACAACTGTCGCAACATTTTCTGCACTCGCGACCATAATGAACGAAAATAAATAATAAAATTTGAAAGAAAAGGTACCACAAATTAGTGTGTCATAAACAAAGATTTAACAATACAATTAGGTACCAATTGGTGCAAAACACAGTTGAAAAACTAAATATGACAGGTGTATTAAGAACAATTGACTGTCGCGAAGCTGAAGAATGGGATGCAGTACGGCAGATAACCATCATAGATAATCACGCATCATATGCACGAAATTAGGAAAATTGACAGTAATATTACTTACCCTCTTAAATGAACAAATCTCTGCTGAATATTAAGAGAATCTAGAACAGCAATGTCACTAGAACTAAGTTGAAAATCGAAAATTTCCATGTTTTGCTGAATTCTCGCTTTAGTTACCGACTTTGGAATAACAACATTTCCACGTTCAATTTGATATCGGAGTACTATTTGAGCAGGAGTTTTGTTATATGTCTTTGAAAGAGTTTTCAATTTTTTATCCTCCAATAATGCCGGTTCTCCTTTCTTTGCCCATGGTCTATCTGGCGAACCTAATGGACTATAGCATATGATAACAATCTGTTTTGATCTACAAAAGTCCATCAGTTTTCGTTGGTTGAGGTATGGATGACATTCTACCTATCCAGAAAAAAAATTTCAATACAGTTGGCAAGTAAGTAGGTATGTCTCCTATATATTTAAAGATATTTAACAGTACGGTATGTATTGTCACCTGATTAGCTACTGGAGCAATAGAAGCACATTTAAAAATACGTTCAATTTGCCTCTTATTAAAATTAGCAAGTCCAATTGATTTGACATAACATTTCTTAACTAATTCTTCCATTACTTTCCATGTATCTACATAGTCCACATCACTGTATAAGACTTTACCTTGACTCATTGGTATGAGATCAGGACCTTCCTAATAATAATAAAATAGTAATATTATGATGTTATTTATAATAGCCTACGAAAATCAACTGTTTTTTGGCAAATGGTGAACTAACTCAGACAGAGTTAAACCTTTCTATAAATATTCTACTACCCATCCTAATGAACAGTGAAGTTCTCCATCGCTCGGAATGGAGCTTCAGCCGCCATTGTATTTAGTTCTTTTGCCATTTACTCGATAACTGATGCATATGCGTAGATTATTTATTGGATTTAATTTAAAGAGCATCAATTATGCCCAAAAAGAGTTGATGGAATTTTGATTTAAATATAACGGTGTTGAGATAAATGATTAAATATAATATGTTAATATTTTATGCAAAAGTGCTTCAAATAGACAAGTGAGAGTATTTAATAGGCTTTTATTCTGTTTTTGTTACGAAATCTCTAGCTAAACCACGTTCACCGAAGCTTAAGTAGTAATTATTTTTTACAATATTTATTATAATAAGATAATATTGCAATTACATTAATAATATCAGTATTAATACAGAACTGTTTCTTTTAATTCTCAACATCACTAACTAAAAAGTCAAGTTTATCGTGCGTAACATAAGCATCTTCAGCGTGTGGTTCAGGCATATTGTCACAGTCGGTAAGTTTACAAAGTGCACTTCAACTTATTCAATAACCAGGAACAGGTAGGCGGTTTACAGAACGGAAACAAGAGCAACTCAAAAGGAGACAACCTCTGGTGCGGGCGATCCAGTAATTCATTTACGATCCATCGTCAACTATGAAACCATGATCGCGAGGGTTGGGGAAATCGCCGATTAGTAATTTGCTCTAAGGGCATGCTGATAGAGGCAATCTTTACATAAAAAAAGTTAAACGGAATCAACGCATTCTTGTTTGTTTCGGAATAATTGGTAACGTCTTTCATTGACTTTTTCAATAACTTTTTTTTCAAGTAAAGGTGGGCAATAAATTTCTGGAGTAGATTGAAAGGTCGGTGGTTACAGTCTATTCTTGGCCAAGCAAAGAAAAGAGCGTGTAAATTCTTCTTCTTTTGAGAATGATTTAATCGCTTTTAGTTTCTGTTCACTAGCTCACTGACTGAATCGCTTACTTATTTAAAATCTCTTCTAGTTCTTCTTCTTCTTCTTATTTCTGTAAGCTTCGCCTGTTTATCTTTGACACTAATCATTTCTTCTTCTCGGTAGCGTTTCTAGTGAGGATGAGACCCAGCTTTCTGTCCATCGCTTTAGTAGTCTTCCAGGTTGACGCTTTCCATGTGGGAATCTTTGATATTCGGTAGTCGTTCGGGTTGCATTCTATCGACATGCGCGTTCTATTCCCTTCTCTCTTTTTCTTTTAACAAACGTCAAAATCTCTTGTATGTTACATTTTCTCTCCTTATTTCGTGGCTGGGTGTGATGCTTTTGTTTTGTTATTTACGATGAAAATTCTTTAAAGTTCGATTGTTGCATGAATTGAATCTGAATAAAATGGACTTTTTATTTATCCCCTGGTTATTCTTGTTAGTCACCTGTCTAATCGGAATTGTCACGTTCAGAGTTATTAGATATTTTTGTCTTCACGATTATCAAAATCGGTGTTTGTACATAATACAAGACTTTTTCGAATGGAATCGTCATCTGAAACTTCAAAATCTATTTGTGTTTGAAGTAAACCGTTACAAGTTTCATTAAGTCCATCTAATTCGTCTTTTCTAATTCAGTGATTGTATTGGCAGGAACATAATTCTCACACCCAATGTACGCTGGAGCATTTCAGACCAGGCTTTTTATTGCTATTCGCTTTTAAAATATAAACGACAAGAAATAAATTTTAGATGCCTCATTCACGCTCGATTTGGTAATAAGTTCCACCCAGGAAGATTAGGATCACTAGTCCATTTTCAGCTGTCCATAAGGTAGTTGATGCAACATTTTCTCATTTGAAAGAGTTCTCAGTATTATATTTTATTTCAATTTTCTCCAAAGCAAAAATATTTTGTCGGTGAAATGTTTTTTGTTTAACGTTTGATATGATTTCAATGTTAAGACACGGTCATTTTTGAATTTTTTTAGGTGTGACACACTAGAGGTCTCCCATGCAACGGAAGCAATTATGTCCGTCCATAGTACGAATACGAACATCAATATCAGCATTACCAAAGATAAACTGAAAACAGTGCTGAACAATTTCACCCTTACTGGTTCATCACAACTGATGCCTCATACAGCATTATGTCTTTGTATGATAAATAAAAACCAACATGAGGGGTGACCGCTACAAATAACCTCGAGCCATTATTTTGTGTGTATATACACACAATCCCAGATTACTGCGAGAAATACAGAAAAATTTTAAACAAAAATAATGTAATTTTTTTAATTACCTCAGTATATAAAGAATATTGTGATGTAGTATGTACAATGTCATTCATCGCCGTAATACAAGCAGTTACCTACTAAATGGCAAAAGAAACTAAATCGGCGGTAATACTTCAAAATGGCGGTGAAAGGTTCGATCGATGAAGTTCATTAGAATTGCCAGTAGAATATCTGTAAAAAATTTTATCTTTGTCCGAGTTAGTTTCGCTAAAATAAACTAAGTTTCTTAGACTCGAAAAGGACAGTAACTATTTTCAAATGTACCTGGTAAGCCATAGGCCAATGCATTAAGTACAGATCCAGATAATTAGTTCTAAGATCACATAAACTTTGTTTAATGGCACCTTCTACAAGATCAGGTCTGTGAAAAGTGTTCCATAATTTACCAGTAATAAATAAATCTTCGCGTCTAACAACTTTCTTTGCTATCTTATAGTCAATTGCTTTTCCTATTTCGTGCTCATTTTCATATAAAAGTGCACAGTCAATATGACGATAACCCAAATCAATTGCATCTTTAACAGCTGTAACCACTTGCCCAGGTTTTGACTAAATTTAAAAAAAAAACAGAACTTTAGGTAGGTATTCTTCTTCTTATAGTGCCGTATCTGTTAACTTATTCAATAACCAGGAACAGGTAGGCGGTTTACAGAACGGAAACAAGAGCAACTCAAAAGGAGACAACCTCTGGTGCGGGCGATCCAGTAATTCATTTACGATCCATCGTCAACTATGAAACCATGATCGCGAGGGTTGGGGAAATCGCCGATTAGTAATTTGCTCTAAGGGCATGCTGATAGAGGCAATCTTTACATAAAAAAAGTTAAACGGAATCAACGCATTCTTGTTTGTTTCGGAATAATTGGTAACGTCTTTCATTGACTTTTTCAATAACTTTTTTTTCAAGTAAAGGTGGGCAATAAATTTCTGGAGTAGATTGAAAGGTCGGTGGTTACAGTCTATTCTTGGCCAAGCAAAGAAAAGAGCGTGTAAATTCTTCTTCTTTTGAGAATGATTTAATCGCTTTTAGTTTCTGTTCACTAGCTCACTGACTGAATCGCTTACTTATTTAAAATCTCTTCTAGTTCTTCTTCTTCTTCTTATTTCTGTAAGCTTCGCCTGTTTATCTTTGACACTAATCATTTCTTCTTCTCGGTAGCGTTTCTAGTGAGGATGAGACCCAGCTTTCTGTCCATCGCTTTAGTAGTCTTCCAGGTTGACGCTTTCCATGTGGGAATCTTTGATATTCGGTAGTCGTTCGGGTTGCATTCTATCGACATGCGCGTTCTATTCCCTTCTCTCTTTTTCTTTTAACAAACGTCAAAATCTCTTGTATGTTACATTTTCTCTCCTTATTTCGTGGCTGGGTGTGATGCTTTTGTTTTGTTATTTACGATGAAAATTCTTTAAAGTTCGATTGTTGCATGAATTGAATCTGAATAAAATGGACTTTTTATTTATCCCCTGGTTATTCTTGTTAGTCACCTGTCTAATCGGAATTGTCACGTTCAGAGTTATTAGATATTTTTGTCTTCACGATTATCAAAATCGGTGTTTGTACATAATACAAGACTTTTTCGAATGGAATCGTCATCTGAAACTTCAAAATCTATTTGTGTTTGAAGTAAACCGTTACAAGTTTCATTAAGTCCATCTAATTCGTCTTTTCTAATTCAGTGATTGTATTGGCAGGAACATAATTCTCACACCCAATGTACGCTGGAGCATTTCAGACCAGGCTTTTTATTGCTATTCGCTTTTAAAATATAAACGACAAGAAATAAATTTTAGATGCCTCATTCACGCTCGATTTGGTAATAAGTTCCACCCAGGAAGATTAGGATCACTAGTCCATTTTCAGCTGTCCATAAGGTAGTTGATGCAACATTTTCTCATTTGAAAGAGTTCTCAGTATTATATTTTATTTCAATTTTCTCCAAAGCAAAAATATTTTGTCGGTGAAATGTTTTTTGTTTAACGTTTGATATGATTTCAATGTTAAGACACGGTCATTTTTGAATTTTTTTAGGTGTGACACACTAGAGGTCTCCCATGCAACGGAAGCAATTATGTCCGTCCATAGTACGAATACGAACATCAATATCAGCATTACCAAAGATAAACTGAAAACAGTGCTGAACAATTTCACCCTTACTGGTTCATCACAACTGATGCCTCATACAGCATTATGTCTTTGTATGATAAATAAAAACCAACATGAGGGGTGACCGCTACAAATAACCTCGAGCCATTATTTTGTGTGTATATACACACAATCCCAGATTACTGCGAGAAATACAGAAAAATTTTAAACAAAAATAATGTAATTTTTTTAATTACCTCAGTATATAAAGAATATTGTGATGTAGTATGTACAATGTCATTCATCGCCGTAATACAAGCAGTTACCTACTAAATGGCAAAAGAAACTAAATCGGCGGTAATACTTCAAAATGGCGGTGAAAGGTTCGATCGATGAAGTTCATTAGAATTGCCAGTAGAATATCTGTAAAAAATTTTATCTTTGTCCGAGTTAGTTTCGCTAAAATAAACTAAGTTTCTTAGACTCGAAAAGGACAGTAACTATTTTCAAATGTACCTGGTAAGCCATAGGCCAATGCATTAAGTACAGATCCAGATAATTAGTTCTAAGATCACATAAACTTTGTTTAATGGCACCTTCTACAAGATCAGGTCTGTGAAAAGTGTTCCATAATTTACCAGTAATAAATAAATCTTCGCGTCTAACAACTTTCTTTGCTATCTTATAGTCAATTGCTTTTCCTATTTCGTGCTCATTTTCATATAAAAGTGCACAGTCAATATGACGATAACCCAAATCAATTGCATCTTTAACAGCTGTAACCACTTGCCCAGGTTTTGACTAAATTTAAAAAAAAAAACAGAACTTTAGGTAGGTATTCTTCTTCTTATAGTGCCGTATCTGTTACCAGGCGTTTTAGCTACTTATCTCTTCTCTGCATGTGTGCACGCATATTAAGTGACACACATGTACAGAGAACCTACAGTTTAACGTGGGCTCCGAACCCCCGGAAGTATATTTATACTTCTGCTTCAGAGAAAGCATTAGTAACCGTAGTGCGTATCATTGGTTGTCCATTGCCTTGCGATAAAGAAGCGAGCGGATAAGCTAAGCAGCCTCTCACACGGGACCAAACCGAGAAAATTGGTATAGCAGCTCAGCACTCTAATGACTATGCTAAGCTATCTAATAAAAAGAGATCTAAATTACAATTTGTGAATTAACTATCTATTTATTCCAAATTTAAGTATGTAGAATTTTAAAGTAGTGTATCTAAGAATGAAAACAAAATTAATAATAAAAAAAGCATAGTAAATAAAAAAAGCAACAACAGAAATACTTAATAAAAACTGGATTAATAAACAGATGCATGGGCAGTTTCCACAAAACACACGGAAAAACAACATAAATAAGGATAGAACATTTGCATGGTTGAAATCAAGAAATATTAAAGAAGAAACGGAAGCACTTATCACAGCTGCACAGCAGATCAGGCACTCCGAACTTACTATTATGAAAAGAACATACTTAAAATGAATGTAAGTAGTAAATGCAGAATCTGCAATAACGGCAAGGAACATATCGACCATATAATAGCCGCATGCCCAGAATTATTAGAAAAAGAGAATTATGTAGAGAGGCATAATAAAATGTAGTTAACTGCCTAGTGATATAAACATCGTTCACCTGAAACAGTCAATAAAAAAACGTCACCGTTATATACGATCAACAGATACAAACCGACAGAATATCCCAGCAAATAAACCAGATTTATTAGTAAGGAACTACAACAATAGAACATTCACCATAATAGACGTATCTGTTCTAGCTAGCAAAAATATGAATGCCAGGGAAGCAGAGAAACAACTTAAATACATAGACTTAGTAATAGAAATAACACGAAATTGGCATAATTATGCATGTTGAAATAGTGCCTGTGGTAGGTGGTAGTTGGAGCTCTAAGAACACTATCGACCAGCTTTGAAAAACACGTAAAAAAGTTACCACTAAAAATTGACGCTAACTTAATACAAGAGATTGATTTGTACAGAACAGCTCATACCTTGAGGAAAGTATTATAGTACGCATCATAAACACGCAGACCCTAGAAATCGGGTAGACTTTCGGTCAACAAAGTAAAACCAGTAAAAAAACGAGAAATAAACAAAATAATAATAAAACACGTAAAGGGGCACGCAGTTTACAGAAAGAAAACACATACCGACAGGTATTTAAATGCAAATTCTCATCATCACCCGATGCAGAAAGAAACTGTGCTAAAAACTCTAACAACCAGAGCAGTCCGAATCTCAGATGCAGAACACCTACAACAAGAGAAAGCTCATCTCTTGATGTCGTTACAACAAGACGGTTATACAGCCACAGAAATTCATAGAGCAATCCGCAATGCGGATTGGGCATGTTCTTAGAAAGTACAGCATAAAGACAGTCTTTAGGACTAATGAAACTTTGGGAAACTGTTTCAGATCCGCAAAGGATCAAATATCAAATTTAAAATCAGCCGGGATCTACAACATCCCTTGCTCTTGTGGCTCATACTACATCGGACAAACTGGTCGTTCCATTGAGTTAGGATTGCGAGAGCATAAAGGTGATTGCAAACACAAGCGCATCACAAAATCTGCGGTAGCTGAACATACTGGTTTAACGGCATAAGATGGACTTTGACAATGCTCGGGTACTCGCCAGAGTACCTCATTACTTTCCTCGTATCATACGTGAAGCAATTGAAATTGAGAAACCACCTAACAACATAAACAGGGGGGATGGTTTTCGACTCAGTAAAGCTTGGACTCCAGTAGTTTATCCATGAAGGATTCATAAGCATCATCGATCTCACGATCATGCTCCACCGGATCCGTCTTTGCCCAACGGTGACAGCCAACCAGAAGTCCGCCGTTCTGCCCGATTGGCTCAAAGAGGTTTAAATACCTCCGCTTCTCGGATTTAAATTCAGTGTTTTTTATTCACTCTGAAGATGCAAGCTGCAATGTCTTGCGAAACGTTAGTTTGTATGGGTTCACAAACAGCTAACAGGCATAAGCCGATTAAGTATTATTGTCCTGGCAAACAAAATACATTAAGATCAAATTCTTGTCCGCCCCAAACTTTAAATAAGCTAAGCACACGGCCCTGTTCAGGCAGGCAGGACCTACGAACAAATATTGCTCGAACTTCTAGAGCAAATGCTTGTAAAGGCAGACAAGCTACAGGTTGGTCCTTACCTGATTATGCTGGGCGTAGTTCCCAAATGACAACATATGTTTTCCCAAATACCTCCTCAAGAGTGTATTCCTTTGTTAAATGATATTCTTATTAACAAAAATGTTGAGTTAATAAAACGGACTGAGTTGATTCAATTATTTGAACTTTGCACCAATCAAAATTATTTCACTTTTAATAATAAAATTTATTTCCAAAAAGATGGTTTACCCATGGGAAGTCCAATTTCACCTCTTTTAGCTAACATATTTATGGAAAATCTAGAAGATCAAATATTCGAATCAAATCAATCTGAGAAAGTTATATTTTGGTTTCGTTATGTTGATGACATTTTAGCATGTTTTAATAGTTCATTTGATTTAATTAATGAATTTTTAATTTTTATTAACAGCTTGCACCCAAACATAAAATTTACACTAGAAACTGAACAAAATAAGTCCATTAACTTTTTAGATTTAAACATAAAAATTAATTCAACTAATAAATTTGAGTACTCAGTTTATAGAAAACCTACACAAACAGACATTACAATACCACACGATTCTTGTCACCATAAAACACATAAATTAGCAGCATACAGGTCACTGATACATAGGGCTTTGACGGTCCCTTTAGATGAAATTAATTATAATAGAGAAATTTCAATTATTAAACAAATTGCATACAGTAATGGTTATAATACTAAACTTATTGATACATTAATTAAAGAAAAAGATTATAAATTAGCCATTCAAAAAATTTATCCGAATATCCTAACTTCGTTCGATACAATTAAATATGCTTCGATCCCATATTTTGGTGAGAAATCAGAACAAATTGCTAAAATTATAAACAAAACAAATAAATATAAAGTAAGCTTTAAAACAACTAGGAACATCTTAAATACTTTGTTTAATGCAAAATCAAAAACAGACGATTTGTCAAAATCAGGCATTTACAAATTAAATTGTTCGCATTGTAATTCGGTTTATATAGGCCAGACTATTAGAAATTTTGATATTAGGTATAAAGAACACGTACGTTGTTACAAATACAAACACCCACATAAATCCAACTACGCTAAACACTTACTAGAACAAAATCATTCAATGACATCTAATAACACCATAAAATGTTTACACTTTTGTGATGATAAACGTAAATTAGATATACTAGAAGCTTTTGAAATTCACAAACATTTAAAAACTGTACCGTTAATGAATGAGCAAATTGATCTTTTAAATTCTCCTCTACTGGACATTTTGGAATAAGAAATCAAGTCATCTGCAGACGATTACCAAGATAAGTAAAAAAGTTCTATTGCTATAACAACGCTAACTGTTTTCCTTCATATAACCTTTGACAATGGCATGTTAACATGCTGAAATACGTATAAGGTTTAAATAAATAGAAATTGTTAAAGTGATTAAGTATTTTATATACAGATACTCATTAAATATGGACTTTAACGAAGTAAAGCTGGAATTGATAAATAAAGACACAATAAGATTTTACGGGGAACTTAGTAAAAAGAAAATAGGAAGGAAAAATATCCCCAACAAACAGCAAATCAAACAATTTTGGAGTCACCTATGGGGAAACCCCAGAGAAGAAGAAATCACAAGACAAATACAATATTATGGCGTTGAGAGATATAACACAGACAGAAATAGCAGAAACCTTAAAAAATACGGCTAATTGGTGGTGGAAAGCGGGAGGGCCAGACTAATTAACAATTTTTTGGCTAAAGAAACTCACAGGCCTACATAGTTAAAACACTAATCAGAAACCAGAACATACACCACAGTGGCTGGCACAAGGCCTGTCAAACTTCATTCCTAAAACGCCTAACACACAATATCATGGTCTATGGCTTGGATAGACTACAAGAAAGCCTTCAATAGTGTCCCCTATAGATGGATTGAACATTCTTTGAAGTTATATCCCCTACACCCAGATATAGTCAATTTCTGAACAACTACAACGAAGCAATGGAAAACAAAAACAGTGCATCGAAACAAGTAATATTACCATCAAAAGAGGTATCTTCCAGGGACATTTTTTTACCATTACTTTTTTGTATAAGCCTCATCCCATTAAGTTGGGAACTTAATGAAAGCAGAAAAGGGTATACAATGACAAATAATACAGCCATATGATATTCAGGGTGATTTTGGTAACCAGGCCACTATTGCCAACTTTTTTATTTTTAAAGATACAAAGTTGTTTAAATCAGGAAAAACGTGTAACTTTTTCTTCTAGCTACGATGGTGAAAACGAAAAAACAATTGCGCATCGCTTTTTCGAGTTATTTGTTAAAATGACTTTTTTTTAACGGAACGCCTTGTATTTGTTTATATTTTTAAATTGAAAATTTTAGTCTCTTTAAAAAAGTATAAAGTCAAACTATGATTAAATTAACAAATAAAGCCATATTTTAACTTTTAATGGTTTAATAACATAATCGTAACGGCCGTGAAACAAAAGCTACTTGTTTTATGGTACAGGTCAAAATATCATTAAATTAATATGCATAAGAGTAATTATTATAGTAACTGCTCTTATTGGGCACTATCATTATCTATAGACAGGCATATTTTAACTTTTAATACTTTAATAACATCATCGCAACAGCCGTGAAACAAAAGGTAGAGTTCGCTTGTTTTATTGTTTCTATTTTGACATCTAGCAGTTGTGCTAATTTTATGTAACATTTAAGATGTACGTTGGCCCCCACGGTCACCTGACATGAATCGCAAATTTTTTTTCTTTGAGGATATCTACAGGATAATATTTTTGAGACAGATACAACAGTGTAGAGATTTAGTCGCATCCATTACAATTTTATTATTCGTTTTCACCATCGTAACGAGAAGAAAAAGTTACACTTTCTTTCTCATTCAACCAATTTTGTATCTTTAAAAATAAAAAAGTTGGCAATAGTGGCCCGGTTCCCAAAATCACCCTGTATATGGACGACTCAAAATTGTTCGCAAAAACTGAAGAAGACTTACAAGGCATTATAAGAACTGTCCTCAAGTTTAGGGCAGATATACAAATGCAGTTCGAGGTAGAAAAATCTGTCACAGCAACATTCTTGAAGAAAACGATGACACATAAAGAAAAAATTTCAATAAACAAAGATACTGAAATTGAAAGTCTTAAGACTGGGAAATGTTACATATACCTCGGTTTAGTATCGACGAAAGCGAAGGAATTGAACAAAGTACTATAAAGAAGTAAGTCAAGGATGAATACATACGAAGAGACAGAAAAATATTAAATACAGAACTAACAAGAAAAAACAAACTAGAGGCGATAGGAAGCCTTGCAGTCCCGATCTTAGAATACAGCTTTGGAATACTAAACTGGACAAGGAAAGATTAGCAAAAAGCTGAAATCGTATGGAAAAGAAATGCATGGAGAATACGCACACAACACTCAAAAGAACACCACAAATATAGAGCGAACATTCGGATGGTTCAGAGAAGGAAAGGTGAAACTGAAGAACTTACTCAAGGAATCACTATTCAATACATATGATCAGCAAATACACACAGACGGAACCATACCTGCACCTGAGTACCTACTAAGAAGTAAAGAAGCTGAAAATAGTCTAAAATAGACCTAGCAATGGAAATAGCGCGCTTGTGGCACATGTAAGTCTAGATAGTGCTAGTCACAGTCCGTACGTACCTTGGTGCCAGTAGTAATTGGGGCGTTGGGTGCGGTGACGACCAACTTTTAAAAAGACATACAAAAGTTGCCAGTAGCGGTATCAGCTGCATAGATACAAAGAAATGCCTTATGTGGAACTGCGTATATACGTAATTTAAAAAGTATTGAATTAGTAACGCCTGCACGTACTCTAGGAGTCATATAGACTCTCGGTCCAAAGAAAAATAAAAAACAGCCGTGAAATAAAAACTAACGAATAATAATAATAATAATATTGATAAGAATAATAATAGGCCCCTTTCATAGACCTTGCTGTCCTTAGGGGTATAGCTAGTAAAGTACTTATAATCCTGAGCACTGACATTTTAAATAATTCACCACTGGCAAGCGAACATCCTGTGCTACCAAAATATTTATATATTTTATTCTAACATTTTTTTAACGTAGGGCTATTACTGCTGCTAAGGCGTAACACCGATGAAACTTAATAAGCCCACCCCACCTGGAAATTTTACCAAACCCCTGTCTCCTACAAGGTAGGGATCGTTAACATGTAATGACATGGCACATTTTACCCCACCTAGAAATTCTATCAAACCCCTGTCTCATACAAGGAAAGGTTTAATGTTCTGTGCTACAACGTAGGGATCGTTAACGTGTAATGACATCGCACATTTTTAAAACACTATAAAAATCAATTATTGTTACAATTATTAGTACATATAGAAAGTAACAAACTGCCGTACCTTCCAAGTTCCCAGTCCTAATGCAGGAATACGAAGTCCATTATTAAACTTAACTGTTGGTATCTTAAACGCCATAAATATTTTCAGTTACAATTGAATAAATATTAAAATTAATGTGACATTTAATTCTATTCAAATTTTGACAATAAAATTAAATTTCGTAAATTATTTGCAAAGCTTGCTGTTGTTGCATTTTCTGCTACCATTAGCATCCGTTATTTTATTTCTAATATTCTAGCAATGAATGTTCATAACATTAAAGTTTGTAAAAATGGGAGTAACGTTTGCCGGCATTGTAGTACAAGTAAGGTATAATAAAACACATGGATGTCGTTCCCTAAAATACATTAGCTATGATAGCATCACGATTTCCTTTTATCTTCCTCTTAGGGTGCTCGCAGGTATGTAGTACTAGTACATTAAGGTGTGCAGACGTAGGGGATGTACCGCGGGGAACATTGAACCACTGGTATTATTTCTAAATCGAGGAAGTTGTTTTCGATGTAGTATAGCAAAACAGGTGTAAAACTGTGTTCAGGACGGTTAAATTAGGGAAAAGTTGTGAAATTTTATGACTACTAATAATCTAAAAATAAATTGGAGCAATTTTACTTAGTTTCTGAAGGAACTGAAAAAAAAACTGATTTTTGTTTTCTGCTATATGTCTTTGTCATTCATATTACATATTTCTGCTACAGCTGTAGTGTTGTGCTATGATTTGAATACGCGCTAACAAGAGAAACGGCAAAAGCTAAGTCAGAACTAGAGTTTTCCTTGAGGAAAGAACGTCGATCCTTTTTGTTTTCGGGAAAAAGATTTCTTAGGATTTAAGAAAAGATAGACTAAACAGAAAATTTGTCAGCCAAAAATTGGAGGAGAGGGGGAAGAATAGCTTCCCTAAATAATATACTGCATCTAAAAATAACTTTTTTAATATTAATCTACTATTGTTTTTGAGCAATTTAGCTTGCACAGAAATATTTTAGTTCATCCCTGGCTTTATGAACCTAAAAAATTGAAAAACTATAATGTTGTCGGTTTTTGAACAATATTTTTTTATATTCCCTAAATTTTAATTTCCCATCTTTAAACTTAAATAATTCTTGCAGCTGTTAATTTCTTTTTGCTACATTTTTTTTTTGGGTTTATCATACATTTTTGGTGCTAATATTTTTATGGCATCTGTAGAACCCAGTTTCACTTTGTTTACCAGAAAGGATCTTATTTACAGTTTTTGTCCAGTTAAAAATAAGCATCGAGGTAATTGATTTAATGTTTTTGAGGTTATGATCTTGGCATGTTAATTGTGAAAAGTCTACTTGTGCACAAATTTGTGCCTTAATAATTTTAAATAGATTTGATTTGTAGCACTGAACAGGTAATTGTTCATGGACAATTTTTGCTATGTCTCTAAATAATTTTGAAAAATTTGAAGATGGGTGGCATAAGGCCTTCGCATTCGTACTGTAATCTCTGGCGGTAATTATAATATGTTGTGGCAAAATTATTTTAGATGCTAAAATATTTTGACAAGTTTTACATTTTTTCGTTAATTTCAGAATTTTACGTGCCACATACCCACTAACGTATGTGAAGGCTGATTTTCTTTCATTTAAAAAAAGACAAATGAATAAAAAAGTTTTCCATATGGTGCAGACTTTTTGGCGGTCACTGTAGAATCTTATATAAGGCTACATGCATATGAGGACACTATTTCGTCATAGTACATCAATTGCTAAACCACAAATACTACCTAAATAAAGTAGGTACAATAATTAGGCTATATATACCTTTTGCACGTGAAAGCTGCTGGTGCTCCTGCAAAGGAACAGGATCGTCTTCAAGCTCAACAGGTTTCATAATTATGGAATATGAATGGTCATGTTGGAAAGCTGGATCAATGTCACATTCGATGGGCTTAATCACAGGATGTGGATAATCATGTTGAGAATAATTACCTGTCACACAGAATGTAAATTAATATTGCTTCTACACACACGTAGTACTGAACTAAGTGATAAGCAAATTTATTTACTAAGTAGCTATTTTCAATCCTAAATAAGAATATATATTGTTTTGTTGTTGGAATTAAAGTTTTTGAAATACCTTTTTTTTTAATCAAAATATTTTAGCAGTAACTGCCTAGTATTTATAATTTATTTAATATAATACATTCTTCAAACAGTTAAGTTTAACTACATAGTAAATCAGTTAATCATTATAACTGATTAGTTTCTAATAATTAAAGTTCAATAATTATACCAGCCAATTTCTTGTATATGAGTAATAGTAAATATACACAAAATTTGGTGAACATATATTTCAAATTTAAAATTACCTAAGCTTAAGAGTACATCACAAATTCACAACACTGTAAAACCGAAAAAAGTTGACCATTTGCAAGTACCTGACCCAGTGAAAATTGTTAAAACTAGGTTCACAGGGCTTGCAATAAATAGAAATATTGTTACGCTTATTTCGTAACTGATGAGAATATTAATTCTCATCCTTCAGGATCGTAGTATAGTTTTAGAAACCCAAGTTTATAGATGTATAAATATTTATTTAAATGTCCCTATAACTATTCTACATTATTACTACTGCTAACTTATCTAAATTAATGTAATACCTTAAAACTAACTTAATAAACTAAAACAACTTACATATAAAATATGAGGCGTACTGACACCATCTTTTCCAATCGATCGGACTTTTCACTACTCCTGCCAGACACAGACTAACTAACTCAAAACTGGTCATACCCCTTCAAGGGTCCCATAGTCCTCCCACTTAATTATATTAAATTATTACATGCCAACCTTTGATTGGCTTTTCACATTTTATTGGTATCAGCACGACCTCAATATTTTGTAATAACCCTTAGCAAACTTATTTGATATTTCTTAATTTTGTATGACAAAGTCGACACTTGCAGAAATGCAGTTTTTACATCAGCACTTGCAACATAATTATATGCGCAATTATTGAAATCAGCAAGACCTAAATATTAATGGAATTCTTTGAATATTTGACTTTAAGTATTTAATTATTTAATAATTTTGAATATTTAATTTTGGTTCGTAACATTATTCCCCCTTTCGGCAAACGTCGACCCGACGTTTATAAGTTTGAGCCGGTTTACATTGAAAACTTAACTACCAACTTAAATTAAAATAAATTGTCTCTATCAGTTATACCTTATAATCTAACACCTTATTCACTTATTGTTTTATAGTCCCACACCACAATTTTAATGTTCACATTATAACTGTTCCAAAACACCAGTTAGCGTTACGTGAGACACAGCCACCTTCGTTAAGTGCTGTCATTTCACTACGCATGACACTAAATAGTTCATAGCTGCGCGAAACATTCTCTATATCTGTGATTTGGCGACGCTTCACAAAATGGCGAAACTAGTTTGCTTCAAATGGTTCTTGTGCGATGTACAGTGTAAAAACATCAATTCGGTGATGAGTGTTGTTGCCCTTGCATCTGTGAATTTTACAGGAACACAGTTTGTTGGTAAGAACACGAATACTTATTTCATTTTTCGATTGTCAGCACATTAATCTGTTTTTAGTGGTAAATTTGCTGCAGACCACATGGTGGAGTATCTAGGATGAATTGGATATATTTGTTGTCAAGTAAGGAATAAATGCATATAGATGGATAATTATTTAGACAGGATAATTAGAATTAATACATGGAATTTTTTAGGTAAAGGAATTGAAACCATCAAATGTGCTTTTATCAGCTGAGTATTCTGTGCTGCAACTGTGTCCTAAGATTATCGCACTTCCTTCACTGGACCTAGGGCTCGCTTGGTGGGTGACTTTGCCATGTCTCACAAAACTGGTCATTGCTCGTTGCTTATGGTGATTCGGTTTGGCTTGTGGTGTGGTTACATGAAAATGAACGATACCAGCTTTAATCGTAATATTAGGTACGTATATAAACTTAATTTCTAATCTATATTTATCCTAAGTTAGAACTTATTTAAAAGAAATGTATTTAATGTAGCATTATACTAACTTAATTTTCAAAAAAAAAAAATTCAACATTGGGTACATTTTACATTTAATATTCGTTGTTGTTAATTTTGTATGACTATCTCTTTAAACAACTGCACTTGATAATGTAAATAACGATTCTTGACACATTTTTTCATATTTTCCAAATTAATTAATTTTCAGAGGCAAAATTCTTACTACGTTAATTAATCGTTAAACTCAGAACTTTAATAAAATTAACTCTCAATAATCTTTACGATATCTTTACTATATCTCAAAGCACATATTTAGTGCAAATTACAAGCCCACACACGTGCGTATTATGCACCGTGGGATACCAATTTAAAAATCGTTTTTAGAGACCGATACTCTTCTTTCAAGTTCAACTTAATAAGCAATTATTGCGGTTTGTAAGCTTGCGAAGTACAACACATTTGTTAATTACTTGGCAAGATACTATAATGCAAGCATGATGAGAGACCTTTAGCATAAAAATATATGAAAATTTACTTGCTGTATACATTAAGAGATTTCAAATATTGTGGGTTAATAAATATAAAATAATAGAAAAATAGGAAAGTTTAAGTTAAAGGAGTCAAGGATAGATGTTTGCCGGCAAAGTTGTAGATCCGTAATAATTGAATTCTCTTTAATGTAAGATTAGAAAATACTTAACTTTAACAGTTGTCCTTTTCTGCCCGAACTGTTGGTTTGACAGGTGACAGGTGTGGACTGCACTAAGGTATCTTATTCATGGTTGCTTCAACTGAACTTCCTCTTACTAGTGAATATAAATCTTCTTTATTTTCCAACTCGATAACACATCTGCTTCTTGGGTCTGAGTTTGTGATTTCTTGCCTCTGGTTTTTCTCTTCTTCATTACACTTTGTTACATTAAATGAAACTTTTGCTCGAGCTTCAGAATCTTCTTGTCTTGAAGTAAATAGTCTTTCTTCTGTACCCGTAGTTTCATCTTCTTTTTCTTCTTTTGTTTTTCTATTCTTGCACTTATTTATAATTTTATGTAGAAGGTACCCAAAAATAAAACATATAAACATAATAAATGTTGTGCAGGTAACAACGATAAGGACTTCATGATGTACTGATTTGGATCCATTGTGGCCTTCAACTGTTGGAATAATAGCAGCAGCTAACGGTGTACCACGTCGAAACAGCAAATATATTATAATAATGGACATCACAATGTTCCATGTGATGATCGTAGAATTGCTAAGAAATCCATATGTGTCCGTGAATGTCATCGGAACTGAACCTTGGAACATGGCAAAGTTTGTCAACTCTGTAAGACAAATCTCACCATAAATGTATGTGGGCGAGTCAAGGTTCTACCCATACCTTACTCCGGGTAACATCGGACTACCGTCTGCAGCCACATCCACATCAGCAGCCATTAAAATTTGTTATATCACAAAATTGTCAAAAATTGCAAAAGAAAATAATTTACACCCTAAATAACTTCATATCTATGCTATCCTAGTTTATCTAAATATCTATTGTAATATTATATTAAATAAAGAATTATTCTGTCCTATGAGTTTGTTTTTTCATAATTCGAATAAATTGACCCAGTTTCTGTTTTTTAATAGCTAATATATGTTCAAACTGATTACCTAAACGTATTATATTGCAGGAATTAACCTAGTGAAGCAACAATGCTGAACTGCAAAATTCCTGGGTGTCAAGTACATTGGCCTTGCAACTGCTTGTTAAATGCCTACTTGTATTTAAAAATAAATACTACTTATTCCCAATTAGCGTTTCCAATTAAAAAATCAAGGGTTTCATTTTTTGGCATTTGTGTTAGACCCAAGGCAGCCTAATAAAACTTGTTATGCTTAATAATCCGGCAACCTCCACCACTTGTTACGCTTGATACGTAACTGATGAGAATGTTATAATTCTCATCCTTCAGGATCGTAGTATAGTTTTAGAAACCCAAGTTTATAGATGTATAAATATTTATTTAAATGTCCCTATAACTATTCTACATTATTACTACTGCTAACTTATCTAAATTAATGTAATACCTTAAAACTAACTTAATAAACTAAAACAACTTACATATAAAATATGAGGCGTACTGACACCATCTTTTCCAATCGATCGGACTTTTCACTACTCCTGCCAGACACAGACTAACTAACTCAAAACTGGTCATACCCCTTCAAGGGTCCCATAGTCCTCCCACTTAATTATATTAAATTATTACATGCCAACCTTTGATTGGCTTTTCACATTTTATTGGTATCAGCACGACCTCAATATTTTGTAATAACCCTTAGCAAACTTATTTGATATTTCTTAATTTTGTATGACAAAGTCGACACTTGCAGAAATGCAGTTTTTACATCAGCACTTGCAACATAATTATATGCGCAATTATTGAAATCAGCAAGACCTAAATATTAATGGAATTCTTTGAATATTTGACTTTAAGTATTTAATTATTTAATAATTTTGAATATTTAATTTTGGTTCGTAACAATATGCGGACAAAGATAGGATTATCTACCCAACCTGTGCCTATAGTATTTAAGACCAACACTACCCTTATGCAACTTAATACTTTAATAGGCTACCCTTTGAAACTTCACTCGCACTTCACAGCACACTATTATGTAAGCAACTACCCCTATAAAGTATTGTCCTGAAGAGAAATTTTTGGAATAAAAAGGTTTGAAAGCTGTAAGTACCTAACTGGATGAATAACCATTATTTTAAATATTCAAAATGTTTTGTGTTGAAAGCTGATTTCTTCTATTTTTTTTGTTACATATCTGTATACACGTTATTCATACAACAGAGATCAGCTTTAATACATAACTTCAAATTATTTTAAAAATTAATTTTAAGTCAACGATTTCAGCCATCTGTAAAATGTACTGAAATTGCATTATTTTAAATTTAAATCCGCCAAGAAAGACGGCTAGAACAGTGGGGGTAATCTCTCTCTAAATTGCCGATGGCAGCGCTGCGTGGTTGCTATATTGTCAGGTCAAAATGGCTGTCGGGTTTCAAGATCTCCAATAAGAGTAGATAGGGCATATACCTCGGTTTTCTACGAGTTGAACTTTTGATCTCGGCGCTACTTTTTCGTTAGTTCTTGTTCGTTGTAGTTTTTCTCTTTTTTTTTTGCTTTGTTTTATTTTTAATTTATTTAATTGCGATGGACGGCCAATTTCCTGCGATCCAAGAAATTTTGAACATCGTTCCTCCCGTGGGACCAGGTTTGCTGCCGGCTGTTCGTGAGTATAATTCCTTTGTTATATGACTTTGTTTTAACTTTCAAAAGAAAAGTATAATTTACTATTATAATTATTTTTCTTTTCGTTTTTTCAGAGGTGTACCAGGGTTAACTATTAGAAACGCAGTCAGTAGTACATACCGAATTGGGAGTCGGTACCATTTATGTTGTAATTCCGGAGGGTGAAGCACACCAGGTTTTTGGGATGAATGTGCCGGCGGATTTCGTAGAGGTGGATTTGGTGACTTCTTGCATGTCACCTTTGATTATTTTAATGTGGGTGCCGAAGAAGGCGAATTACAATGTTAAATAAGATTTGTTACTAAATTGATTAAGGTTGATTATTCAAGGACATCTTAGCACGATAATAGATGCCTTTATACCATTTACTGGCGTTGATTATTAAATATTTGTTTAATTATTCTTTGCAAGCTAGAGGTAAAATTAAAATAAATTTATTATGAACTTACAAGTACATGTTTAATTATACCTAGACATTATGTCACAAGCTACGACCCCCTAACGTGACAATATGTATAACAATCCCAGTACATTTAAATGTTTGAAAAAATTAAGTTATTTAACGAATATAATGGCTAATGAGTTATGAAAGATTAAATAATTTAGCTATCATTAATATTAATAAAACAATTAGGTAAGTACCAAGAATTTGGACCTTGATAGGATAGTGGATAAATTTACACAAAAACATCCTTGCAAATTATTATTAAAATAAACAACTTTGTTAAATATAATATTATTTTTTCTAGTTTTCTACAATACCGACAGGAATGTTCTAAAAATATAAAATTATAAAAGCCTTTCAGTGCTTTTACTGTTTTCCTTTCAAAAAAGTGCCTACCTTAATATGTGCTTTTCTTTGATATCAAAAACGACTGTGCCTAACCCGAAAAATATTGTGCCCCCATCTAAGAAATCCTGACACCGTTGCAGTCGGAGAAATTAGCATTTAACAAATTCCAAAATCGACAACGGAAGTTAGATATCTTTTGTTGGTAGCTATTTATTCAGGAAATGAATATTCTAAATCTAAAACGGAAATCTTGTAGAAGACTACGTAGAGCAAATCCAACGTGCTCCGAACATTGTAGCTTTAAAATGGCGGCTGCTTCGACTCTACGACTGACAGAACAGGATCATATTTTTTTATCGTAATAGCCCTATTAAGACACAATGTTACTGTGGACAAAAAATTTCGAAAAGATAAAAACTATGAAATGAGAAGTATTACCAAACATTGGAATTTTTAAAATAAAATATTATTCAAAAACTGGCCACACGATTCATTTTAAATTGTGTATGCTCATAGAGCTAGTGGTGAAGTACAATTTTGTTGGTGTTCCAGTCCACTAATTTTACTGTGACTGTGTAATATTCGTACCCTTTTATTTAATAAACAAGGGCTGATAAAAAATTTGGGTTTAGGCTAATATAGTATACAAATACAGGTTGTTTCAAATTGCGTGTTACCTATGGGGATCTCGCTTATTTGAAGAGATACGAGGATGGTTAAATTAGAGAAAAGTTGTTGAATTTTATACCTACTAATAATCTAAAAACAAATTAGAGCTATCTTGCTTAGTTTCTGAATAAACAGAAAAAAACTGAAATTTTGAATTTTTTATCTTCGGCTATACCACTCATTTGTCATAGAGTTTTTAATTCTGATTTCAACGATGTGTCACACTTTGCATTTTGTTTAAGCTTTGAGAACTTTATTACAGAAAATAAAAATTTCATAAGAGTGTCATGGAAAGACCACGTCATTTAATTTATTTTTAAAGAATTGTAGTAGGCCATGAACTGATGGAAGTAAAACAAAACACTAATTTTATTTACTTTGACCTTTAGATGCATTAGGTATGCGAAAATTTCAGGAAACTTTGTTTTGAGCGAAGCCAGCAGGTTAAATTATTTTTTACAAAAACAAATGAATGACAAAGTTTCTAACATTCACAATTTACTGAAAATTCTACTTGCAGTTTTTATTCTTACAACTGACATAACAAATTTGAATAATAGGTAAAATAAATACAACCTATACCACTAGAACTGCACAAATACAAATATTAAATAAATTTTTAATGACACTTTTGTAAAACATGCTCAGAAGCTTGTCTAAATTAAACTCTCTAATCTGTGTGTTAGTAAATGTGTCATTTACTTTTTTTGTAAATAATAACTTAACCTGCTGCCTATGCTCAAAACAAAGTTTCCTGAAATTTTCGCGTACTTAATGTATCTAAAGGTCAAAGTAAATAAAATTAGTGTTTTGTTTTACTTCCATCAGTTCATGGCCTACTAGAATTCTCCCAAAATAAATTAAATGACGTGGTCTTTCCATGGCACTTTTATGAAATTTAAATTTTCTGTAAGTAGTAAAGTACTCAAAGCTTAAACAAAATGTGACACATCGTTAAAATCAGAATTAAAAACTCTATTCAAATATAGAAAAATTTAAAATGCCGAACATAAGAAAAATGAAAGTTGACAGTCGAAAATGAGCAATGGTAACAGTTATACCAAATCTGATCAAAAATTTAGATTCAGCATGAAAAAGTGTCCTAATAATGCGTTAACTAGATATATGTAATATAAATGACAAATGAGTTATAGCCGAAAATAAAAAATCCAAAATTTCATTTTTTTTTAGTTTATTCAGAAACTAAGCAAGATAGCTTCAATTTGTTTTCAGATTATTAGTGGGCATAAAATTTCACAACTTTTCTCTAATTTAACCATCCTCGTATCTCTTCAAATAAGCGAGATCCCCATAGTTAACACGCAATTTGAAACAACCTGTATAAAGTGTTAGTAAAAGGTTTCTCATAAATTAGTGTGAATTTCTTAGTCAAAAAGTCCAGAGAAACATTCAGAAATACACTTTTTCCAAGATACAGCAAAATCCTATTTTAATTAGTATCTGTCATAAACTGAAACATGTGATTTGAATTTTGTATGGATATTTAACTATTGATGATTTAAATTTTCACTTGTTTTCGTTCAGATCCATCAACCAAGGGCGTAATCCTCAACATATATCTCTTCACACTTGCTATGTTGTAACATTTGTCTTCGTAATGTACGTATCAAAATACATAAAAAAGATACTTTTGCTTAAATCGCTAGTTTTTGAGATAATTAAATACATATAAAAAATAGAGTTAAAATACCTTTTATAAACACCCTTCAGCAATATTCTCAGGCTTCCCATGTAAGTTAAGCCCCCCAATACTAAAATCATGTCTATGCTATTGAAAAGGGACAGCTGTTGCACTGCAGGCTAAGCACCCAACAAAAATCAAAGTTGTTTCTCATCTGTTTTACAAGTTAATAGGGTAGGTATTAATAAAACATTTTTGAAAACTACTATATTTATTTAATGTGCTGCAGCTGAATGCACTAAAATAATCTTAAATGCCAGAACAGCCTATAAGCATCAACTAAAATAAGAGATTTTAAAGTTAGAAGTCAGCTCTTATCAACATTAGTTCACATACCTCTAGTTTAAAATAATCATTGTATAAAAAATGCTTATATAGGTACAAAAGAACTTAAAAATAACTATTACCACACTTTTTAATTTTTGTACAACAATTTTTTGTAAAAAAATATAAATTGTCCTATTAAGTCTTTTATTCTAGTCTACTAAATGTAAATTGCAATAAAAAAATAGCCGTATAGGTACATCAACATTAATAAACCATTTATATATAACTGGACAAAAATGATCGAAAAATAATACTATAATAGAACACATTTTTGTTGTTGTATAATCTGCGTTTCTAATTAAAAGATTTCTATTGAGATGTTAATTTGTACTGGTACCACCAGTACTATTGTTTAAATTAGTCAATGGAAAAATTAGAATCAAATTTAATGTTTAAAATTATACTTATGTATAAATTAGAACATCTTTTTGCTTTAGTAAGTCATGATCACTATCACAATTAATACTTACAATTACCTTATATTTGAAATCTTTTGACCAAATAAATTACAGCAAGCTAATTATTTGCTAATACTATATTGGACACTGTAAAACCTACTCAATCTAATCATACAATTTTTCTTCCATAATGGTCAAAGAGAAAATCATGTGCTATGGTTGCTACAGAATACGCTTTTATATTAAAGTTTTATCGGGCCAGATAACTCTACGCCAGAAATTCTATGGTTCAAGTCTAAGGGTCTTGTTGAGAACCTTGGCCCATTAAAATTAGTTTTTATCTCATTTGTTACTTTTCCTGAAGTATGAAAAGTTATGATTTCATGCAAATTTTCGAATTTCAGATTTCACTAAATACACATTTTAGGGTTCAAGATATCAAAAAAAAATGGTTTTTAAAAATGTCTGTCTGTGGGTGCGTGCATTCGTTTCCCCTGTCTCCGGAACCCATTGACCAATGTTTATAAATTTTGGTATGTAGAACTGTTTTAGTTGCAGATAATTTTTTGTAAGGTCTTTAACTGGAAGCAGAACTAGATATTAGCCATGTTTTTTTTGTAAAAACTATTTCAAAATTTTGGAAACATACCGTTGTACTGCATCTAAAGACAAATCAAATGATTTTGTTTTCGAATGTAGTATCTTCAGAATAAAGGCCGCTACAATTTTTGAAAATTTTGATTTTAATGCCCGATTATTCAAAAACAAAATATCAAATCGATAAATATTATACATACAATATAAGTAATCATGTAATGTAAAAATATTTTAGGAAACATGAAAATTGTAAAAATGCTAGCTCCACAAAAGTATCAAAATGCCTTTATTAACCTGGTCAAAACTTACACTTAACCCGTACCTGGACTCCCGTGCAGCTGTCAAGGAATCAACGTGCTGATCGCGCGCTAACTATTGTTTTACACACGCTCTATCTTGGAAATGATTTAATTTTAATCAAAATAAAGTGTTAACAATTACACTATTTAGTTGCATGCTTTATTTGTATGCATATTAAAATATTAAAGAATGTACTAGTTCAAATTTAACAAGGTTTTTTAAATATAGCACTACTTAAGAGATTTTTAGTACTGTTTTAACACACCATTTAGTACAAAAAAATACCCCAGAAACAACACAACCCATGGTGGGTGATTTTTTTATTGGCCCGCACATAGGCGCCGGCTTTCATATATCCTCAAGCACTAAATGCCCCTAAATTGGTATCACCTTTTTTTTAACACCCTGTATATTTTTTGTTTATCCGAATTTTGTAGAAGCTATTGTATATGCACATCCCAGCACAATTATGTTACGCCAAATTAGTGTATTGGCCTTTCTCACGTCATTGGCAAAATTTTGCCTATTCCGTGGAGTAATACTTTTGCAAAGCGCGTGATCATTACTGTGTCTACAGCGCTTTCATTATTGCTAAAAAACATAGCAAGGCATATACACAATAAAAACAGTATAAATATTGAGCAATAATATAAAACTTATCATGCATTTCTTATTTCATGCTTCAGGCAAAATTTTACTGATTACAGAGTGGCTAGGAAAACACCGGCCACTTTTCTTGCAGCAGTCAAGAGATGGCGCTTTAGTAAAGAAAAATTAAATTAAAATACTGGCAACAACGCAGAATCCAAGACGTTTTGGTTGTATTGATTTAATATGGGGCGTATTTAATAACTAAAACGTCTTGGATTCTGTGTTGTTGCCAGTATTTTGATTTACTAAAGCGCCATCTCTTGACCGCCGCAAGAAAAGTGGCCAGGGTTTTCCTAGCCACTATGTATGTAAAATAGGCAGTTACATAAACTAGGCGTAACATATCTACAAATTGTCACTATTTTGTTGGAAACATAAGCAACTAATGAGCGTGACAAGGAAATGAGTGTGGTAAGTAGGGCCCAGATTTTAGGAAAAACTGACTTAGATATAAATGTTTCACTTTAAATGGAATAATTAAAACGGTATTTGATTTTGTCTAAACTGCCTAAAATGAGTTTTAACTGCCTGATTTTCGTTCAGGTTTGATTTGGAATTTTCAATAAATATTTTTAAACGTAAATACATTAACTGCTATTTATTCAGAATTACGTCCGATTATCGGTTAGGCTCTTGCTAAGCTAGTTGCCCCAAGCAGATATGGTTGCTAAATGCTTGTTCAGTCTACTTTACTTTCGAAAAATCGTTCATGTAGTTCTCGTCGCGGTGAAGAAAGTGATTATTTTCCTCACAAGCATAGAGGGAAAAGACACTTTCTTCACATATTGTACACATAATTTTTTCCATCACCACCAAAAAAAAGGTTTAAAAATATGTAAAAATTTAATGTTTAAATTTGGCATTTATTTGACATTTATCACAATAAAAAACAAGTAGCCTAACATGCATTTGCTAACGCAGTGATATGAAAAGCAAAAAATGAAAGAGGTAAATTTTTCTAACAGTCACGCTTTTTTTTTTTACGAAAAATAAGTGTTTTTTTCATTGAGTGAGGAAAGTACTTTCTTAACTCAATGAGGAAAATGCCTACTTTCTTCTCTAAAATAACAATTGAAAAGCGAACTTTTTTCAGCCGTGTTGGTAAAAATAAATAAAAACACTGAAAAACTAACAAATTATAGAATTATTTCTTAAAAACTCAACACAGAAAAAAAAGGTTCTATTTACATATTTATACATTTTAAAAAGTAAATCAAAATTGAAATAAAAATAGTGCCTAAAGATGTCTAACTAAAAAAATGTAAGGGGTTATTTTTAATGTATTAATGGATTAGTTTAGGCTCAAATTTTCAAGTGCCTAGAATCCGAGCCCTAGTAATAAGCAACGAATATTATTGGTAATTTTAATGACAAATCACAGGCAATTTTAAAAGTATCCATGGACATGTGAATCCCCACCTGGCCTGCTTATAATTTATCCCTCATAGCATTTTCTTATTGCACCCATTATTGTTTCCAGTGAAATTGTGATAACCTCTATATGTAGGTAATCACAAAAACAAATTCTTTTTTAATAAAACTTTCTGTACTGTCACATGACTGAGCAGTGACATCATCAACAATTTTCTTAAATTGCTTAGTTGAATAGCTTGGATAATACTAAGGTAGGGGTCGACAGTTAAATGACTTGCCCTTATAAACCTGTAGTACCAATAAAATTAAAATATTTTTTTTCTTCTAATAAACAATTTATATGCATCATTTTTTTAGTAGATACCATATTTTTGACAGTATTATTTAGACTCCAAATCATTAACACACATTATAATTAAATGATTAATACAAAAATTTTAACTAAAATCTAAAAAACACAAACGCACAATATATAAATTCCCATATAAATGAATTAGAAAATACTTTAAACTAATATTTAAAATCAAAATTAAGAAATAGATACAAGAGGTTTTGACATTAATTTATTGCTTAAAGGTTTACTTTTAGATTTAAGTCGCTTTTCATCAGTAAATGACTTTTTTCTACCTAAGGGTATGAGTCTAATTTCTTCCATCTTCCGTTTAAAATGCTTATAAAATTTCAAAACGTCGGCATTCGCCCACACTTGACTAGCTTTGAAATCTAATACTCTTAACGTTTCCATACTCTGGGCTCTAGACAAAGCAACATATGCTTGGCCGGCTTCAAAAACTCTCGCTAAGGACATTTCAACACAATCCAAAGTAAGTCCCTGAGACTTATGAATGGAGAAAGCCCATGCTAAACGAAGTGGTACTTGCCTGCGTGTTAATATAGCACCTGATGCTGTTTTTATAAGCCAACGTTCATGTTTGGCTATGTACTCATTATTTCTGAAACGAATAACTGGTAAGCTTTCACGGAAAGCTGTTACAACTCCACGTGCACCATTTACTAAACCCAACGAAATATTGACGTTCTTAAGTAGCATTACTTGTGCACCAATTTTAAGTACTAATCTTCCGGGAACAGGTGTTTGTTGATCTAATTGTTTTGAAGAAGTGAGATCACTATCTTGGGCTTCAAAGACTTTCTCATCGCCTTTGAGTGCATTCAGTTTGGACTCGTTGATAAGATTTGCTTCCTGAGTATGAGAACAAAGTCGTGTTGCCAAAATCCCATTTTGTTCAATTTTTTGTTTTGATGTTGCCATCAACTTGTCAGCTATTTCATTAGGTACGTGACCTACACGAATGCTATTAAGAATATCAATAAATGCAAGATCACTTTGTCGATGTACTTGAGTTAGTTCGAAACAAACTTGAACACAACGATCCCAAGCAGGTGTTTGAAAGCAAAAACGAATCTCATTGTTTCTGTCCTTACTAAAATTTTCTTTTGTCTTAGTTACCGGAGGTAATTGTAAGAAATCACCACAAAGAATTAGCTGTATTCCACCAAATGGTTTGTCACTTTTTCTTACATGTCGAGCAACCGCTTCTATTTTCTAGAAAATAAATTATGTCTATTGTAAATAAATAAGCAATAGATTTTGATTAAAACTTACCTCAAAAAAATTACCATCGACCATAGATATTTCATCTATGATTAAACGTTTACATTTCCGCCAAATTTGAGCTACTGTAGGCTTGGACGCCATGTTATAACTACGTTCGAGCGTAGCTTCTCCTCCTCCTATGCCCGCAAACTGATGAAGTGTTATTCCACCTATGTGACAAGCTGCTACACCTATGTAAATAAATAAATTCGTAAAAATATATTGCAAATCCAAACTGATACTGGTAATCTAGCAATTAACAACCAATCCTTCAAATTTAAAATTGACAAAATAGAAACAACAAATTAAAATGTTGAATCACAAAAAGTTATTATTAGTTTATAACAGGCCCGGTTGTAGGCAGGTACAAGAGGTATCATTCGGCATTATGTGTAGAACAGTGGAGTAGTGTATTCACCTGCACTCTCAGTTGGAAGGTGAGGGGGTAATGTGACATGCGAGAACTTTTACTTTCCCATATTTCCAGTAGGGTTAAGTGGCGTAAAAATGCAACAACCAAAATTTACGGCAAAACTGAAACAAGTACGTAATTAACTAACAAATTAATTTTCAATCAGTATTTTCTTATTTCATTTAAAGTTTCGTCAAATTTGTAATGTTCACGAATTCTTTTCTTAAACAGTGTAAAAACATGTAAAATATGTTTAATTTTTTTGTTGCATAACTTTCTATATAACTGCAAAATAAATTTAAGTTTCGATTCAATTTTATAATGATTTTGCAGAGCAATTAGATCACAGGTGATAATGCCCTATTTGTTCTATTAGTTTGATAATTAGTTCTTTGTTATTGTGCTTTTAAATTTTGGGAAAATATGAAACAGCGCTAAGAGAAAGTACGAAACAGTTTTTCTGCAAGATTCTGCAGTTCTGTGCAATTCTGCCGGTTTTTGTAACTTTAGGCAGGTATGTGTTTTGCATTGCAACAGATTTATTACAAATATAAAGAAAGGTAGTTTGGATTGTGACTTTGACAGAAAAACATCTTGAAGATTAGTGGTAGTAAGCCCGCTCCAAACCCAATGCATTTGCAAGGCACGGCACTGGGGACTACTTTCTCACGTAGGGTGCTAGCTAGATTGTTACGTTCCCGAATTCGAACTACAAATGCTTATAAATACTTTTATTTACAGAGTTATCAAACATATATAAAGAATGAAAAATAATTTTTTTTTTAAATTAGAGCTAACTGATAGGCTTAAGTTAAAATCACCTAACTTCTGGAAAACGCGTTGTTGACATTAAAAAGTATAGTTTTTTTTCTTAAGTATTAATATGGTTCAAAATTCTTGTTAAACCTAATAATCTACTTCAACTAGTGTATTGAACTCTTTAAAATTTATAACGATTGGCTTTTCGTTTCTGAATAACTAATTAATCAATTTCAAATTTTTCATAAATTCCTGTAGGGCGTTAGAGTAAAATTTAGGAGTTTAATAAAAAATAAATTTGTAGTTCATTACAAGCTCTATCGGCTTAAAAAGTTCTAAAAAAATGGTGTGGCCAGTTTTTAAAGAATATTTTTTTGAAAATAATCCATAATTTTCAAAAATTTGTAGTGGCCTTAGTTTTGAAGGTACAGCATTCGGGAAAAAACTGTTTAATTTGCCTTGAGATTCATTACAAACACTGTTTTCAAAATTTCAAAAAAATCTATACCAAAAAACATGTTTAATTTCCGTTTCTGGTTCCGGTTAACAACTTTACAAAGAACTAGCTGCAACTAAAAAACTTCTACATACCAAATCCATCATATAAAAAACGGTCAAGGGGTTTCAGATATATATGAGAATGAACGCACCCACCCATACAACCACAGACAGATATTTTTTAAAACTACTTTTTTTGGGTTCCTTGGGCCCAAAAACGTGTATTTCAGTTAAAATCTAAAATAAGCACATTTGCATGAAATCATAACTTTCCATACTTCTGTAGATGTATGGGAAAGTAAAAGGTGCTAAATGCCCTGAAGAAAGAGTTAACGTAGTAGTGAAAAAATTATAAACATAGAACTGACAATGCATGAAGCTAGTGCAGGGTATGCTATAGACTAAACATTTTTATTTCAAAAAGTGCATAATAGAAATCATAACATAATGATAATTGCTTGGCTAATGATGTAAACATCATTAAAAGGTATTTGCATAAGAATAAATTATTACAGAAATGACTGATGAGAATTTCAAAAGTTATGTAAGTATAAATAATTACATATTTCTCCGAGTATGTAGGTACAATAATTTTAAATTTTGTTTCATGCCTTAAAATTACTAATTATGGAGTTTTATTTCAATGTGTGCATTTGTAATGGATGAAAATATGTATCAAAATAGGATTTCTTTTAACACCCAATGTTTGCAAAGCAAAGCGACAGAATTATTGATAATTTTTAATTCACTTGTGGTATTTGCACGCCACCTTTTTGCTAAACTCTCTGACAAGACGTAATACTTTATAATTTATACATACCTGTAGATGCTGTTGCCATTGTTACATCCGGTGGTAATGCTGCAATAATTCTTCTGAGCAAGAAACTTTTTCCTGTGCCAGCACTTCCAGTAAAGAACACATTATGGCCGGCTAAACAAGCATCTAAAACTTCACTCTGTTCTATAGTTAAGGGCTCGCCGGAGATCGGAGATTCTGAGTACAATTTCTTGGCAGCTGGAGCTTTATGGTCCGAGTCTCTTTCATACATTTTGCGTTTCCTACTTAATGGTGAAGGTGTTGTATCAGTAGATTTAGAGATTTTAGCTTTTGCTTTATCCAGATCAGCCACTGTTACTGGACTAATTTCTTCAAAGGATTTTGGTTTCTGTGATAGTAACTGAGTTCGTAATGATGTATTTGCATTAGTAGATTTACCTCCAGTTATTTTTACAAAAATCGTACGTAAAAAACTCATCAACTGTGACGTTGGAGCATTTGAAAGAAAAATTGTGCAACGTTCTTCTTGAAACTTAATAGAAGCTTTACCTTCGTTCATAAATTTGTTATGTACATTTATCGATTTTAATTTCAGTCTTACCGGTGCAGCCTTTGCAGAAGAGACTTCTACATACATCTCCTTAAATTCATTTCTAATAAGTCTTAAAATGGCAGTTTTAAATGCTAATTTACGTTGAATTGATCCCTGAGAATTTAACCACTCTAAATTCGCTGTACATGTGACGGTATTATCGTTATTTTGCATGTTTATTGTTTATTGAATTGCTTTTTGATATATTTAACCGCGTATACACATAACCACAACTAACTTTGACTCTCTAATAGTTCTAATTGTCATAGAACATACCATCATAACTAAGTGTCTAAAGGTCCTTGTCCCTACCCAGCTTGACTGCAGTGTTGCCAGATACCTAATTAGGGAATTTTGCGTCGGCGGCGATTGAAAAATTTTTCATTTTCTTTTTTTCCATTTTGTAAACTCTTATTCAGGGCGTATAAAATTATCATGGCAGTATTGTTAACTTTTTTCATTATTAGAATTTACAGATGCAGTTAAATTATGAAAGATTTGTAATTGTCTATGCCGATTAAAATGTAAAAAGAAACAATTAAACTTCGCGTTTTCGAGTTATTGCATAAAATAACTTTTTCTTAAATAGTGGAACACTTTGTATGTTTTTGAATATTTGAAAAGGTAATTAAATTCTAAATATATAAGTTCTGATGTAGTAGTAAAAAGGGCAATAAAAAAATTATTCGTGGTTATTTATTTCGTTTTTCTTTAGGTTGCATTTGATGTTTTATATTCAGAATTTAATTAATTTAGACTATTCCAAAATACCAAGAGTTATTTTATGAAATTACCTTAAAACGGCAACGTTCAATTATTTTTATATCGTCTCGTGCGTACGTGTAACCACAGAACATACTGGTGTGCAACCAAGATCCATGTAGCTTGTGTGTAACTACATCGGTAATGCCTACTGAAGAATCCTTGGTGTAAAAACAAAAGTGGCTGCATCGTTTTTGTTTGTATTGATTGTTGTTATTATTAAGTTTAGCTTTAAATAATGAATATTAATTATTATTACAATTACGCCTGTTCTATGTACTATTATTTTTATTCGCACATATATTGTTGTTGTCTTATAAGTTAGAGCCTTAGATAAAAATTTTTATATAGTTGGATGTTGTAGCAAAAGTTCACCAGGTGGCGCTGATAACCATTTGCACGGGCTGCTACGGCATGCATCTTAATCAGTATAGAAAGTTACAAATCTTTACTAATTTAACCAAATCCGCAGCTTTTATAATGAAAAATTAAAAAGTTATCAATAGCACCGAGATAATTAATATACCTTCTATGTAAAAGTTGATAGTGATAAATAAAAACAAATTTTAAATACACAAGATAAAAATTTTTATATAGTTGGATGTTGTAGCAAAAGTTCACCAGGTGGCGCTGATAACCATTTGCACGGGCTGCTGCGGCATCTTAATCAGTATAGAAAGTTACAAATCTTTACTAATTTAACCAAATCCGCAGCTTTTATAATGAAAAATTAAAAAGTTATCAATAGCACCGAGATAATTAATATACCTTCTATGTAAAAGTTGATAGTGATAAATAAAAACAAATTTAAAATACACAAAAACGTTTAATAAATAATTTAAATTACTGAAAATTATATAATAGTATATTAAAAAACAAGTTTCATAAGACATGATATTAGAGCACGCGTCCAAGTTAGAAAACGAGCCGCTTGCGGCGAGTTTTCTAATGGACAAGTGCGTTTAAATGTATTATGAAACGTATTTTATACTATTTTTTCTATTTTTGTTCAAAAAAGTTAAAAATTACCTTATTTTACATTTTAATTTAAAAATATAATTGATTGGGAATTTTTTTTGTTTTTGTTATGTGGCTGTTGGTAACATTTAAAACAATTTCAAACAATTCAAACTACTGTCAAATTAAAATTTAGACAAACTGTGTTTGAAAGTGATTTAATCAAATATGATTTTGATTATTTTTCTATCAGTAAAGAAAAGTTGAAAAACTATGTTCTTTCCTTTCTGTATTTTTTATGATTTCTATTAGAACTTAAAATTTGAAGGTTATGTTTATAACTCGTGAAGGTTTTGTTGTCACATGGTTGTCACCAACCTAACAAAATAAAATTACGAATTCTTTAAAAAGTTGCTTTATGAAATCCAAACGAGTTTCATAAGGTAGTAAGTAAAGAACCAAAATAGAAATAGTATATTAAAAAACAAGTTTCATAAGACATGATTTTAGACCACGCGTCCAAGTTAGAAAACGAGCCGCTTGCGGCGAGTTTTCTAATGGACAAGTGCGCTTAAATGTCTTATGAAACGTGTATTTTATACTATTTTTTCTATTTTGGTCCAAAAAGTTAAAAATTAGCTTATTTTATATTTTAATTTAAAAATAGAATCGATTAGGAAAATTTTTGGTTTTTTGTTTTTGTTATTTGGCTGTTGGTAACATTTAAAACACATTTCAAAAAATTCAAACTACTGTCAAATTAAAATTTAGACAAACAATTTGAAAGTGAGTTAATTTTTAAAATACCTAAGATTTGAAGATAAAATGGAAGAAGAATTATCTTGCACCCCACCCGAGCTACGCAAAGTAGCGGAAAATACGCTAAATAATCTTAATTTTTAGAACTTACAATTTGAAGGTTAT
This sequence comes from Ctenicera cuprea, assembly GCA_958336395.1. Lineage (NCBI taxonomy): Eukaryota > Metazoa > Arthropoda > Insecta > Coleoptera > Elateridae > Ctenicera > Ctenicera cuprea. Next base: position 27,372,180 of record OY284489.1, on the reverse strand, counting down.
GTTTATAACGCGTGAAGGTTTTGTTGTCACATGGTTGTCACCAACCTAACAAAATAAAATTTTGAATTCTTTTAGGAGTTGCTTTATGAAATCCAAATGAGTTTCATAAAGTAGTCAGTAAAGAACCAAAATAGAAAAAATAAATTTAATTAATTGTATGGAAGGGTGCTATATTTTTTGAGTGGTGTTATTCCACAGTTCGAGTGTTTTTAGTTCAAATTTAATTAGAATAAAAATATAGATACCTACTGGATGAGAAAACACGAAATTATTGAGAAACGTGTTGATAATAACATAAACAATTAATATTATCTATACAAATTTTTTGATGTTATGAGGGCTAACTATTTAGGAGTGATCCTTATTCTCGGTATTTGATATTTTTTATGCATTCTCGTTTTTGTCAGTCAAGTTAATAAGAAAACAAATAGAGAGAGAGAAATAACCTTAAAATTTTTAATTTTTTAGAAACGCATAAAAGCAAAAACTTCATATTGATAAGAATTCTTCAAATTTGGCAACACTAGTTCCATTTAATACATTTAGCTTAATAATAAATTAGATCTAATAGTATTAAATATTGACATTTTTTTAACTACAAAAATGCTAAGCTATGTTTATGGTTTTCGGACATTGGTCCTAATGCGAATATTAATATTTCATGTTTTCTAACCTCCAATTTTGTAATAATTTGTTGAATTGAAATGGTTGTGGAAAATAAAAGAAAAGCTGAGGAATCGGCACTAGTTTCCGTAAATAAAAAAAGCAAAAATGAAGTTGTATCTTCCAACAGTAAAAATAAGGCAGTTGTACAGACTGTAAGTAACCCTAATAACTGATGTTAATTTTCCATCTAATTAAAGAATTTTATTATCTAGACAACGGTACGAACTTCCAATTTGTTTGCACCTATTATGCTATTGGAAGGACACGAGGGTGAAATATTTTCCTTAGAATTTCATCCAGAAGGACAATACCTTGCATCATCTGGTTTCGACCGCAGAATTTGTAAGTTTCTAGCTATACGTTAATTCTCTACCCCACAGGTGGGGTATGTAAAGTTTTTAATTCATGAACAATGCTTGTAATTATTCAAAATACATTATCAACTTTTGCCAGACTTCATGTACCTTTCAAAAATGTTAAAATACATATTTATCAAATTACGATGATTCCATAATTTGATTTATGCATGAGACACTTACCAATTTGTATTAAGGGGCCTCGTCTGTGGAATTGTGTACCTAACAGAACCAAAAGTACGTAAAATGTTGCTATTGTATTATTTATATGGACTTATAGTGCATTTATTTAGGAAATCGAGAAGGTGAATGGCAATATTTCTTTTTGTGCTTTCCTTGAGAAAAATTTGCTGTAAGAACAAATTTAGAGTGAAATCGTCAGTTATTGGGTTTTCGCTTTTTTTTTTCATGTTGCGATTTGTATGGCTATAACCAGTAGCAGATCTTATAATTTTGGACCCCTTGCTAAAGTAGGGCTTATCATGTAAGCTCTCTTTATCTTAATGTAGTCAAGTTTTTTTAAGACACCCAAAATTTGATACAGGGAATGTATTTAATTAGAAACCTAAAACCATTTAAATTAAATTATTAACCCGATTGCTTTTGGGCTTATTAGAGGTCTCCCTTGTCTCATTTGCGCCTTTTGGTATCCTTTAATCTGCCGATGAACATAGCCATTTATTTCCAAGTTACACGAAGTTTGACTGTGCACGAAATACATAGTTGATAAAACGCTTGAATTTTTAAAATTACAATTTAATCAAAAACATGCCAAGAAAATGCGAATTAATAATTAAAAGAAATATCTCACTAATTATTTTAATTTTTTTTGGATCTCTCTGCAATTGAAGACACGCAAGTCTACTTGTGGACATAACGATAAATATATATTGTTGGTTGCTACGAAGCAAATTATAAGTTAAATACCATTTTGACTTAGCATGAATTATTTAGTCATATTTTTTATTTATTTTGAAAACTCAGGAGTTTTTATATTCACTTTTAGCTATAAAAAATTTAGTATTATAATTGAGTAATTCATTGTAGTTGTAATTTAATTAAATTATGTTGCAGTTTTGTGGTCTGTGTATGGGGAATGTGAAAACTTATCAGTTATGTCGGGTCATACTGGTGCAGTGATGGAACTACATTTCTCTCCAGATGGTGGACATATTTTTACTGCTAGCACTGATCTTACACTTGGACTATGGGATATTGTCACTGGACAAAGAGTAAAAAAATTTAAGGGGCATACTACATTTGTTAACTCTGTTCAAGGTACAACTTTCTTTTAATTAAGTACTTACCCATTCTTCATCTTTAATAATAAGAATTCATTGTAATCTGTAACTGCAGTAAATTTTGTTCTTTATAAATCTAATATTTGCAGAGGTTATTTGCAGTAACATTGGTTATTCCACTTATAATATATCGCACAATCACTATGTCGCATTTGCTGTTTCAGCAGTACAAAAGAAAAGTTTAACCCGAATATTTTTGACATACAAAGTTTTAACATGAATAAGTTTGATAAACTCGCATTTGTTTTATTTGCTAGTTTCTAAAATACAATTAACTTGATAAATCAATTTATGATACTTGAAATAATTCACTCATATACTGCTCCTGAATCTGAAAAAGCAATCTGTGTAAGTTACTGAAACTTCCTGCATAGCAAATTGTGTTTAGTTTGCTTGAGAAAATTTATTTGACCTACAAAGTTTATTCGCAAACGACTCATTTGTTTTGTTAGTTTTAAAAATAAAATTAGATTGACAGTTCAATATATTATTCGTGAAAAATTCAAAATTACTATGAAATATGATTGAAAATTATATTATTTTTATAACTCAAAAATGCGTTTCTATAAATATTTTATTTTCGTCTGCATAATTAATATTTTTTTTAGGAAGATTTTATTTTTCTGACAAATTTTATAATTAAAAAAAATATAATAAATACAAAAACAAAAAACAAAAATTTTTGACCTACAAAAAATTTATTTTTGGTTAAAAGAAATAATAATAAAAAAAATTTATGACGCACAAAATTTATTTTTAATGTGTAAAATCTGAACAAATAATTCTGTGCTTGCAAAGAAATTTTGTTGTTGCTTATAAATACATTTTTTTTAAGTCTAAGTAGTAATATTACTTTATAGAAGTACGAAAAATATTATGCGTGAACATTAAGCTTTTATTGGTGCACACTAGATGACGCTGTCACGTTAGCATTTTACTCACACGGAGTCGATGTGAAATCGAAATGTTTGCTAATAACACACGACTTGATGATGTGTAAATGCCGCATTTTAACTACTCACGACTTGATGTGTAAATGTCGCATTTTAACTACTCACGACTTGGTGTGTAATAGTCGCATTTTAACTACTGAAAACATTCAATTAGCCAAGTTAAAGTAGAAATGAAATATTAAAAATTATATTTTTTACAATTTAAAAATACATATAGAAAAAAAAATTTTTTAATTATATTTTTTAATTAAAACAATTTACTAAAAAAAATTCTACGAACAAATTATGCGGGCAATTATAAAATATTTATTTAAAAAAATTTTGCAAGTTAAAAAGATAATATAATTTCTAATCCAATAACTGACCCAAATGGCGCTTCATAATATACCACTCGTGAATGGAAAAAATAACCAGAGAAAATTACTCAAAGTTCTTGCATGGTAAACTCGCAGTTGCGGCTCAAACTTTTAGAGCAAATGCTTGTAACAGGGTGGCCACTTTTCTGGTAAACAGGTAAAACCGGGAAAAGTCAGGGAATTTACATTTTTTAAATTTTGGTCAGGGAATTCAGGGAATTGTACCAATTGCAACGTAAAGTCAGAGAATTTCACGAAATAGTCAGGGAAAATTTTGTAAAATCCATTTATTTTAATATTTTTATTTTTGCCTGCAAAACGAAAATTTTGTTACCTAGGTATATGTTTATAAAATTTATATTTATTTCCTTTGGTTTTTCCTTAAAGTTTAGATGTTGTATTTTGTTAAGCTTGTTGAAAATTTTCCATTTACTATAAAGCAACTTAAGTTTACATTGCTAATTTTTATGTGGGGTTACATATTTTATTTAAAAAAAACAGTTGAAATTGGCTTTTGTACCATAAAATTGAGTCAGGGAAAACTGAAGTTTATCAGTCAGGGAAATCAGGGAAAAGTCAGGGAATTTGAAAAGCAGTTTTAAATGGCCACCCTGTTGTAAAGGCAGAGAAGCTACAGGTCGGTCCTTACCTGATTATGCTGGGTGTAATTCCCAAAAGACGAGGCTGTCTAAGTCAAAAGTAAATTGTGATATTGACAATCATCGTGTTGATATTTTTCTTTTACTTTTAGTTTTTAATTCTTTTGTACAAAACATAGACTTTTTTTTATGTGCAAAGGTGCTAGACGAGGCCCTCAAACTTTGGTGTCTGGAAGTGATGATTCAACCATACGTTTGTGGGATACAAGAAAACGAAATAGTATTGCAGCAATGAATGCTTCATATCAGGTATTTTTTCGAACAATTGTATATAACTTGTTAAAATAATTGGGTAGTTTACATAACTCTCCAATGTTACAAATTGGTATTTAAAAAACCAAGTTTAACGAAAAACATGCAGAAAAGCTTATATTTTTTTATAGGTTACAGCAGTATGCTTCAATGATACAGCCGAGCAAATTTTTAGTGGAGGTATTGACAATGATATAAAAGTTTGGGATGCTCGAAAAAATGAGATCCTGTATACTATGCATGGACACACAGACACAGTTACTGGCTTGTCATTAAGTCCTGATGGCTCATATTTACTCTCTAATGCAATGGACAACACTCTACGTATTTGGGATATAAGACCGTATGCACCTCAAGAAAGATGTGTCAAAATATTCTCAGGTATGCATAAGTCATGAAACCACGAATTACTTTTTTCATGAATTTTATAATATTGTTTCAAATTGCCTGCATTTTACTTCCTTTAGCAGAATAAAGAACGGACATGTGAGAAACAGAACACCCTCATGTGCTTTAAAAGTGATATTTTGAAAATATTTTTAAACTTCTTAAAGAAGCACAATTTTAGTGAACTGAATTTGTTTAGATTTCTATATACAGGGTGTTTCATAACATGTGGAATGCACTTTCAGGATGGATTTAGAGTCTGAAAATGATGGTAAAAGTCCATATAAATATAGGTCCAGAAAAAATTTTGAAATTCTATATCTGAGCATTATTCATTTAGCTCAGTATTTCTACTATTTTTTGTTTAAATAGGTGCACCAGAAAGGTGTCTCATATGGGGAGCACACATAATATTTTGAATAGAAATGGAACGATAAAAAGAAAGGAGTGGTAACGACAAAAGTCAAAGTAAAGGCCAATGGAACACGGGAACATGGAATGTAAGAGGACTAAATGGCAAAGAACTTGAACTGGCACAAGAATTAGCAAAAACAAACGCAAAATTCCTAGTAATTACGGAAACCAAGAAAAAAGGGACAGGGCAAACGCAACTAGAAGGTACCTAATCTACTAATCTACAGCAGGGTTACAGAGAAAGAGAGGGCAAAAGCAGGAATGGGCAGTCTAATAAGAAAAATAACCTTAAGGAGTTAATTAATTGGAAGCGCATTTCAGAATCATGATGGTTGAGTTTAAACTATTTAAAGTAACGATAAAAATGATATGTTTTGGGAAGAACTGTAACTGCTAGTAGAGAGAAGCAACGGTCAAACATACAGGGTCGCTATTATGTATGTGACCAATGCTCTCCTGGTCAAACGGTTTGAGATATGTTCATATTTGGTATATGTTAATTTGAGGTTATTTTGCATATTCTGAAGTAAAAATTTTTTTTTTGCCTATAGTTTTTAAGCGCGGCCACTATCTTGAATTTTTTTAAATAGTAACCTAAGCTGTGTGATACATCAATAGAAAGCTTACATAAGAAAATAATGCAGAAAAATTAAAAAAACATTTGAGGCATGCTTACATCGTTTAGGACTAACTTTTTTTTTCAGAAAAATTATTTTTTTAAACAACATCGTGATTCTGAAAAGAACCTTTTTTTTTCATCCCACAGCAGTTCCGCAGAAGGAGACCTACTTTGCTGGTGTACTTGGTTAATTTCTTTTTAAAATTGTTTGAATGAAACGTCTACTCATATTGTGGTTTAAGGCAAGATGCTGCACAGACGTTTGAGGTTGCTCAGCCACATCCAGTACTACCTCAAGAGAATACTCTTCATTTGTACCAGATTTGGGACGATCTTTTACGCAACCACTTCCAATAAATCTTTCTAAAGTCCTACTTACTGTAGATCTACTAATTGGAGTCCGATCAGGATGTGCCGTATTAAATAAAAGACGTACCTCGTCGTGTGTTCGTCTTCGGTCACCATAACCAATCATCATGAGAATTTCTATCCGTTCTCCTTCTGATCCAGAATTCTAAAGATTATTTGTCAGACAACACAACTACAGGAAGAATTAACAATGTGTGATGTTTATTTTGTCACCTATTAAACTCTTGCTACTAGTTTTTGCTTGTGTTTTGTTTATTTATGACGTTTTGTTATTGTAATGGTTACTAGATTTCACTAAATGTGCAGTGACGAATTAAGCATGCCTCAAATGTTTTTTTAAATTTTTCTGCGTTATATTCTTATGTAACCCTATACATGTTTAATATTTCTGAAAAGAGAAAACAATAAGCTTTCTATTGATGTATCACACAGCCCAGGTTGCTATTTAAAAAAATTCAAGATGGCGGCCGCGCTTAAAAACTATATGCAAAAATTTTTTTTTTACTTCATATTATACAAAATAACCTCCAATTAACATATACCAAATATGAAATGCATGTCTCAAACCGTTTGACCAGGGGAGCTTCGGTCCCATACATAATAGCGACCCTGTATATATACCTAAAGATTTCAATTAAAAAGTTAGAAATTAAACGGTAAATTGCAGGAGGGTCATAGAAAGACAGTGCAGGGGGCGGGGGGCAAAAACGTACTCAAATTTATGAGGGAGGAATCAAGTAGAAACGAGAAGTCTATAATAGACCATGCTATAGTAGAAAGCATAAACTATAAGAGTAAAGAAAAGAGCTAAAATGTTTTGTGACCATTACTTACTGGGTATTGTCCTAAACTCCTACAATAAGTAGCAACAGTAAAAGAAAAAAAAATGGCAAAACATAAAATTATAAGAAATCACGAATAAAGGACCAACAGTTGTGCCACAAATACCAGGACAAAATAAAAGAGGAACTGGTCCACAAGCGGAAACATGAGAGGAATCATGGAAGAATTTCAAGGAAATAATATTTAAATTGGAAAAACAAGTGTGAGGTACAGTTAATAAGGGGAGAAGTAACTAAACGGCATGTGGAATGAAGAGGGAAATAAAAGAAAAAAGAACAGACTATAGAAACAGCATCTCAGTACAAGAACAGAAGCTATGTATAAAAAAAACAATTCAAGGAACAAAAGTTAAAGAAGGGTTACAAACAATGAGAGGTGCACTGGAAGAATTCAGCAGACAGATGGAAATAAATAGCAAAAAAAAACTAGAAATTATTTACAAAGTGACCAAAGGAATGAGAAAAACAAAGCTAAGTCCGTTAGAACAAATAAGGGATAAAAATGGAATGGAGCTCATGGAAGAAAAGACATCGTAGCAAGATCGGAAAAATATTTAAAAGAACTGCTCGATGCAGGGGCTCAAAAGAAGGTAGAAGGATGACCTGAAGCCGAGAATAGTGATCACCAGTAGTGCTAGCAAAGAATTGTTAACCACAAATAACACCTGAAATGGACTAGATTTGCTACATCGGTATTCGTATTGGCATAGAAATATGAGAAAGTACTACTAAACTTGAAATTTGCTGTAATAATGCTGCTATATGGAAAAGGCAATCACAAAAGTTGCGAGAACTACAGCGGCGTATTATGTTCAGTGTACCAGGGAAAGTATACAACAGATTACCGGAAAAACGCCTTAGGAAAATAGTATATCTGCAACTGAATAACGCACAGAGTGACTTTAGAGCAGCTTACAGCACTCAGGACCAAATTTTCATGCTTTGGCAAATTTCAGAAAAAGTAATTACACAACAGGGCAGGGTGCGAGGATTTTTCAAATTTATTTCTATAAAAAAAATCATTGAACTAAATTAATTGCTTTTTGAGTGGAGTTTTGTTCTTATGTCAAATATTCAAATTAGTACACTAATGTGCATACTATGGCAGTAATCTTAGAAATTTATAAAATGTAACGCATAATTTCTAACTTCGTAAATATTGATTATATGAAAATTTAACCTTAATTAAAATTGTTTGTAAAATTTTGTTTTGTTATTTGCTTACTATATGACAACTAAGAAATTTTTAAATTTTAAATTCAAATATTTTGTAATCTGCTGAAAAAATATTGTACTGAAAAGAGAAACAATGCTGAATCCAGCAATGTGAAGAAATCATTGATTATGTAAAAATCAAGAGTTGTTTGCCACAGCAACCAAATAACGAAACGTAAAAATATTGAACATAGACTAAGTATGCGTTCAAATTTAATAAACAACTTTTATTAAGGCTTTTTCTTCATAGAATCAATATATACGAAGTAACAAACACTCAGGTCTATTCTGTAAGCATGTCGTTTATTTTATTTTGATTTAGCAATGCCTTTAAATTAATGTAGTTAACGCTTTCCCTAACGACATTTACTTATAACGTTATTCAGTAAGCAGTTTAGTTAGCGATAACTTTAATAGTACAAAAATTAAAGACATTGTTAATTTTCGTTGTGAACAAACTAAAATAAGTAAAAAATACCACTACTACATCATCGTTGGATTTCCTAACCTATAAAATACGAGGGCGGGATGATAATTGGTTAGCCTAGCAATGAAAGGCCGATTTTATGTTTTCAAAATTATTTTTATTTTTTAACATAATCTCCTGAAAGTTGATAACATTTTGTAAGGCTTTGATCTCATCACGGAACGTGTTTTCCTCAAGACCTGCACAATAGGCATTAACAGCGGTCTTGACCTCTTCATCGGATGAAAATGCCTGTCCACCTAGGAAAATTTATAGCTTAGGGAATAAGTGGAAGTCAGAAGGAGCCAAATCCGGCGAATACGGTGCGTGTCAAAGCAAATCGTACTTCAATTCGTTGATTTTAGCCATGGCAGTAACACATGTGTGAGGACGAGCATTATCTTGGTGAAAAATTTTTGTACGCCCTAAACCTGACCTTTTTTGATGAATATTTTGGCGTAGCTGGTCCAAAAGGTTAGCGTAGTATTCGCCATTTATCATTTTTCCTTTTGGAAGATAATCGATCATCAAAATCCCTTTTGCATCCCAGAACACTGATGGCATGACCTTTGCCAGCTGATTTGAAGGTCTTTGCTTTCTTTGGAGCCGAGCCACCAAGTTTTGTCCATTGCTTTGATTGCAGTTTCATTTTTGGCATATAGTAGTGGACACAGGTTTCATCGGTGCTGACAAATCGATGCACAAAATCAGTGCTATTTTTCAAAAATGGTCCAGAACACTCTTGGAAAATCTGCATTTGCACACGTTTTTGATCAAGTGTAAGCTAACGCGGCACCCATCGCGCGAACAGCTTTTTCATACCCAATTCTTGGGTTAAAATGTTAAACACTTGCTCTTTTGAGATGCTCACAACATTAGCTATTTCAGCCAATTTCAGTTGTCTGTCTTTCAAAACCATATTATGGATTTTGCTGAGCATTTCTGTTGTAGTGACACTTCTTGGGCGTCCAGAACAATGTTCATCTTGGATGTACTTACGACCCTGTTTGAACTCGGCCAGCCAATTTTTTACGTTTTACGGTTGCATATGATGGAGCACTTTCACCCAATACACTTTGCATCTCTTCAAAATTTTCTGCACCTTTTAAGCCTTTTAAATGCAAAAATTTAATAACAGCATGATGCTCAATATATTCATATGTTTGTTTGTTTTGTTTAATCTTTCACCTCTTATATCCGAAGGTGTCGAGGACTTTCACTCCGGGTAGGCTCTTCGCTTGTGTAATAGGAGGTAGTGGGGCCTTTTGAGGTGCAGCACTAGCTAACCAATGCTAGTATCCCAGGTTCAATTCCCATAAAATTCACTTTTAAAATATTTTATAGTTATGTTCTTACGTAATTTTTATTCAATACAAAAATCGGATATTTTTATAATTATTTAAAAATGAAATGAAGAAGTTCAACGTCTGTTACATACTGCTGCTGTTATTTATAATATTTATAATACGTATGTATAAAGAAGTTTTTGCAAACATTTTTGAGGCTTTCAAACATTATTTCCATCAATTATTTCGTATTTAAAAAAATTTAATAAAACATGAAAAACAATTTAAAAAAAGAATTTTATGAGAAGTGAACCTATGATCCTCGGATTGGTAAGCCAGTGCTCTGCTTCAACACCATTTCTACTATAATAATATAATAAAATTATTTATTTTTATTTATATGTATAATAATAATTAAATCATTTGGAGAACATGAAATTGATGTAACCAACAGAGTAGCTGCCACAGCAAAACTGTACCAAACACTAAGTAAAGTTTTGTCAAGAAGGAAGTGTCAAACGAAACAAAGTTGTTGATATTCTAAGCTGTGTACACACCAACAGTTATGTATGGGGGTTGAGACGTGGGTGCTCATTAATAGGATTAAAAGGAGAGTGCAGGTCACGAAGATTAAATGTGTAAGGAAAGTGATAGGCATCACGAAAGAGATACAATTTAAAAGGCTGAAATCAGGAAACGGCTGAAGGTAGTTTAATTACAAGAGAAAATAGAAGACGGAAAATTGAGATGGTGTGGACTGGGGACATATCAACCGCATGGACTAGGAAAGACAACTTACTAATTTATGGAAGGCAAAACCAACACAGCGGGCGCAAAACAGAAAGATGAGCGCAAAACAAAAAGATGAGCGCAAGTTCTCCGGGGCAGAGATGAAGAGCTAATTCTCGACACCACAAGTTATAAGAGGAGCCGACTATGGATGTACAATTTTTAAACTGTTGGTTGTAAAATTTTCATACAAAAATACACAACATATGTTAGTTGTACACATCAAAGCAGTGAAAAAGTTCCTATAAATGCAAATCGGGAAATGCTTCATTACGAAGCTGCAGCGTTCAGAAGTGGAAACAGTTTCAATAATTCAAACTGTTGCCTATTCCAGAAATTTTGTAAGGTAGCGGTTCCGGAGCCATGTTTATAGGAACTCTTTTTATTGCTTTGATGTGTAGAACTTATCCCCAAAGTTTATACGAACTATTTTCGCATCTTTACGAAACACTCGAACCCTCAAGGCAACTTGTTTTTTCTCAAAAACTGAATTATCTTAAAAACTTTCAGATTTAGCAAGTTTAACAAAAGTACCTTTTTTGTATAGTTTTGGATGCAGAATTTTATAACCAAAAATTCAGAAATTGTAAAGTTGAAGAAATATTAAACTAAATCACGAACGCTCAGATATAGAATTTCAAAATTTTGATATTTCTTCAAAATTTAGGTATGGAAGGGTAGTAAAGTTTTATTTCGTTGAACAGGGAACAAAATTCTCTATCAAATGGCCACAAAAATGGCTAGAATTCTGATTAAAAAATTGACAATCGCATCACAGCACTCACAACATTGATTAAAAAAGTTTTTGAAGTGTGCAGATGATGTAATAATTAATTTTTTTTTATGACACACATTACTTTTTTGATTGAGATTTAATGAAGTTTTTTCTAATTTTAGGACATCAACATAATTTTGAAAAAAATCTTTTACGTTGTGGATGGTCGGCTGATGGAAGTAAAGTAAGTTCAGGATCTGCTGACCGTTTTATGTATATTTGGGATACTACTACAAGACGTATCATTTATAAATTACCTGGCCATAATGGCAGTGTAAATGACATTGATTTTCACCAGTCTGAACCTATTATTGCATCAGGTTCTAGTGATAAGCAGATTTATTTAGGAGAAATTGAGTAGTTTATGTGATAATTTTAAGCATTATTAATATTTTAGTATAAAGATTTGATTACCATATTTTACAGTAATAGTTAAGTCATTTAAATGAATGAATCCATGTTGTGTATTCCAAAAAATGCAAATGTGAAGTGCAAATAAAAGTTGAACATCACTATGTGGAGTAAAATTATTAAAACTAAACCCAACTTAGTCCTTAAAAATCAGATAATCATTCATTTACAAGTATTTTATCTTTTTTAACACTACAGTTGGTTGTCATTACGTTTATTTAAAGAAAAGAGCAGAAATTGTGCAGTAACAATTTAAAATATTTTCTCTCGTTTATATGAAGTATAATTAAAGATAAAAAGAAATGTGTGCCGAGCACGTAAGTTTTAAGTAAAAATTCCTACCATCAGAATCATGCCCATTATTATGATTTCTATTTTTTGCTTTAAAATATTTCTCGGAGTTTATTCTCAATTTTGTTCGCTGCATGTATAAGTTAATATCTACAAATAAAAACGTTTATTGCTTAGTAAAAAGTTCTTTGGGCAAAAAATAAATTTGTACAGAAAATAATGATTTCATAAAAATGCCATGGAAATACCGTCATTTAATTTATTAAAAAAAATATTCTAGTAGGCTATGAACTGATGGAAGTAAAACAAAACACTGCTTTTATTTACTTTGACTTTTAGATACATTAGGTATGTGAAAATATCAGGAAACTTTGTTTTGAGCGTAGGCAGCAGGTTGTTATTTTTTACGAAAAAAAAAATGGTTCTTTTGATACCCGGTAGAATTAAAATTATTTCATCATAATGTTAACCGAGGATGCTGTGTGCATCATGTACAACAGCGCTCTCTATGGGGAATAATTTGCATTTGATTTGGGGACCAGTGGCGGCTGGTACAGAGACGGCAACAGAGCACTGCCCTGCCAGCTGTTTGTTAGAATTCAGTATTTGTTTCATGTATTTTTACTGTTTAAAAATGTTATATAATTGAAAATCCAAGAAATCGTTAGTAGCACAAAATTAGTTCGGACTTTACCAACTGCATCACACAAAATGAAACAAATATTTTCAGACCAGTAAGTGGATGCGGTACATATGCAAAACAGACAACCCAGGTGGAACTGCACAGTGTAGTGTAGTGTAGACGTTTCAACACGGTCACATGGGTAGTGGCAGGACATTAGATTACGTTGTCATTTATTTATCAAGATAATAGTTTATGATGTCAGATGTAGTTGCTAATCTATAATGTTACAGCCATATATTTTGTTGTTTATAGTCTAAACATTACGGGAATTGGTGATCTAATGCATAGCTGAAGGTCCAGCGGGGTTGAAATCGCCATTCATTTCATTATGTTCTGTAAGACGACGGGTGTTTGCATTTTTATCTTGTAGCAATCACTTTCGTATTTTATTGGAATTAATGTATTGAAAAGTATTTAATTTAATGATCTCCACATCTTACAAAAGTTTCTTGTGAATTGCTGTAAATATTGATACACACAATTTGGTGAACAGAAACGTAAGAGTTAATATATAGTTTGACTTGATGTTACAGGAACGTTTTGAAAGTGCGTTGGGTGCTTTAACTCGACTACGGTGTTTTTAAAACAATTTAGTTTGTGGAATTGGTAAACTATTAAAATTAATTTGCACAATGCCATTGACGTCGGCGCAAAATGGACAGTTTTTCAATCCAAAAAAGAATAAAAACTTTTGCTTGAAAGAAACACTATGCAGGAAGATACACTGTATGTTTCAGCAATGTGTTCATTCGAAGAAAAAAAAAACATTTAACTACTACAAACTTTATAAGTGAACTAGTGATTGGACATTTTGAACATAAGAAAAGCACATGAATATTATTTTAAAACAAATTAATTATGGTAAGTCATGTGTATTAATAGTTTGAAAAAAGTGTTAAAATGATAAAAAAGTTATTACCTCTCACTTTTCTGTTCAAACTTTAAATTGAACTCCTAAAGAAATGTAAAATTTTGCATCTTTTTAAATAAAGGGTCCTACCCTAAAATCTCGTGTGCTCTTAAAACATGTTCAAACAAAATACGCCTACTTTTGAAAAAAATTGCCTGCAGCGTATTTTTCACATACTTTCACTCCCACTATGCCATACTATGAGCCGCCACTGTTGGGGACACCCAATAAGACTGCAGTTACAAGTTCCTGGCATAGGTGCCTAGTCCCTGAAATTATGGCTCTTTTCAAGTCGTAATCTCCTAAGGCTTCAAACAAACATGCATAATAAAAAAAAAAACACGAATTTATACAACACTTTATTTTTAAGTAAAGTGAATGACAAAAATATACTTTTAAATTAAACAGTTCTAACATCTTAGACCATAATTTATTATTTAATAAATTCTTCATAAATTGTCTTGAACAAAAAAATCACCATAAAATTACTACAATTATAAAGTATACAATTATTTTGTACACCTATCACACAAAATATATGCATTTAAATAATTTTTTCAGACTTGAAATATTATGAACCATCAAATATTAGCAGTCATAAAATCATCAAATTGTAATTTTTAACAAAAAACACAAAATAGGCCGGATTTTTTCTTCGATTGTACCTTTTCAGTTGAAATAAATCAATTTTCTGTAATTCTGCAGTAATTGTAGATTATCTTGTTCTGCTGATCTGTCACTTTTCTTTATTTATTTTCCTCCTCAACCATTTCCCCCTTATAATTAGCTTTTTTAGGCAATTATTTACTGAAACCTGAAAAGTTAAAAAAATGATATTTTTCGTCAAAAGTGTAGGTTACCTCACCGAATTTTTACAACTGTGTAATAATTTAGCCACTGTTACGATTTTATTTACGCAACAGCTGTAAACTTACGGTGTTCTTGGGAAATTCTGAAAATGTCAGTGATTTCAACGAGTTCAATTTTAACGTTTTTGAAATTTTGAAGTTGCAAATAAACGTTACTGCACTTGTAATGTAGAAATAATGCCCGGATGGGCTTTCTACGAAGACAAAAAATACCAAAAAACGCATAATACATCAAATTGTTAACAGTTTATGCTTCAGTAAATAATTACCTTTTATTACAGCATTTCGTATTTGGTGCATACTATTGTAAAATGTATTATTTCAACAGAAGATTTCTTTTTATACCAGCGCCGCTTAAATTAAACTAAATTCCTTCTACCATTTTGTATCTGAAAAATTAATAGTTATTTAAGTATCAAGGAATGTAAGGACGTAATAACATCCGAGGTAGGCGAATACGAGCTGAGGCGAAGCCGAAGCTTGTCGCCTGCCGAGGATGTTATTAGTCGATACATTCCGTGTTACTTATTAAATTTTTCACGCTACCGGCAATGTAAGTAGGCCTACAGGTAGAAATTTAATCATATTTTTAAAAGTTCGTTTTGACAGCTGTCATCGGAATTATTTTTTAAAAGTCTGTGCTTGTTACCATATCAACGAACAGTTAAAATCAACATTATTTTCCTAGGAACGTAAGTGACACTATTAAGTTCCGTCGTCAAGGGTAACTAGTACACGAATGTTATCAGCCACTTACGATCCCTGTAGCTATGAATGTAAGACCTACTTACATCGCCGGTAGCGTGAAAAAATTCTTAAGTAGACGATGTGTAAATAAATGCCCCGAAATGTATGTTCTCATTTTTAGTGTATTTTTGTCATTCAATGCCTCATGAGGCCGTTATAAAATAGCTTCAAATAAATGAGAAAATACATTTGCATGCATTTCTTTATACCAGGCAGCCTGTATTCTAACATTTTTAACTAGTCTGATATAAAAATAGTAGTGTAAATTTAGTTTAAGCCAGTGTTGCCAGTTCTCCCAAATTGTTCGGGGCTCTACTGACTTTTTAAAGCAACTATCGAATTGAAATCTGAAAAATTAACGCATCTTCCGATTTTTGTTTTATGCTTTTCTTCTTAGCGTTTTAGTACTGTAAAATGTAACAAGAGTTGCATTATGCTTTTTTTTAGTGTGCGTCGGTGTATAAAACTGAGACAATCAAGGATGTTGACATCCTTGGGTATGATTCACTGCCTCGTCTTTACTGGTCTTCTGTATATTTACATACATGCTTGGGATTCCCCTTTCTAGTAAATATTTTCTTGGTGAATTAAATTTGCTTGTAAAAGCATATATATGAAATCACCCATTTTAGAACCTGCAGCCCTAGGCGTTTTAAGAGTACACAATCTAAAATGTAATTGACTATTGTAGGTTTCTAAAGAAAAATCGGCAACTCCCAATTTTTCTGCAAAGAATCTACCGAGTAATGTAAAACTTCATCTGGCAACACTGTTTTAAGCGGCACTAGTGTAAAAAGAACTCTTCCATTTAATGTGACAAATGATGAATTTATGAACGAATACAGTCCATAAAATTTCAAATAAAAGAGGTAATATGATATGAAACTATACCATTCATAAAACCAGCCAAAGTTACAATTAGGAATAGTAACCATATTAAAAAGTAAGAAAATCCTATTGGTGCTTATTGCAAATGTTAAACATGTATAATTATGTAGTACAGTAATCTGCAATAGTGGAACATTAAAAACGTAAAGGAAACCTGCAAAGTGCTGTAAAAAATTCGTAGTATTAAAACAATATTCATATAACCAACACTTCCAGTAGTACAATACCAACATAAGTAACTTCAATTACCAAAATACTACTAAAAATTCAATTTCATATATTGATCAGTGGAATATGCGAGGGGGGACAAAGGGGCAATTGCTACCCCTTAAAATTTGTATAAGTTGACTGCTACATAAGCAATCACTCAAAATAATAAATATGCTGTCTCGAGATGTAAGTCAGTCGTCATGTTATGGTGAGACAGTTAGGGATTTACTAAACGGGTGTCCCACAATTTATCAGCTGATACATCCAAAAATAAGCAGAAAGTTTCATATAAACATGGGCCAACAAACGCTTTGTTTTCGAGAAAAAAATCGTTTTTTTCAAATATTTCTAGAAAGATTTTTTCAAAAATCTTCAAATTTGCACGTTGCTAACGGAATCATCACTGCTGTTGGGGTTTTTTTTTTCTCCGGTTCCTCCAGCGGCTACCGCTTCACCAATTTGGACCATTTTTTTTTCAATGAAAGGTCTCTATCCTCAGATGGAACAGGAAACATTTTTATATTTTTATGCTACGTCGATTTTTCAATAATAATTATTTTAATTTATAATATATATGAAAGTCTGCTAAACGCGCTTTACTTGAGGCGACATCTACACCAACGTCGCGTCTCCCTTATGGAACTAATGCATCACGTGACATCATTTAGCCAGTTCTGTCAACGCTGTCTGTCTGTCAGTGCATTGTGCGCTGGGGTAACACTAGTTTTTATAATAGTTGAAAATTTTAGCAAATCCTAATAAAGTACTTTAAATAGTCTATCGAACTGATAAAAGTTTATAACGATCGGCGTTTGCATTGTTGGATAAATAATTATTCTTTTTTTTATTTTTTTAAAATTCCTGGAAGGCGTCAGAGTAAAATTTGGGAGATAAGTAAAAAACAAATTTGTAGTTCAATGCAAGCTCTATCGGATCAGAAAGTTTAAAACACAATTGCGTGGAGTTTTTGAGTAATTGTTTTTGAAAATTTACAAATTTTTGAAGCAGCGCCATTGCGATAATTTTGAGATTTTCGAAATTAATTTTATTTCATCATATACTACCTATGAAGGGCTCTAAACCAAATTGTAGCTAAACCCGATTAGACAACTACTTTTTGAGTAAATGGGTGTTAAAGTCGAGATTTTCAAAAAGCTGTAGCGGCCGCCATTTTGAAGCTAGAGAGTTCGGTAAAAAAGTTTTCAATTTGCCTTAAGTTCTTCTCTGAGATTCCGTGCTCAAATGCTGTTTTGGAAAAGAAAACGCTACAAAAATACATGTCTAACTTCCGTTTCTGGTTTTCGATTTTTTTGAAAAGCTTAACTAGAACTACAATTTTCGATATCTCTTGATTTACAATTTCATCAAAATCGGTCCACTACTTTTGTCTGTAGAGGCGTTAACCACACACAGCCACATTTTTTAAAAACCACTTTTTTGAGTTCCTCGAGCCCCAAAACGTGTATTTCCGTTAAAATCCAGATTTCCAAAATTTTCATGAAATCAATACTTCCCTATACTGAAGCTATGGGAAAGTAAAAAGCATGAAGGATGTGTTACTTTTAAAAAATGAAAGAAAATGCAATATTAAAAGTATTTTTTGTAATACAGCGTCAACAGATTTACAAATTTTTATGCTAATGATTTTTTTCTATTTTTACTATGAACTATTTTATGTTAAAAGAATTCTAACTTATTCGGTTTCTTGCTTTTATCTAGTAAGTCATGGGTATTCTTCTTCTTTTTTAATTAATTAACATGCACCTTTATAATTTTGATTTTTTCTTTTGCCCCCCCCCCCCCATATTTTTGCTGGGTACGCCACTGATCTTCATAAAATGCATAAAAACCAAAAAATTATTTAAAAAAAATCAATTAAAAGGCCTTCAAATTAAATCAAATTTTACTGTAATTTGGTCATAGAACTAGTTCCACTATAATAAGGTCTACAAGAGAAAATGTGGGTACACGTAATAGTGTGATGTAGTAAACATTCTAGAAATTGTGTGTGTACATATAATCACAATTATGATTTTAACAAAATCTGTAGATGTGGGCGATGATACCTTAGTTGTAATAACACAAAACTCATTTTAAAAACAGCAATAGTTCGCTATCTGTACAATAGAAAATGCAATTACTATTATTGCTAAATAAGAAACATTTCAATATTATAATAAATTCAATCACACTCGATTTGTATTTCAAAAATTACAAACATAATTAGGATTCTTTAAAAAAACAAAAAAAAACATTTAACCTATATTTTACAATAAAAATTACTACTTTTTTAAGTTAATGCAAGTGTTTTAACGGAAGTAAATTACTATGCATCGAGGTCGTTGACAAATAATACTTCCCTGTTTTTGAGACCAGCTTCCTCAAGAGTAAGAATTCGGTCACTCGAACTATTTGGCAAACAATGTAATACACGTTTCGGGAAGTTTGTTGTTATTTCAAATGAATCAGGTGCATTTGGATGACAAAATACGAAATAAAATATAGCCTGCTCAAAACAGATATTATTAGTTTCAATTAATTTCTTTTTTAATTCAACCTACCTCTAAGGAATGTGTTTTAAGGAAGCGACGGTCGAGGCGCTCTCCACTTGGGAGTTTAATTACAACATGAACGGCATCTGGATGGTTAGTATTAGGTTCACTAGGCACTTTTGAAACAGAGTCTATCTTCTCTCGAGCAATGCTTTGGCGACGCTCCTGTTCTGCCAAAGCCTCCTACAAAACATTTTATTATTAAGAAAAAAAATTAAACAAATTTAGATATAATAGAAAAATTAGTTATTAAAAATTGGCTGTAGAGTTGCTTCAGCTGGATACAGTCCGAGTCAGTAAGGTCGAAGTGGTTGATATCTGTTTAATATTTAAAATACAGAAAAATTTTTCAAATAAAAGTTGTAAGGACCAATAGATCCACACTTTAAAATTATTTTTAATTACAGGGTTTATACAGGGTGTTAGGGAAGTCGACCGAAAAATTTCTAGGGGTGAATCGGGGCGCAAAATGAAGTCGAATATTCCTTTGCCATTTTTGGCTTAGATGGATGGTTTCCTCATAAATCACTGTTAAAATTGGTGCCAAAAATTTTTAAGACTGCTGAAATTAAACTTTGATAATGCACGGTTTTTAATCTAGCATGTGAGAAGAGATGTGAAAAAATGGATCGATATGTTTTTTTGTTGCTAGATTCGCTATCAATTCCCATTAAAACCACATGTAAAACTATCATCAATGTTTGAAAACTTTATTTTTTAAGAACAACATGTAAAAAAATAAACAGTAAATAAAAAATTAATTAATACAAAAATGACCATTAAAGAAATAGCTCAAAGTGGGCGCCGTCTGCCCTAATACAAGCTCTGGCTCTGCGCGTTAAGGACTCTCTTACACTCGCAAGAATTTTGACGTCGTTGCGAATACTGTCAGCAACAGTCATAATGCGTTGCTGGAGATCTGCAGCATTTCTTCTGGAGATCTGCAGCATTTCTTACAGGTGTGCGATACACACCAGCTTTCATGTGTTCCCACAGGTAAAAATCGCAACTATTCAGGTCAGGTGTTCGGGCCGGCCAAGCAATAGGTCCATTTCTGCCAATCCATCTATTTGGGAATGTTATGTCCAAGTGGTCACGAACATCGCGACTAAAGTGAGCTGGGGCACCATCGTGCATGAACCACATATTTTGGCGTGTGGCCAGTGGGATATTTTCTAGCAGATCGGATAGATGGTCTCTTAAAAACTGCAAATAGTGTGGACCATTTAGCCGAGCGGGTAACACGAATGGACCAATTAGAAAATCTCCAACAATTCCTGCCCAAACGTTAATAGAAAAACGCCGCTGAAAATTTTTCTGTCGGACTTCATGTGGATTTTCATCCGCCCAGACATGGGTGTTATGAAAATTGAGTATTCCATCCCTGGTAAAACAACACTCGTCTGTCATAAGCAGTTTGGAAAGAAATTCTGGATTTTGTGCAGTCTGCTGCAAAAGCCACCTGCATAAATTAATCCTAGGGGCATAGTCATATTCCTCTAAGCTTTGAACCCGTTGAACGTGGTATGGATAAAGAAGGTTCTCATGTAAAGTTCTCCAGACGGTCCAATGGCTTACACCTACTTCTCGCGCTATTTCGCGTGTGCTAATTGTCGCATCATTTTCAACACAGTTGAGAATCTCTACTTCCGCATCCAAGACACGCACCTGTCTTACTCTCGCTGCTTCGCGTGGTCTAGGAAAGACAGATCCTGTCTCTCTAACCCTTTGTGCCACCGCTGTGAATGTTTCTCGATGAGGTATTCGACGTTGTGGAAAGCGCTCTGTATAACGCCGCACTGCAGCAATTGCATTGCCACCACATTCCCCATACACAAAAAGCACATCGCCATATTCTGAAGATGTAAATTCTACCATTTCCGTTGAATAAATACACCGAAAACTGATTGACAGGTTATTCTACTGATAACGTCAAATTTTTAACAAAAACTGACATATTAAAAAAGTATTGCAAGTAACATGCTAGATTTCAAAAAACAATGCATTATAGAGATTTATTCAACAGTTCCAAAAATATGCGGCACCAATTTTAACACGGATTTAGGGGAAAACTATGCATCTGGGCCAAAAATGGCAAAGGAATATTCGACTTCATTTTGCGCCCTGATTCACCCCTAGAAAGTTTTCGGTCGACTTCCCTAACACCCTGTATAAGAGCGACATAGTTATTGCAAACATATACATGGAAGACTTCGAAACTAAAGCTTTGGCAGCAGCTGATCTTAGACCTAAATCCTCGTCATTTGGTCTCACAAACGCCGAACACTAGAACAATTTCTACTACACCTAAACTCGATTCATAATAATATCCAATTCACAATGGAAGTAGAGGAAAATGGCAGTATTCCATTCCTAGACGTACATGTCACACGTAAACCAGATGGTAGCTTGGGGCACGCAGTTTACAGAAAGAAAACACATACAGACAGGTATTTAAATGCAAATTCGCATCATCACCCGATGCAAAAAGCCACTGTGCTAAAAACTAACAACCAGAGCAGTCCGAATCTCAGATGCAGAACACCTACAACAAGAGAAAACCTATCTCTTGATGTCGTTAAAACAAAACGGTTATACAGCCACAGAATTCATAGAGCAATCCGCAATGCGGAACAGCCCAGGGCTAAGGAGGAAGTTAAAGGCTAATTTTAAAGCTTAAGAGAAGTATGGCATATCATTGTAAAGCTATTTTATTGGAGTTTTCAACTATCTAATGCAACTCATATGGTTCCTTTAAAAAAATTACGTTTTCACATGTTTTAATGAAGTTTGCTGGGGTAATTCGGCTATAGTGTACTTTTAAAGGCAAGTGGCAGTTGTTTTGCATTTCCTGAGCGGTTGTTAGTGATTTTACATAAGTCATGACCTACTTTCACAAAACATATTTTTAATAATTCAAAAAAACCTGCACTCTAAAATTTCTTTTTAAGTGTAAAGTATTTTTAGTGCTAATTTCAAATAGGTACCTAAAACATAAAAATATATAAGGTGCGATATAAAAAAAATACAGTTACATGCTCTTATGCAAAAATAGTAGGTGGTGTTTATAATTGGTTAACAGCATTTTGTACCACACATACTGACATTTAAAACAAAAAAACGTTTTTACCGATATTTTTATTAGTAACGAAGTTACAAGCTGTAAAGCAATCTACACCCTGTATATATATTTTTTTATTTTGTCAATTGAATGTATTAAAAATATTCGCTGTTCATGCAATAGCAAAAAAGACGATTTTATTATTATTATTATAAATTTTTTGCTCACAAAAAAACTGTTTAGCACACTCTAGTTATTTACTTTACATCTCCCTCTAAAGCCAGTGAGAGTCACGCATAAACCAAAGCATACAAGTCTCATGGCGCATGACTGAATTACACAGCTACCTGATAAAATGAGTCGGCCTTTGCTTCACCGGTACTCTCTGTTTATAGCCAGCAATTAAATAAATGAAAGATTCTTAAAAAAATGTATACTATGGAGTGATCGAAAATGATTGAAGGTCACGTGACCAGGATCTGGTCCCATTATTATCAAAAATGCGTTTCGATGTGTCCGCGAACCTGTTGTTTATCAATACTTACATCCCTGATTGATTGATTTTAAGCAGGGTTATAGTTAGGTTAATGAGCCCGATTTGCACTTCGACTCTGTGGTCTTTTGTGCCCCCCTGATCCTTTGTTTAAAGTAGTCCTGTGCCCCGAACGAGTTGCAGGATGTTTCTTACAAGGTGCTCGTGTGTGAAGGTTGGTTCATCCGGAGCTCCCCCGAAAAGCTGCTGTCTCTTGCGGTAGAGCGCTGGACAGTCAAAGATTATGTGTGAGGCTGTTTCCTCCTCTTCTTCACATAGTCTGCAGAGTGTGTCTCCTCTGTGTACACCTATTTTTTGGAGGTGTTTTTTCAGGTGGCAGTGTCCTGTAACAAGTCCCACCAACCTTCTGATCTGAGTTCGTCCTAAGTGGAGTACGTCAGTTGTTAGTCTGGAGGAAGGTGTCCTAATTATTGCCTTTCCCAGTGTTTGTCCCTGTGTATCCTCCCAGCGAGAAATGTGTTGTGTGACGGTCCACTTTTCTATTGCCGTTCGAATGCTTTTTTTGGGTATACCGAATACAGGCTCCGGTCCTATAAACGGGGTAGATGCACCAGTTTTCGCGAGGGCGTCCGCCTTTTCGTTTCCCTCTACACCTGTGTGCCCTGGCACCCAGATGAGTTGAACTGTGTTCCTCTCTGATAGAAGTGTCAGGTGGTTTAAACATTCCCTCGTTAGTTTGGAACTAGTACGAGGTGATTCAAGTGCTTTTAAGGCTGCTTGGCTATCTGACAGGATGCTTATGTGTTGTTTAGTGTACCCACGTTTTGCATTTTCCTGAACACATTGCATTATGGCAAAGATTTCAGCTTGGAATACAGTGGCTTTAGTACCTAGAGGTACACTAATGTTCTCTTTTGGTCTTACGCCATGTATTCCTGCCCCTGTGCCTTCTGATGTGCGGGATCCGTCTGTGTACCAGACTAGCCCTTTTGACAGGAAGGGTGGGGTTCCTTGGGCCCAGTCATTGCGAGAGTATCTCATGCTGAATGGTTTGTCAAACGAGTATTGGGGGAGGGTGTAGTCGGAGCCCATTTTTAGAATGGGTTGGCCTTTGACTGCCTCCTGTATTCGTTTGTGTCCATCCCTAGAATCCATTAGCGTACGCGCATTCAACCTGTCAAATGTCCTAATAATAACAGTTATTGTTTTCTTTTGCGTTATTGTTCTCGTTTTTGTAATCCCCACGTTATAAGTTTTTTTCAAAACTCAAAGTTTGTATTCGTTTCCTTTATTAGGTAAGACAATAAAATTACAAAGTTTATTTTAAATGAGGATGATAACAGGTGTGTAATTTTAGGTTAATATGGTGTTTACAATAGAGCATGATAAATTTATTTTGGAAGCGTACTTTAGATCCGGAGAACGTGACCAAAATGGTGTTTGGCAGTACTCTTATCCCTCCTGTTTCAATCAGTTCCAAGAGCATTTTCCCAACGAAAGAGTTCACTATGAAATTTTTAGTCAACACGTTCGTCGTATTATTCAACGGGACCACGAAACAGGCAGCGTCTGCAAAGGAAAGTCTACGGGCAGGTCATCTGTACTTACCGAAGACACTGTACATGATATTCAGCAACGAATGGATGCAAGTCCCAACAAATCGAGGAGGAGTTACAAGAGGCCATAGTAAATGCCGTGAATGAAATCACACCGAGACAGTTAGTAGCCGTTTTTGAAAATATGAAGCGCAGGGTCAATGTTTGTTTAGACAATGATGGAGGGCATTTCGAGCAGTTATTGTAACAACTATCTTACAAAGAATTTGGTTTTTGTATTCATTTAAATTGTGTTATTGAAAAATGTGTTTTTTATTAATTTAAACTGTTATTAAATTGTTCAATTGAGCAATTATTGTAAGCAACAATCAAGAAAAATGTGTTTTTTTATTAATTAAATTGTGTTATTAAATTATGTTATTAAATTGTCTTGTTTTTTAACCTATAGGTTAACTTTTGGAATATAAAAATTTACTAACATAAATCGTAATTTACAACAAGAAAAGTCTTTAAAAGTCCCTAACAGTAATTATTTCGCTAATAAAAATGGTGCACCAACATTCATATAAAGAACACGCCACCCATTTTTAAATTTCCCGCGCTATTTAAATTACCATTGCACGCCAGTGGAATTAGTCAAGATCACATTAAGTAGTAAGCGGACAAGATCAAATCAGTATGAAGCGGCACGTTCAATCATTTTCGATCGCACCGTATTATTTTTATATGAAATCTTTAGTATCATGTGGTATTTTCTTATAATATAACTAAAACACTCAAGACAGGTGTCAATGGCTCCTATGATATCTGTATTTCTAGAAATTACCCCATTTATTCCTTAGAATTTTATTTTATTGTTGGTTAATAAAATTTATGAAATGAAAAAAGCTCTATTCACCTATGTAAAAAATTACTATGCAAGGTGTTCTATTTAAAAAATTCGAGTTGACACATTAGTTAGAAATCATTTCACCGTTTCAACAAATACCCTGTATAACCAAATTCACATTTAAAATGTCTGGAGGATAGAATGTCTTGGCTGACATCTAACAAAAAAAAGTTTAATTAATCTGTAAAACATGGCTCCTGCAGATTTTATTAGTAGGGTCCAAGAATGTTAAACGACTTGGCAAGGGAATTTAAAAAGAAAAACATATTCAGAAAGGCCATTATAAGCCTAATAATATTAATATGAATATGAAAAAATGAGCGAAACACTTCGCCTGGACTTTCCTATACATTTAAATACATTGTTTTATATTTTCCAACATTTTCGATGTACACCTGTCTAGACACGACTAGTTAAAGTAAATAGTTCTTATAAGTTGTAACATCTTGAAGCGGTAGAAGTAAGACCGACCGCTGCGCTGCAAGCATAAGGTTGGGTAAAATATTCGGACTGAATCAACGGAAGCGCTGAAATTGATATTTGAAAATATATTAATAACTCGAGAAGTATTATTTTTAGCAAGAAATTACTCTTATTAATTTGTATTTAGAATTTCAAAACCTTTCTGATTTTAAAGCCAAAATGCCACGTTTCCAGTTAAAAAAAGTTTTTTTTACCGTGGCCGCCATATTAAAATTGGAAACTCAAGTTTTTTTCTTAAATACAATAGAGAAGAATTTGCCCTACAACTTTGCTCTTGGGTTTGCGAGTCTATCTATTAAAATAAAAAAGTTAGCCTACACTGAACATTAAAGGACTAGTACAAGAATACAACTGCTGTAGAAAGTATGTGAAATTCTTCTAAGGACCAAAAGATTATTAAGGGGCAAAAAATTCGATTTTTGATTTTTTGTAGAAAGATTCTCCTAGAGCAAACAAAAGAAGAAATCAATTTTTAAATTTTGTAGCGAAAATTTTGGGGGGAGGGGGAACAGTAGCCCCCCCTAAATATTAAAGTATTAAAAAAATATTATGATATTCGGATTTTGCTATCAATGATGAGCTATATTGCTTCAACAGAAATATTTTATTGCCCCCCGTTAAATAAATAAAAGGGTACCAATTTTCGATTTTCAAAAATTCACAGAGGGCGTCACAGTGAAATTATGGCAATGCGCAAAAAAACAAATTGTAGAAGATTCCCAGCTCTATCAGCTTTAAAAGTTTAAACAAAAACGTGTGGGCAGTTTTTGAGAAATATTTTTTTTTAAAATTCCAAAATTTTGGAGTGATGTCATTGCGATCGTTTTTATATTTTCAAAATTAATTATATTTCATGGTATAGTACCAAACAAGATGTAGTTGATTCCAATCAGATAACTGGTTTTTGAGTAAATGGGCGTTAAAGTCGAAATGTTCAAAAATTCGTAGCGGCCCCCATTTTAAAGCTAGAGAGTTCGGTAAAAAAATCGTTTGATTTGTCCTAAGGCCTTCTTTAATCTCCACTATTAAAATTTCCAAAATTCAGTTTCTGAAAAAAATGCTACCAAAAAAACATGTCTAACTTCCGCTTCCGGTTTCGTTTTTTTTTTTAGCTTATTTTGTCGGTGAATTTTTGATATACCCCCTCATTCCAAAGCACATCAAAATCGGTCCAGCCGTTCCGGAAATATGGAGCGTAACGGACCCACCCACCCACCCACAGACAGACATTTTTTAAAAATTACTTTTTTGGGGTCCATGCCCCCCCCCCCCCGACTATTTCCGTTAAAATCTCAACTTTGAAATTTTGCATGAAATCAATACTTCCCTATACTGAAAGTATAGGAAAGTAAAAACATACACGGTGCTCTATAAAACAAAAACAGTTTTGGTATACCACTCCGCCGTATAATGCAAAATAATGTGGCCCTCTTGGTCCTCTACAATATTTATTCAAAACATTTTCCTGCATGCTAAATAGTAAAGGAGTTATCAACTAACGTGGCCTTTTTTGACTCGTCCTGTATAAAGATAATAAAACAGCTGAACATTAAAGTACTAATTTTACCTCCTCAAGACGTCTTTGCTGTGCTTGTATAGCATCCCTCTCTTCTTGACGCCGCCTCTCTTTTTCTTGATCAGCTCTAAGTGATTCTAAGAAAGCTTCATCTTGATGTGCTCGAAGAGAACGGTTAAGACTTGCTTCAACCCTAACAAATAATTATTTTGCTTTGTTACTATGAACGACTAAAATTTAAAAATATGTAGTACCTGTCTGCTCTAGCTTGAATAAGATTTATTTCAAACTCTGCTACAACAGTTCCAAGCCTCTGCACCAGAACATTTCCATCACAGAAACCTTCCATACGGCTTACTATAGTCATACGGTTATCCTTCAGCACAACAACAGCCATATAAGGATAATGACCCGGTCTAAACAGCTGGCAGATTTTGAAACCTTCTCCAGATTTTGAAGAACATCCCCAAAATAAGAAGTTTGTGTTAATGTAAGTTATGACTTGTGGTTGAGAAAGTGTATTTCTGTAAAAGAATTTCAATTTGCGATTTTAATATTATCGTATTTGTCTTAGTAGCAATACCAGAGCCAAACTTGTATTATTGGCGCCCTTAGACAATGTATTTTTCTGCACTCCACCTTGTGACCGAGCAGTTTTGAGATACTTTTGTAAATTTTAATAGCTGTATTAGTTAAACTTAAAATTAATCAAACGCTTATACTTGATAGGTTACTTATACCACTAATAAGTAACCTATCAACTATACGCCCACTACCTGAAGGACAATAGCGCCGCGTGTTGATACACAACCAAAGTGGAAATAATAGTGTAAGGGACACTTAATCAGCTTCCTTCCTAAAAACGCATCAATGTTATGCCTCATCCTCGAAGCACAATAGCGCCGCGTTTAATACGCCTGAGAAAGTACACTGATAAGAGTAAGAATCTACACCTAAGCCTCTCTGATTTCACCAAAGTGCCCCCCTAGTAGCCAAAAACCTTTGGTGATGATTTTTTAATGAAGTTTTAAATCAAGGACTCGTAACAACTCGATAAAATTTCAGTAGTACTGCTTCAAAAACTGACATTCATATCCCAGTGATCTCAATAATCTTTGATAATCAGAAAAATTGATCTCCTCCCTTAGAAACATTCTTTTATTAAAATATCATCAAGAGGTTGAACTTTGTTATTTTTTTAACCAAATTACCGCCCCACCCTCTTTTAATTTTAGAATGGATACAAAATCAATAAAATTTTGTCTCCCGCTTTAAAGCTTTCTTGAACACTTCCCAACAAATACCCAAAAGATATTCTATCCCTAACATTTGAGAGTCTAAAACACTAAATTTCAGATTGACAACCCCATTCCACACAAATAGGCAGCAAACCATGAAAATTAACTAAAAAAAAATCACACAAAAATAAATTTAAAAATAGTACAAGATGATAAAATTGCACTTTATCTTCGAGAGCGAGTTTAGCGTCGAGGCGTCAGCCGAGACGCTAATAAGCATCGAGAAGATAATGAAATTTTATCGTCGTGTGGAATACAACATTTTTTTCTATAGCAATTGTTAAAGAAGACCAAAAAATGAAGAAAAATCAATGAGATAAATTTAATTTAAAAGTGTCAGGAAAAAAACTTTAAAATACTTTATCTATCCCTGCTGTTAAAGTACTACTTTATCTATCTACCCTTGATGGTAAAGTGCTACTTTTCCCTCTAATTTTAGTTAATAATAGCATGTTTTAATAGTTGCTATAGAAAAAAATAATTTCACGATTTAGGGAATTTTAAGCGTCCATTTTGTTTGGCGCCCCTAGGCAATTGCGTAGGTTTGTCTGTTTGCAGATCCGGCTCTGAGTAACATAATTTTAAGGAATTGGAATCTAATATAAGACTAATATAATAGGTTAGATAAAACTACATTTTTCCAAAATTATTTAATTGCTATTTATAAAAACTAATTAGTTTTTTATACTTATTAGCCAATAAATCACACAACATAAAAATTGTTACCTGCAAAACATTCCTGTGTCAATTGCACTGTCATTGTGAAGGTAAATAAGCAGGAATTTTAGCTCACGTTTAGCATCATTGAGGACCTGCGAATATGTTCCCTGATAAAATACAGGGTGTGTATCCGAGTATTTTTCTTCATATGATTTTATGAAGTCGAGTACATCTTGTAAGGGATTAGTTACAACTAAAATAGCAATCATATCTATGCAAAGTACATTTTTTGTGATTGAATTATACTTACATCCACGACTATCTGGTCTTATAAACCTTCGACCAATTTGTATCAAAGTAACTATAGTATTATAACAAACTGTCCAAAAGAAATTAATAACATTCCTAATGAATCCCCTAAAACCAGTGCCCGAACCATCTGTGGGTGGAGAATAAAAAACATGCTGACCTAAATGGTCGCTCACAACGGCCGGTGGTCTTGTTTCAGTGGCATAAATGGATGGTCTGCCCTCTCGTATATTTAGCTGTTCTTGTACTGCCACCTCCAGATTCCATTGGTGGCGCTGAAGAACATCTCGACATATCGATATGTCTTCGATGCCTGTAAGATCTTGAAATTGTAGAACTTTGTCGGTTTGATCTGTGGTTAGACCTAAACCAGCATTATCACCCAGGAATTCCATTGTTAGATTTTTTGACAGTTTAGATTAAAAGTTATTACTTTATTAGAAAAATATAATTAGATTGAATAGAAACTTCTTTAAATGTTTTAATTTTAACACACAGAAGATGAGGTTCGCATTAAAAAGCACTGCAGTGACTTGGTCCAATTATTCACAAATGAATTAATTTTAAGCAAAGAGAAACTTAAACGTCACATCATTACTCAAATACACAATTTTAGCTTTTTATTTTTACACTAAATTTAGAAGTTTTATGTTATTAAATTTAAGGATTGGTATCAGAAACTTGTAGCTTGCGCCATCTACTATCGATTTTCCATAACCATGAAATGATTTAACTGTGTATCTATAACCATTGTCGGGTATTTTAAGAAACTGACAAAGTTTTTTCTAATTTTGCAGCAGGCTCATTGCAAAACACAGTTTTGAAACTTGTTCTTTCTTAAAATCTATTCGAACAACTGTTAGAAGCTATCAGCATAAAAATACATAATACTCAAATATTTTATGACTCACAGAAACGACAAAGAAAGGTCAAGGATGCGAAGAACCCAATGGCGGATACAAAGGGAGATGTTTTTTTATACAAACGAAAAAAGAAACTTGTTTTTAAAACACCGAAAAACCACAGTTGTGTTTTAAGTGTGGTAGGAAATTCTTTATAACAAAACCAAAAGTTAAACCTTACATTATACTGTGCAGACTGCGCGGTTTCGTCGATTTCTAATGTTTTACAATCTAAAGCACATTTTTAAAAGCAAGATATTTCGGTTTCAAACTTTAGACAGTATGCGGGTTTATTCATATCATTTACAGCCTCTCAGTGTTATGTGATTTTGAGGCCTCTTCTGTCTTCTGCTAGAAAATGTATATGATAACATTTGTTTCGGCTTGGACATGATATTGTATGAGCAAAAATAAAAGTCATCAAGTTTATCTCTGAAAGTCTAAAGGTATGTCTTTATACAGAGCTTTCAAATAAAAACTTAATTGCAGTCGCCTTTGAAACAAACATGTCACGTCGATGATTAGTTTGCAAATCGTGGAGATATTATCATAACTGCGCAGTTTAATATTTTTTTAAATTATTTTTAATGTTTATTATTTTAATTTTACAAACGTGCATGTTAAATGTCAGTTGTACACCGTGACCCATTTAACACATATAGTGGAAAAATATTAGACGGTTGTTTTGTAAAGCGGTAAATACAAGGGCTTGTAATTTGGTGACCCCAGTTCAAATCCTGTGACAAAACTGTTTTTTTCTAATTTTTTTTATTTATTTGTTGTCATTTCGTACGACTATCTTATCTTAGCCCATGTCTATAATTTGTTTTAATTTTTATCAAGATAAGATGTAAGCAATTAAAAAGAATAAAAAAAATTAAGAAAAAACACAGCTGTCGCGGGATTTGAACTGGGGTCACCAGATTACAAGCCCTCGTCTTTACTGATAAAACCAAACAACCGTCAAATATATTTTCTATTATGTGTGTTAAATAAGTCACGGTTTACAACTGACATATATAATGCAAGTTTGTAAAATGAAAACAATAAATATAGAAAATAATTTATCATGCTCACTTGCTAATTGTTAAAAATGTTAAATATAAGCAATTGCGGTAAAATAATAGAACACGCAACTATGATAACAGCTCCACGATGTGCAAACTAATGTGTTTGTTTCAGAGGCGACTGCGATTAAGTTTTAATTTGATCGCTCTTATTACAGTGTGATCAACATAAAATTTAATCAAGAGTTCTATACACAAAACCATTAGATTGATTCTCAATGACATATGTACCTACGCTTGTATGGTCTTTGATGTAGGTACTTTGTTAATTCAACGTTTTGCTTTCTTGTATGACAAACTTAAAAATGATCACGTTAATTAATTTTTTCTTACGTTGTATTATTTTATTTCTTGTTTTAATTTACTGATCACTATAAAGCTGTATTTATAAATTTTCCGGGTTTATATTTATCGGCACTTTTTAATGCTTT
Source organism: Ctenicera cuprea (assembly GCA_958336395.1). NCBI lineage: Eukaryota > Metazoa > Arthropoda > Insecta > Coleoptera > Elateridae > Ctenicera > Ctenicera cuprea. The sequence goes on along the minus strand of OY284489.1, from coordinate 27,340,247 downwards.
GATGTGTAGAACTCCACCTTAAGTTTGTACAAATTATTCCGCTCTTTAAAAATACGTTCAGCCCTTCATGCCAACTTTTTTTTCACAAACATTGAATTATCTAGAAAATTGTTGGATACAGTGATTTTCAAGAAGAGTATATTTATATTTTGTTTATATACTTTTGTATAAAGAATAAGATTTTCTAGTCAAAAGTTAGAAAATCTCTTTTTGTGTTAAAAAAATATGGAAAGATACGTCGAGTGGCTTCCACATCTACGCTCCTAGTCGATGAATGTTAAATTCTGCATTATCACTAATAAAATTCCCACACAAAATTTGAATCAGATGTCTCAATTTATAGCTGAGATATTAATTACAACGTGATCAACTGTTTAATCTTTGGGAGGCTGTAACTACAGAGCCTTCGTTAATTACTGCTACCCACGAGACCTTTGGCCCGCAGTGACTTAGGGAGTTTTAGATTTAGATGTTGAAGTCAGTTCAGGAGTGGTACTTGTGGTATCTAAAAATTCCTTGTAAGTGTCACTGTCAACACTCAAAGTGAGGTTATGTATGCAAACAAGCAAGCCTTGATAAGTTAACAAACGGCTTGGTAATTTTTGAATAAAAGTCTTACCAACAGTGTAAGTTGGGTTGCCTGTATTTTGTGATTACGTGGGTATCAGTAATTAATGAAGGTATAACTCTTGTTAGGAAGCAGTTTAGGATGTACGTTCATCGAACATTTTTCACTTAAAATGGCCTAAGAAATCACCTTCCTATGTGTGTAGACCACATACTTCTATTGTATGATTTTACTAGATGCAGGACTGCAGCTCCTCTACAAACAAATAAGTAAAGCCTGTCTGCCATTTTCTAAAAGGTTAAAATTTTAAATTGAAATGCTGTGTATTACATAGTTAATACAAAATTTACTTTATTTGTAATGATGCTGCTGCGTATTTAAAAACAAATTGTGACGAAGGCGCCCTAAACGGTAATAATTTTAAAATTTAAATTTAATTAAAAATGGTTATACACTGCTACAAATTATGGTTTTATAGAAAATCGAAAGTTTCAAATTAATTAATTAATTAGGATTACGCATATCAAATTTTATAACGTTTATAAAAAGGTTTAGACACATATTGCAGACGTAAATCGCGAGGGCAACAAAACTTCAGGGAAAATTTCAGTACGCTGAATCGTTATTGGTTACCGGAAGCGCTTATACAGACACAACGTATTTGTGCAGTAGCAGTTGATTGGTCGATTTGGGTGGGTTAATGACGTTTATGACGTTTAATGACGTAAAGACACGCCATGGTAGTTGGGATCAAATTTTATTTGTGTGCGTGAGAGTGAGTCAGTTTGTAGTCAGCTTTCAGCTAATAGTAAATGTGGTTTGTTTGATGGTTTATTGTGTAAAATTCTCAAAAATGAAAACTAGATTAAGTATTATTTAGCTCCATGAACACTCGTTATACTTCACTTGTCCGTGGCTTGTGAAAAGACTGTTTTATAAAGACCTAGTGCAGCTCGTAAAAACTGAAAATGGAATTATTAGGAGAGAAAACGCCAAGGTTGTTCCTACACTTTTGTGGGTTGATAATTCTTGGATGCATCATCCAACAGGTAAGGCTTATAAACCACACAATTTTATAAATATCGTCCACCGTTTCATATAGTAATAAATAGTCTCGGTAATAGTACTTCAATACTCGTAATTTATTGGTTTGCTAGATAGAGGAGAAGTGAAAATGTGTAGACCTACAAAAATAATGCATTTTGCACATGCATACCAGTAATTTTATAATCTTAAAAACTAGTTTCAATGCAAGTTTTAGCAGAGAACAGTGGTGGCTCCTGGGTTTAGAAACAGGCGAAGCGTCATTGTAAAAAAGAAAATTGGCGTCCCACATAACCAGTGATACTGTTCATACCACACATTTTAACTTTTCAGTTGTATCATTGGACTTTACATTTAAGATTATGCTTTACTTTAGTCTTATGTGGGCATACGTTGTCATGGCAACCACGTACTTTTGGTGCAGCAGTAAAGGAAGCCTATTCTTCTTCTTGTGGTACCGTCTCCATTTAGTGAAGGTTGGCAACAATTGTGGCAAATTCTTCTCGGTCTTGTGCTGTTCTGATTAAAGTATGTGTGTTTAGGCCTATATACGTATAAATCGCTTCACTTCGCTATAGTCGTGTTGGATGATCAGTAATGCACAGGCGTTGCAAATTTTACGTTCACGGTTGGTAGAATAATTTTATTAGTATGAATTTATAGTTTTTTTACATAGCTTTAATCATAAAATAATAAAATTAAATTTTACAAATTATTAGAGATGTAATGGTGCTCCACCCCACGTGCTCACACGGACAGAGAAGTTGTTCTAACCTGAACATCGTGTACGTTATTATAAATTACATTGCAAGTCACATACATTTTTGGAATCTAATAGCATACCTGATAATTAAATTTCGTTATTGTTATTATTATTTCAACCATCTATAATATTTTTCTACAGCTTAAATGTGATAATTCGTTTTCATTGCTATTAGGATGAAATATATAGATTAATGAAATGTTCCCACTTATCTACTAAATCATTTTAAACTTCTTAGACTCCCACATTTTTGAACGGGCCTCGCATCATGCACGCAAATAATATTTGAAATAATCATAGAGTTTGTAAGTTTATAGGAGGCTGTATATTTTTAACTTGCATCTAAAAAACCTACTACTCTACAGAGTCTGATCTCTAATTTTACAAGACATTCTACAGCAATTACAGGTTAAAAGTAAGATTACCACTTTAGTTCTGCGTACTTTGTGCCACAAAGTACGCAGAAGTTTGTGCAGTTAAAGAGTTTAAATTCTGTCCAATTGGAGCTGAGCTATCTCACTATTTTACTTTTCCTCCAAACACTTCCACACTATTTCAGATGCTTCCACAGGTTATGTTTGATTTAATAATTTACTTTCTATCTTTACTCACTGATTTCGAATATTTTCTTGGTTTTATCAGACATTAGTGGCGCTCGTACATTTACTACGAGAGAGCGACACACATTTAAAACAAAAATATCTTACCTTTTAATTAACAGTAGTTCTAAAAATGAAATTCGTATGCGTTTCTGATTCATGTAATGGTCAATTCACTAACTAATAAAAATTGTCGGTGTTTGAATGGTGTGTTTTTACCATCCTACTTAAATATTTTAAATCTTTAAAACAGGCTGCTGTGCAAGAAAAAACACTACAATCCATTGTTATTAGATAAATCAAAAAAATAATGCTCTACTCATTTTGCACCCACAAATGCGTCTACATATTTATAATATTTTGTCCAATTTTCGCACACGTTCTTAATGTTTTCTGTTGTCAGATTGATTGTGTTCATATTTTTTAATTTGAAGTTTCTCCTCGCTAGTAAAGAATTTTTTTTAAATCCAAAATCACATCACAATCAGAATCACATACTTCCACTACTTTGATATACTTTCGACGTACTTCCACTTAATTTCACGAACTTCCACATACTTTCACATACTTCCACGTACTTCCACTGTACTCCCACCGTACTTCAACTTCCACGTAGTTCTATTACCACTTACTTTTACATACTTCCACCTATTTTCACGTACTTCCACTTTCATGTAATTCTACGTACTTGCACCTTACTTCCACGTACTTCCACATACTTCCACTACTACTTATTTCTACTTACTTCCACATACTTCCACTTGTACTATCAGATACTGCTACATACTTCCACTTACTCCCATGTACTTCCCCGTACTTCCACGTACTTCTATTACCACTTACTTTTACATACTTCCACTTACTTTCACGTACTTCCACCGTAACTTCCGTGTCCTTCCATGTACTTCCACATACTTTCACTAACTTCCATGTACTTCCACCGTACTTTAACTTACTTCCACGTACTTCTATTACCACTTACTTTTACATACTTTCACTTACTTTCACGTACTTTCACCGTATTTCCATGTACTTCCACTAACTTTCATGTACTTCTACGTACTTCCACGTATCTCCACGTACTTCCACATACTTTCACTACTACTTACTTCTACTTACTTGCACATACGCACATACTTCCACTTGTACTTCCAGATACTGCCACATACTATTATTTACTTCCACACGCGGTTTACCCCTCGCCCAAAGTATTGTTTCTGGAATTCATGACAACTCAACCAGTTCTAAAGCTGACAATATTGACAGATGTATTTTAGGCGCTATTGGCGCTAAGGTTTATTTATACGATAACATAAACATAGAATAAGAACGCAGGTAGAACTCTGCGTGATATGAAATATTTACAATATAACTTATTTTATTTTTAACCCTCATTGCTATTGCAAGAAACCCTACAATGGCAGTTTTGTATGTTGTATCTTATTTGTTTACATAGCCGTAGTCTCGTTTTAAAAACAACGGTGTCTGCATGGGATGCGCATATCTGTAGTTTTGCCACCTCACAATGTTTTATAAAAACATCGCTCCCTTGCTTGTAGTAAAACTAAATGGTATAAGTTTTAGAAAAGTGGAGTATGGTGTTTATAATTTTGTTTCATAGAGGGCAGGCATCGCCGACGCTACCTCCCTTACGAGTCGCCACTGTCAGACGCCATTTTATTGTCATTTCTACCAAAATATCAGAGTGCCCTAGATAAATGAATAGGATTAGTGCGGTATGACCAGACCACAATTAGGGATTAAACGCTAACCGCTTAGTGCCCTGATGAGTGCTTGGCCGCTGTATACTTAACCAAATTTTTATCATGTTTTGTTGAAATTCGCGGTCTGCTACTTCCAGGTCTAGATAGTATTCCTTCCGCTGTTTTTATTCACTGTAAATAACTTTTTCCAGATTAATAGATTAATTACAGTTTACACTTTTGTATAGTTTAGCGTGATTTTCAAGTAAATTCTTTAAATTTAGACCTACAAATCATTTTATCGAAAATTGAAATCGTCCCAAATAATATCATTAACTTTTTAAGCTGTCCTATTGGTTGAACGCAGTTTTTTCTAGAAAAATTGTGTGGGTGTTATTATTTAACCGCGCATTTAACCAATAGAATTATTATTATGTTTGGAGCAAGACCTGACTTTTACTCCCAAAGTAGTAAAATATTTAGTTAAAATTCAATAAGTAAACAATAACCATAGGCGTACCCAAATCCATTAAGTTACAGTTTGCAAGGTAACTGCGATATTTACTAAAAGTTAATGTTGTAAAGTACCTGGTTCGACCTGGTTTCGCGAGAAACGAGCGTTCCAATAAGCAGGGCTTTATAAACTTCAACATACCTGTGCTTTTTATGATAGAATATTTTTTTTTCTTTAAAAGAATCGAGGCCGTGCGTCAGCACGACTCCATGATTCCCATCCCACTCCCTTACCTGGGCTCAGCACACTAAGTGCTATACACCGGTCTAACATGCCCCACCCCTGAAAGACATGCAACCCAACATACACACCACACACACCATCCATGGACACACCGGATTTAACTTATTCAGAAAAATTTCCGACGGGCAGAGGACTTGAACCTACTGCTGTTGAGAGTCTAGTTTCAAAGCCTGGGACTTTAACCACTAGACCACCCGCTTTCCCTATGATAGAAAATGGGTAATATTCCTAAAGTTATAAAATCATTGTAAGGCAAAAATTTGTAGCTATTAGAATCATTTGACCATTTTCATTCTATTATTGGCAATTTGACATTCGGCAGAGAATTTGGTCGCAATATATTGAACAAGTATTGCATCATAATTCTGGTTACTCGCAATTATTAGAAATTACAAATACACTAAAGTCGACAAATAATCCAGTCAGTTGTTCACCGGCCAACGTTTGACAGTTTTACCCCATTAACGAGTTGCGACGTTGAGAGGTCATTTTCAGTGTTTAAAGGTATTTTGTAGGATAAGAGAACTAATTTTTCGACCGAGAATTTAGAAAAAGTTGTGTATACTGCAATTTTTAAGTTTTTTTATTCAACGGTGGTTTTCCGTCCCTTACAGTTAAAACTTTTCTTTCGTAGAACTTTCATGAATTTACAAGTTCAATTTACATTAATTCGTGTTTGATATTTTACATTTCAATTAAAAACACTATTTTTTGCAGTTTCATAAAATTGTTTCGTGAAGTACTTTTAAAACTCATAATTATTTATATTCTACGTTTATGAACCCTGTTTTATTTAGTTTTACTGTTACACAAGTATCAATTTCAGCTGACCAAATAAATAATAACTATCTACATAAGCTAGCATAAGGTCAAACATAAGGATGTGTTACCTTTCTAAGCTTGTAGATAGTTCGTTTACAATTTTATATATGTGCCAACTAAATATTTAAAAGAATTATGCCAGAAATTACTAACTAAATACTAGACTAGAAATCTGGACACTAGCTTGGAGTAATTCAAAAATCTCCAGGTAGGTAGATACGAGCCTATATGTATGTATAGTACATGCTATGTGGAGCGTCCTAAATATGATCGATATTCACAGGTAAACGAAACTTTTATGCGGATTAAAATAACTCCCCATTAAGCAAATTATGGAAGAAAGAGAACGCAGTGAATATTTAAGGTAAATTTGTGTTGCCGCCAGCGGAATATGATAAACACGTATGAATTTGTAATTGACAGTGGCTGTGTGGTAAAAATGTATCTGTAATCAAAGATATTATAAAAAAGTTATTGTGCCAGAATATAAGAATAAAGGGCAAGGACTGAAATTTTTAGATATACACTGTGTCCATAAAGTAACCCCCCCCCCCCAACTAACTTTCCAACAACTTAATATTTTACCACGAAATTTGGTGTGCTTTAATGGGAAATTGAATACTATTTTTTAGCCAATAATTAAATTTAGTATCATTCAAAATGGCGACTGGGCGCCATTTTGAATTTTTTTTAATTGCAAAGGGGGTTGAGTGACGCCTCATTTGAAAGGTCTTTTAGTTCTGCGTCTGATCCTAGAGTTTCAAAGAAAAATATTCAGCCATAACAAAATGACAAATGTTTGAAGATAAAGAAGTCTATTAAAAAAAACTAAGAAATAAAGCTAAAAGAAATTAAATTAGGTGTTCAAAATGTTCACCATTCACTTGTTGGCACATAAAAAGTCGGTTATGAAACTCCTGCCTTACATTTTCATAAATTTCTGGAGTGATATTTCTGCAAACTGCTGTAATGCGTTGCTCTAGTTCTTCAATTGTTTCTGGGCGGGTTCGGTACACTTTCGATTTCAGGTATCCCCATAGACAAAAATTTAAGGGGGTTAAATCTGGGGATCGAGCCAGCCATTCCACAGGCCCCCGCCTACCTATCCATCTTCCAGAAAATGTCAGTTGAGGAAGTCAGAAACAGGCCTATAGTAATGAGGCGTCTTGTTGGAACATAACGTTTTCAATATTATTTCAAGCCACCTGAGATATTTCTGGGAAAATTTAGTCCAGCAAATGAAATAGTGGACTACTGGATAAGAAAATCAAAACAATTTTGAATTGAGTGAGTCCATTTGTTTAAAATCCGCCATTTTGTTATGGCTAAATATTTTTCTTTGAAACTCTAGGATCAGACGCAGAATTAAAGGACCTTTCAAATGAGGTGTCACTCGACCCCCCTTTTTCTATTTAAAAATAAATTCCAAATGGCGCCCAGCCGCCATTTTGAATGATACAAAATTTTATTTTGGCTGAAAATAGTATTTAATTTCCCATTAACCATACCAAATTTTGTGGTAAAATATTAAGTCGTTCAAAAGTTAGTTGGGGGGGGGGGGTTACTTTATGGACACAGTGTATATCAATACGATAGGAAAAAGTGCATTTTAGGTGGAAATGTAGGTAATGCCTTTTGGTTCCATTTTTAAATGAAAGTCTGTAAGGTTTGCTTTTACGTTTTGAAATTTGTTATTCTATGATTTGTTACAATTGACGTTACCATGGAGTTGTAGGAACAATACATGCAAAAGCTTTACAATTTTTCAGTTGCATCCCTATTATAGGCCAATCAAATTAAATCGAAAAAAACCGTTTTGAGGAATTAATTTCCAGCAAGCTGGAAATCATTTTAATACCTCTATTTGGTCCTAAATGCGTGTAATCTGAGTTTGCACCATCCCAGGTGGTGAGCTTAACTTTTGATAGCCAAAAAACCGCCAAATTTTTGCACTTTTTTTAGTTTTTTGCTTGTAGGTGGAAAACGGTGCGTCGGACGGAAAATGTCATTCCACTCAATAATACAGAGGACTAAATTCTACGTCGAATGACATCTAAAAACATCAAATTCGGTTTAGTGGTATAGCCGAAATCGAATGTTAAAAACGAAGAAAATTTCGTAGTTCGGTGCAAACTTACATTTTGCGGCTTTCCAAGACGACATATTTTGAAAACAGATACTCCTATTAAAAAATCCATGGAAAAAAAGTTATAGAGAATAAAATTTCACGTTACATAGATACCTTAGTTTTTAAATTCATTCATTTCAAATTCGAAATTTGGCATCAATTCAAAATCGGTTTTTTCGACGTTTTGAGTCATTTTAAGTCATTTGTACCAAAACAGCATTTCTTATTGCTTTGCAATGTTAAAGTAATATGCACAACCTGAGTAGAGATTCGAGTGGTACAAATAAAAATCATTATTAAGTTTATCAAAGTTCTGTATTACCATTAAATCTTTAATAAGTATTATTATTATTAATTTATTAATAAGTAAATTAATCATAGTGCTTAATAGTTTAGGTGCAATGAAGTAACAAAAACAGATATTGTTGAACATTTCATGCCTACTTTTCGGCAGCTGCACTTCCCTGTACACTCCTTTGTACATTTGCAGGACACCGTGTTGAGAATTTCAGGTGGAGCTGGATCCTTGGTGTTTATGATGGGGAGAAGGCCAAGGTCCGTCCTCCTCCAACCCCAGCTCAGAGGATCATTTGGTCTATCATACCAGCCCTGGATTTGAAGGTACACCCGCAGAATATGTTGGGCGGCGGCTGCATTTGTTGGAGGTAGAGAGGCCAGCTCGAAAGTTGGCTTTGTTAGGGATTTTGAAAATATCTCGTAGCGGATTTGGTCCAAGGAGGTCTCATCTGCCTTAGATGAATAGAGGGCTGCCAAGAACAGTTGACCTGCTGAAATGAGAACCTCAGGATCTGCATCTTCATGATGAAAAACCTTGACAGTCTCTTGTAATGTCGTGTTCTTTTCAAGAAGCTTGACAAACTTCAACTTCCCTTGGCGATAGAATGGAGAGGTTGTATCACATCCACTGATTGCATGTAGGAACAGGAGATTCTGTTTGACAACAGACGAGAAGTTGAAGTACTTGGGAGAGTAGAATGTGTTCTGAGAGGTTCCCTTTCGAGGTTTCATGACGTAAATGTTTTATGAATTTGGTGCTTTGGCGGTTAATAGGATCAATAAATCGGTGTCCTCCCCGATTATGATGACCGTCGCAAAGTTACCTGCCAATTCAATGGCAGTGTTGACAATAAGGGTGTCAGCATCCTCAACACTTTGCCTTACTTTAAACCCGTGCTGTACCAATTTCTCACGCATCATGGAAATAAGCCGTTCTTTGTTATTGTCGTTGGAGAGAAATTGTTCTTTCGGCATGGTTGCATTCATCGTTTCAGTGAACACCACATTTGCAGAAGAGTACTTGCTTTTACGGCGAAGCCGCTCAGCTGATTTGGTACTCTTTACTGATGCCGCAGCAGGGTAACCAAGTATAATCAACTTTTCACTCTGTAATTATCAAAACAGAGACACGAACTTAAAAGTGAAAAAAACAGACTTTAAATTGATGCAAAATTTGGGACCGAACCCGATCCGGGTAATCAGATATCCGGATAATTGGACAAATCAAGAAAAATTGAACATTTAGACATGTGAATGTAATGTATTAAAAAATACATCTGTTTTAGTATCTGTTTTCAAGATATGTCGTCTTGGAAAGCCGCAAAATGTAAGTTTGCACCGAACTACGAAATTTTCTTCGTTTTTAACATTCGATTTCGGCTATACCACTAAACCGAATTTGATGTTTTTAGATGTCATTCGACGCAGAATTTAGTCCTCTGTATTATTGAGTGGAATGACATTTTCCGTCCGACGCACCGTTTTCCACCTACAAGCAAAAAACTAAAAAAAGTGCAAAAATTTGGCGGTTTTTTGGCTACCAAAAGTTAAGCTCACCACCTGGGATGGTGCAAACTCAGATTACACGCATTTAGGACCAAATAGAGGTATTAAAACGATTTCCAGCTTGCTGGAAATTAATTCCTCAAAATATATTAATTTGATTGGCCTATTAATATCTATTCATATATTATACATACCGAGACGGTGACTCACGATCATGAGAAATTAAAGTATATGCGTTCAATAAATAAACGTTAATAAATGATATCGTTCATCCTGTGGAATAAAACAGTTAATTTCATGATTTAATAAGTGCCCTTTTTGTTAGTCAATACAATACAACCTTGACTTTTTGTTACTATAATTGTATACTTATTTTAACCATATATGAAAACGGAAAGCCATGTTCAAAAGGATCTTGCTGCAAAGAAAACATTCTTTTACATTTTTTATACTAATCTTTATAATAATATGAACAATACCCTAATTTCTTATTGAATTATTCATGCGTATAGTCTAACATGTAATGAAACTAGGCCCGAAAGTTGTTACCAGCGAGCATATCTCTTTAAAAATAACAATTCTAGATATATCTAATTTTAGTATAAGTTTTTCTTAAAAACCAATACAAAAAGCGACAAAAACAGATTCATATTTCGCTTTCGGGTATGCGAAGGCCTATTATGTTCGTTGTCATCGATTAGCAAAGTTCAAAGGCTACGTGTTTTCCTTCGGACATGCCGCAGCGCTTTGTTAGCACGACACCTGATTGAATGACATATTTAGTTAATTGCCGTGTTGTCATGGTAATTACCGTGTTATTTATCTCTCCGCATGTCTGGAGTAAGAATAATATCTAAATTATGTAGCTGACGAGCTTTTAAGGAAAAGAAATAAGAACTTCTGTGAACGTGAAAATGTTCCAGTCTGCGATTTTAACAGAAATATACGAGGGGTAAACCGAGAAATATACGAGGGGTAAACCGCGCTTAAAAATTTTGTACACCTATTCACTTCCATTAACACAGATACTTCCATATACACTGTGTCTATGAAGTACCCCCCCCCCCCCCCCCGCCAACTAACTTTTGAACGACATGATATTTTACCAGAAAATTTGGTGTGCTTTAATGGGAAATTAAATACTATTTTTAGCCAATAATTAAATTGTGTATCATTCAAAATGGCGGCTGGGCGCCATTTTGAATTGTTTTTTAAATGGAAAGGGGGGGTCGAGTGACACCTCATTTGAAAGGTCTTTTAGTTCTGCGCTTGATCCTAGAGTTTCAAAGAAAAATATTCAGCCATAACAAAATGACAAATGTTTGAAGATAAAGAAGTCTATTTTGAATTAACTTGGCACATAAAAAGTCGGTTATGAAATTCCTGCCTTACATTTTCAAAAGTTTCTGGAGTGATATTTCTGCAAACTTCTGTAATGCGTTGCTTCAGTTCTTCAATTGTTTCTGGACGGGTTCTGTATACTTTCGATTTCAGATATCCCCCTAGAAAAACGCCCAAGGGGGTTAAATCTGAGGAGCGAGCTGGCTATTCTACAGGCCCCCGCCTACCAACCTATCTTTCAAAAAAATGTCCGTTGAGAAAGTCAGAAACAGGCCTATAATAATGAGGCGGCGCACCGTCTTGTTGGACCATAACGTTTTCAATATTATTTCCACCCACCTGAGTTATTTCTGGGAAAATTTTGTACTGCAAATGAAAAGGTGGACTACTGGATAAAAAAATCAAAACAATTTTGAATTGAGCGAGTTCATTTGTTTAAAATCCGCCATTTTGTTATGGCTGTATATTTTTCTTTGAAACTCTAGGATCAGATGCAGAACTAAAAGATCTTTCAAATGAGGTGTCACTCGACCTTTCCATTAAAAAGAAATTCGAAATGGCGCACAGCCGCAATTTTGAATGATACACAATTTAATTTTTGGCTAAAAAATAGTATTTAATTTTCCATTAAAGCACACCAAATGTTGTGGTAAAATATCAAGTCGTTCAAAAGTTAGTTGGGGGGGTGTACTTTATAGACAGACGGTATATACTTCCATCATACTTTCATGTACTTCGACTTAGTTTCACGTATTTCCACCGTACTTCCATATACTTCCACCGCATTTTCACTTCTTTCCACGTAGTTCCACGTACTCCCATATACTTCATTACATACATCACTTTTACTTCCAGATACTCCCACATACTTCCACTTACTTCCACATACTGACACTGTAGTTCCACTACCTTGTACACCTATTTCCACTCGCGGTTTACCTCTCGGAAATACATGTTTTGGGCACCTGCAAAACCCCAAAAAGTGGATTTTAAAAAATGCCGGTCTGAAAGTGTTTGACGTGAAATTTCAGAAACTACTGTGGACCGATTTTAATAAAATTTGGTATACCCAAGGTCGCTTGATAGGTTAGGGTAGTTGATTAGGTCATCTAGTACAAATGCCATTGAGCCAAAAAGCACCAAAATGGCGACTGCTGCTCAAAGGAACTGCTTGATCTATTTTGTTGTTCCCCATCTGCCAAAATTACAACCAGAAAATAGAAAATTTTCAAAATTATGGACTTCTTCAAAAAAATATTGCTCTAAAACTGAGCATACGATTTAATAAAAAAAAAATTAAGCTTATACACAGGGTGCAAAAAAATCACTATTTTATAAAAAAATCAAAAAAAATATCTATTTTTTGAAGACTTCTGCCTTTTAAGAAACTACTCACATAAAAATGTTCTTAATTCTATTTTTCTATTTTAACAATAAGTGTAATGTTGTATTTGACGACTAATTTTATGCTATGAGCATGCGCGATGTAATCCCTAGAATTGACCATTAATTTTATGTTTAATTTGTTTTATTTTAATAAAAAATCATACATTTGCGTTTGATACTAAGCTTGTAATTGCTTTTTCACATTTTTTGTTTTTCTGCAATATACATTCGAACAATTGACGTGTTTGGTTTAAATCATTGATTAAAATACAAAAAAATCGCAACGATTTAAATCTTGATTTGAATCAAGTTGATTGAAATTTGAGCGCCCTGCTCATAGAGCTAGGAACAGGGTGCAAAGATTTAAATTAAGTTGATTGAAATGGTGAATCAAATCATGGTTTAAATCAAACGATTTATAATTGGGTTTGAGGTGGGGGAGGGGGCGATAGACTCATATAGCCAAATAAGGTACATCGCATGTGTGTATCAAACATTGCGTTACACTTGTTATTAAAATATTTAAATAAATAGGCCAATTCTGGAGACAATACGTTACTCATTTGTACAAGTAAACGTAGAAACGACCCTAAAAATAAATTTGGAAAATTCTAATAATTAAAATTTTCCCTACATACATATAGCAAACATTTTGCCTATCACTGTATATGCAATGTTTATTCTAATTGCAAAATAGTACAAAATTTAATACAATTTAATACAATTCGTCTCCTCAGTAGAACGTATTTCTATACAAATGGTACAAAATAAATTTAGTGTGGCTATTGAATGTTGTGCAGTAGAAGTATGAAACGATGAAAAACAAAACATGGTCAGAACATCAAAGTTAAGAAATGTCAGAGTAATTGTTAAAGTAATCTTTAAAAAAATGCAATTAAAATATTTTTTACAAGTTTACAACGAATACAACTGTAGAAATTAACAAAGTATTAAGTGCTATCATCCTATCAACAACAAACTTTTAACAACCAATAAACAGAAAAGCAATAGGAAGTGTAAGAGCGTTATTTTTTACATGTTTACAAAATGTGTAGCGTTTGTACAGCCCGTTACGGTAAATAGTGAATGTGAGTAGTGCGTGTTTTGGTGTACATCTCGAGAATAATAAAGTAGGCCGTATTGATCGATTTTTCATTACCATTTAGAAATTTTAGTGCGCAAAAGCATTTCAAAAACTAGAACGTAGAATACAATAGTGAGATGTAAATTAGGATTAGTTTATTTAAAAAGATCCCGTGTCGTAGTGTGAAAAAATAAATACGCCTTGCCTATTATAAATGTACTTCGGCTGTTTGTTGGAGTTTTATGCACGGTTGTTTTACGACCTTGCTTTCACTTTGAAGTTTTATTTATAAAACCAAAAAACTTCGTAAATTGGCTTTAGACTTACAGTAATTTAATTACTTATTTGGTGATTGCAGAGAAAATATTCTTTTCGAAGTAGTGCATTTTTTTTTCTGGCGTCAGTAATTTTTATTTACTTTAATATCGATTTAATAATAGTATATTATACACCAAGGTAGAAAAGTTACTATTATAGCTCGAGGTTAGATCCCGAGGCGCGTAGCGCCGAGGGATGTAAGGCCCGAGGACTATAAGACTTTTCTACCGAGGCGTATATACTTTTTTTTTCACTACTAGTGATATAAACCCTTATAATTGTCTAAACATGACTATTTTAACTTAAATTTCTGTTTATTTCAAATTATAAAACAAATGACAGTTTTTTATTTTGTTGACATGACAATTGTTTGAAAATTGTTAAATCATCATTGGTATTCAACAACATTGTTTTTAAGAACTGGTTTTATCTAAAATACTGAAATTATTAACAATTTTCTCTTTTTTACTTTGTGTGGTTGTATTATAGGCGAAATTGATATTGACAGAGTTGTCATTTATTACGGCGCGAAAGACGTATATTCAAATACACCACAGTTTTTAAAATTAAATTAATTTATTTAAACAACTATTTTATGCATAAAATACCATTAAATAGAATCTCTCCATTATATTAAATCGTGCTATAAAAACGTTCTCTTTAAAACTGTCACAGGATTATCAAAAAATATAAATTTGTTCATTATTTACCAGTGGTTAATAATGAAAAATTAGTTACCTGTCAGTGAGCAAAGGTAGAGAAATTGAATTTCACAGCATTCTATTATGTGTCAAAATGCTACGCCATATTACTAGTAGTGAAAAAAATCCATTATTGTACCGAGTAAAAATAAGCTTGAAAAAATTTGTACTTACGTAACTAATTCTGCAATGGCTTTATACAAAAATTTCTTATTTTTACATCAAGTCGACGTAACTGAATTTACAGAGTGTTCGAAATTATCGGGGCACCATTATAAATAAAAAATAATATTTCGGGAGTTATTCTCAAAAAACATTTTTTTAAGCGGAACACTGTATATTTTTGAATATCCCGAAGGAAAATTAAATTCTGAATATAAAAGTTTTGATGCAGTAGTAACTAACCTAAAGTGGATAATAAAAAAGTTATTGACGACTATTTATGGCGTTTATCAACAAATTATTTCTGTGTATGAAGCACAGAGCATAATATACAGTGTGTGGATAAAGTTTGGAAGAAATTCAATATCTCTCGAAATATTATACGTATTTAGGTAAAAACGCTCGGACACTTAAACTTTAGTTTTTTTTTATCCCAGCCACATTGTAATCATATTTCTGTTGCTGAAGGGTCACGTGACACGGCGCATTTGCAAAATATTAACCGATAATGTATGGATAACCATTGAAATAGTTACCAGTTTGGATTATAAACCAAAATATTCAGTTAAAAATTCTTCCGAATTAATCAAAAAGTTGTCTAACTTACATTTACCACCACAAAGCAAGCTAGTTAGTTTTGATGTTGCTAATATGTTTTCCCAAATACCTCCTCAAGAGTGTATTCATTCCTTCGTTAAATAATATTCTTATTAACAAAAATGTTGAGTTAATAAAACGGACCGAGTTGATTCTATTATTTGAACTTTGCACCAATCAAAATTATTTTAATGTGTATCTGTATATAAAATACTTAATTACTTTAACAATATCTATTTATTTTAACCTTATACGTATTTCGGCATGTTCACATGCCATTGTCAAAGGTTATATGAAAAAGTAAACAGTTAGTGTTGTTATAGCAATAGAACTTTGTTACTTATCTTGGTAATCGTCTGTAGATGACTTGATTTCTTATTCCAAAATGTCCAGTAGAGGAGAATTTAAGAGATCAATTTGCTCATTCATTAACGGTACAGTTTTTAAATGTTTGTGAATTTCAAAAGCTTCTAGTATATCTAATTTACGTTTATCATCACAAAAGTGTAAACATTTGATGGTGTTATTAGATGTCATTGAATGATTGTGTCCCAGTAAGTGTTTAGCGTAATTGGATTTATGTGGGTGTTTGTATTTGTAACAACGTACGTGTTCTTTATACCTAATATCAAAATTTCTAATTGTCTGGCATTTAGAAATTAAATTGTTCGCATTGTAATTCGGTTTATATAGGCCAGACTATTAGAAATTTCCATATTAGGTATAAAAAACACGTACGTTGTTACAAATACAAACACCCACATAAATCCAATTTCAATGTTTGCGTGGGGGCGTAGCGCACGGGTTCAGCTAGTCTATATACCAAATTCGGATCCCTTCCAGCTGTCTCAACTGGAGAGGAAAGCGGCTGCAACTGAGATTATGCAGCCCAAGTGGCGCGTGACTGATATTATTGTTTTACAAAAAAAAACCTGGGCGTACCCCACGAGTTCGGCTAGTTATTACAAAAGACTTTAAATTTTAAATTAATTGTCTAGCGTTTATGAGTTTTGACATATAGAGCATTTGTTTTACTCTTAAATAAATTAGATACACCCTTTTTTTAATTCATAGCCAAACATGATGTTCGTTCTTTTTATTATACATTACAAATGTCCATAACATTAACAAAGTGAGCAAGACGATCGATTAATGGAGTTCATTGTGTCTCAATAGAATTAATTCAGATCTATTTAACTCATAAAGATCAAGGTCGATGATGTTATGCATTATCATTGGTTATATTTATTCTAAATATGGTTCCACTTTATTCACACAGAAGCTAAATAATGTGCAACCAGTAAAGCAGGGTACTTGTTTCATCAATGCCTGTAGAGTAACTATTGATGTTCGTGTGTATGTATATATAAATATCTGTTTGTTGCCAAAATTTAAAATTTTTAAATAGATTTCTGTGTACATTTACATGAGGCATGGGCCAGTCTATTTTGAATAATGTTTTTTAAAGCATATCAATGATATTGCGTTCTACATCCATATGTATGTATGGTCAGTCGTATCTATTTGTACACGCTTGTCTGTTGTCATTTTTTTTCAATGATAAACGAGTTCCGGAAATTGTTGGTTTATGGATGCGTATGCAAAGGAGACATTATTTAGCTTGTTTTGTTTAAATTTAAAATTCATAGGTATTGTCACAACAGATTTATGGATATTTTTAAGGAGACAGTTTTTTTTATATTATCATTTCAATAATGTGGAACACAAATGTACAGGGTGCTACACGTTATAATGTTTTACCTAGAAATAGGGATGCAGCGAGCAGTACTTTTTCAAAATGCCGGATAACGGAAATTCGGTATCCGATTGCTTAGCCGGATACCGGATTATCCGGCATAGTTTTTACTATCGAAGTAGTTTCAGCTTAAACGCAGTAAAATTTAGGTTTTAATCACAGGGCCTAATATACACTTAAAGAATATGCACGAACCCTATGGTCTTATTCTGTAGTGTTTTAGAGAGAGGGATCACATAGACAAGGAAACTACTAACTGTACTATTTCACGGATGTGCTAATTCGCGCTCATATTGTTATTTTTTTCACAAGTAAGATTTGAAATCTGTCAATGAATTTGACTGTAATTACAACAATTAATAATTTTTTAAAAATTGTTAAAACTAAAATATGTTCTGTTTTGATAGATCCGACACCGTACGAGAAATCAACTGACTAAACCTAACATATACGGTCTTTGTCGACATTTAAAATAAAATATTTACGATTGAGTACTTTTTATAGGTTCCTTGTCTCGGATCTCTCGGTCACATGTACTGCAAAATTGAGACCTGCACATCATAGCAACAAGCGGTTCATGCATCTTTCTTATGTTATATATTACTTCGTGATTTTAATAAATAATACTTATTTATGTTGTTTGAAATCATTTCAAATTTTTAACTCGCATAAATGCTGATCTCAATAATATAAATTTAGTGATTTTATGCAGATCTGCAAAATACTGGGCTTATGGGGGTTTTTGCTCTCTTACTTTCAATTATTTTAGTCTATACCATTTAAATCAAATTGCATGCATATTCTCTTTTACTTGAAGAAAAATCTCCGGCCGGATAAATCATATTATCCGGCCAAACCGAATATACGGTGAAATGGCCGGATAGGCCGGATAACGGATAAAAACCGAATATCCGTTGCATCCCTACCTAGAAAAATTATGAAATATTTTTCAAAAATTATGCATACATACAATTATCCATCTTGGCTGGGGGTTTCACAGTTTTCTCAGGCTCTACAGAGAGTGGATCAACATAAATTTAGTTTACGGGAATATGACTAATACATTCAAGTCGATTTCTTATATAATTAATTAATATGAGGATGGTGTAAATAACTGAGAAGTAAGACAAAACTAAGAGTGGCGGTAACTTAGAGGTTGGGCGCATGGCCTCTAACGCTAAAAGTCTGGGGTTCGATTCCCCGCCGAAGCCATGCAGCAATAAAAATCTATGCCGCAACCCGCCATTCCCATTTTCCAATCTGGTGTTGTTCGGATTCGACGTTAAATTGTAGGTCCCCCGTACTCCACCTCAGTGCTAAGGAGAGTACGTGGCAGAGAAGAGTGCCGCAGCCCAGCAGTGAGACGTAAAGGCTGATTACGAAGACAAAACTGCGGTTTTAATTATTAATTAATAGGTTACAAATTACAATAGTATGCTTCTGCGAAGCTTTTTTATCGAGCTTTTTATGCGGAAAGACGTTACTGATATAACCAATTTCGCAATTTCCTTTCTTAAACCGCTTGTTCAATACTGACCGTTATCACTTTAATTCAACTTTAACATACTTGCCAAGATGTGTTATATTATAAATTATGTTCATTTTTATTGTCATAATGAGCAGCGAAACTCCAAAAAAATACTAAGAAAGAGAAACCCCGAGGATAAAAAATTCCCCAAAATAATACCTATAACATCCCGAGCAAAATTTTCTTTAAAAAAAGGAGCGGGATCAATATTAATTAAACTTTTTCCCATTTCCAGGTGAGTGCCTTAAAAGAAATTTTCAAAATTTTTTTGGTAATAACAAATACGCACTAAAAGAAACAGGCTCCCAATAAGTCGAACATCTTCTGTGAACCTGAATTTGCTTAACTGCATTGAAAAGTGTAACGGTCCAATGTACAAAAGAATCTGCTCTTTAGATAATGGACGCGTAAATATGTGGCTTCTAATAGCGGAGGTCTCTTTTAGACTATTAAGTTAAAGTTTAATTACTCAGAATGGTAAAAAAATAACTGCGACCAGCGCCGGAATTAGGGTGAAGTTTCTAAAAAATAGTGACAATAACTGGTCACACGATATTTTTAATTTGTGTAGGCTTGTAGAGTTATTACTTAGCTAAAAAACTTGGCTAATTTCTCTGACACTTTATGCATTTTTACATTCGAAAGTCCTTACTCCTTTATTTAATAAACGGGGGCCGATAAAAAATGTGTGTTCAAGCTAAATTGCTCATTAGTGATAGTAGAATAAAGTTCTCAACTTAATTTTTAGGTACAGTAATATTGGGGGAGGGGAGTAATGTTCCTCATCCCACCTAATTTTTGATGGATGAATTAGTTCTTTCGTTTTTGATTTTCTTTAATGCCAAGGAATCTTTTTCCAAAAAAAAAATAGAATCCATTTTATATCCTCAGAACAAACTTTGCATAGTGTAGTATCGGTTTACTTTAAAATTTTCTCTCTCAATCTCTCTCTGCAGCCTGCGTTGACCGACGTATACAAGCCGAACGGCGCGTGGCATCACTACAGAGCTACCTGTTCAAACTAATCGACCTTTGCTTCACTACCGTCTCTCTTTGTAGTCAATAGTTGAACAACAGTGGCCGCTGGCCAGGTACGGCCCTGGTAAGAAAGTCTACGCGAACTACTTCGTTCGTTTTTAATACCTTTTCTTTTAATTTTTCAAACAGTAAAAGGCACCTTATCGACAATTAAAGTATTGACCTTTTAAAATTGAATAGCGCCTGAGAAATGAACAAAATTTGCAATAATCATTTCAGCAAATTTTTACTCAAAATTAGAATATTCGTGTTTTACTGAATACTAACAGAAAAACTAAATAAACAATCGAGAAATGGAAAAGATATAGTAATTACCGCTAGACATTGTCATTAAGAAACTTTGATCGATTGGTGAACTAACTGAAATTTTTATTACTGAGCAGTATTGAAAAAAAGGGCAGCAATTCATAAATGAAAAACCAATCCAAACGCTGAACAATCACTTTCGAACTAACGCATAATGGCGATAAAATAAAATGTCACAGAAAAATTAATAATTAGTTAAATTCAGTGTCCAACACCTTGAAACCCTAATGGAAATTAAATCTGCAGCTGAAATGAAAGTTCATAAAATTTCTTAACATAACTTAAACAGCGAACACTGTAAGTAATAATTAAATGGGGATTTGTAATGTAAAAGTACTGCAACTGCTTCCTGTGATTCATGTAGCGTATTATTTCAGGTTTTATACAGAAACGTTTTTATATGGCCTCATATACATAAAGAAATCACATGGTATTAAATCCGGTGATCTTGGTGGCCAGTTAATGGTGCCGTTTCTCCCTACCATACTTAAGAAAATTCAATACTATATTAATAGGGACTAAGGGGATGTTGTTAAAATATCTGCGCAAGTAATTTCCTATTACGGCATCCTTCAGTGATAAAAAGTTATCGTTTTCCCATAAACCATTTTTAACAAGTATGTTTGTGTAGTAAGTAATTCATAAAATTTCATAATAATGCGTTTTCCTTTGTTTTCTGTATAGAACAAAAGTTCACGTCGCGTCGTGTTTTAACCTATTCGTGGTTATACGACTTAAAATCAGCATTGGTCGAAAAATGTCCTAGTTCTACTATCACACGGAAGATCTGGACACTTTGACACAATGAGATAATAGTTAACAATTTTTCTCACATTCCAAAGTTGGTGAAAATATAGATTGTGCCCATTTTATCGTGTAACGCGTTCACTGTTCATAGTAGGCAACAAACGTTGCATGTCAGTAGCTTTACTATTGTTAACATATAATTTTATAAATGAGAGCAAAATTTTGCTGTCGATAAAAAAAGTTTATTTACGTTTAAAATCGAGAAAGGTGGCTCCGTGGTAAGCGCGTTCACTTTTTATTAAAGAGATCTGTGTTCAATTCCCTGGCCCGGCCGGCTGTATTGCATCAGGATTTTACGTGGTTTTCCTGAACCACAAAGTAAATACTGGGACACTACTATCCGCGGAAATCACCCCTTATCCGAATTCCTTGCTCTAACCCATCCTCACCATCTTTTCTCGGCTGAAGAAGGGCGTAGGACTCGAGTGCGGAGTCTAAAAGACCTCCATAGCGGCCGCCCCTTCGCGAAGAATGCACCGACATTGAGATTTCTTTTTTTTACGTTTAAACTGTCTGATTTTGCATCTCTATTATTCTACATGTAGAATATGTAGAAAAAGGGCCTATTATTCTACGTGTAAAATAACTATGTATAATAAGTATATTTTACATGTAATATTCTACATGCCCAACCCTGCTTGTAGACAAGTGTTTCCTAAAAAGTATGCAACAAAAGGGAAACTTTTTTATTATTGATTTTTCCTAAAATGTTATTCTTCGGAAAAGTTTGTACGTCAATTAAACCGGTTTTGAGATTATAAAATTTGTCAATTACGTACATGAGTGGCGGTAGCTCAGAGGTTGGGCGCTCAGCCTCTAACGCTGAAGGTCTAGGGTTCGATTCCCCGCCGAAGCCATGCAGCAATAAAAATCTATGCCGCAACCCGCCACTCACATTCCCCAATCCGGTGTAGGCAGCCGTGTGGTCTTAATGCCTGAAACCTTTGGAATTTAGCCGTTCGGATTCGACGTTAAACTGTAGGTCCCCCGTACTCCACCTTAGCGCTAAGGAGAGTACGTGGCAGAGAAGAGTGCCGGTGCCCAGCAGTGGGACGTAAAGGCTGATTACAATTACGTACAGTTTGGCGGGAAATTCAAATAATTTGAAGTTGTGACAAGAGCAAACTGCTGTAAAGTTCTCAAAATTTTGAAAAGGTTTTTAAGAAAAAGATTATAGCATTTAAAAAATAAGTCAAAATATAAAGTTTTAATTAGAAATGGGAATTTTTATTTTTCTTATTATTTTTAATTTAAAAATGTTGCTGCATCACAAGAATTGACCATTTTTGTCACTAAACTTTCATTTGTTTTAAAATACAGTTATCTATTTGCATAAAGCTTGTAAGAAATTATCAAACCTTTAAGTATTTAAGGCATATTACTTGTTGCATTTAAGATATTGAAATAATTAAATGCAACAAGTAATGTTTCCTAAACGCCTACGGCTTTGATAATTTAATACAAGCATTCCACAAATAAATAACTGTATTTAAAAACAAAAGAGCATAGGATTTCTTAAAAGTTTTAGTGACAAAAATAGTCAATTCTTGTGATATAAGAATACTTATAATTAAAAATTGCAAGAAAATAAGAATTGTTCGTTCTTATTGAAATTTCATATTTTTACTTACTTTTTTAAATACAATCATGTTTTCCGCACAAACGTTTTTTCAAAATATTGAGAAATAAAGGTAGTTACTCTTGTCACAATTTTTAATTATTTGATTTTCCCGCCAAACCGTACATCACTTGACAAATATTATAGTCGCAAAAATGGTTTTGAACGATGCACAAAATATTATTAAAAAAGTTTTCTATTTGTTGCATACTTTTTGGGAAACAGTGTATACCAGTTCATTACTCTAAATTGTTTGGTGCTTACGAAGCCTATTGTGGTGTGAACATCCCAACAGTCGAAGAGAGCTTATTTCTTAGTAACTACAAAAGCATGAGTGAGCAGTGATAAAATTATCTAGGAATATTTGATTAGAATATTGTCCTGCAGAAAAAAAAGCGTTTGAAATGTTGCACTAATCTAAATGCATATTTTCGCAGAAATTGCACTTGTGCAAAATTACCAGAGAAACTAAGATAAATAGCAGTACTTTATTTATAAGTTCGAGATTTACTTCGTTGTAAATAAAACAATTCTTACATTCAACAGGTTTTTTTTATTTTTATACGTATTTCAACGTGTTTACACGTCATTATCAAGATTAGAAGTAAACAGTTGGTGTTGCTATAGGAACAATAAATCTTCATAACTTGATCTTGGTTTTCTATGTCTGCGTCCAGATGACTTGATTCCTCATTCTAAAACGTCTAATAACGCTGTATTTAATAGATCAATTTGTTCATTCATTAAAGGTACAGATTATAAATGTTTGTGAATTTCAAATGCTTCTAGTATATTTAATTTACGTTTGTCATCACAAAAGTGTAAACAGTTTAAAGTGTTATTAGATGCCATTGAATGATTGTGTTCTAATAAGTGTCTAGCGTAATTGGATTTATGGGGGTGTTTATACTTGTAACAACGTACTTGTGTTCCGTGTACCTAATATGAAAATTTCTAATCGTTTGTCCAATATAAACCGAGTCACAGTGCGAGCAATTTAATTTGTAGATGCCTGATTTTAGTAAATTGTCTTTTTCTTCTTTAGCATTAAACAAAGTGTTTTGTTTTTTGTTGGTTTAAAAGTTTAAAATTTGTTTTGTTTATAATTTTGGCATTTTTTTCTGATTTATTGTCAAAATATGGAATCAAGGCGTATTTCATTTTATCTGATGAAGTAGTTGGATAAATTTTTGAATAGCTAATTTATATTTTTCTCTTTTATATTTACTTTTAATCTTGCCTTTGATAATGACGTGTAAACACGTTGAAATACGTATAAAGCTAAAATAAAAAACCTGTTGAATTTAAGAATTGTTTTATTTACAATAAATTAAATAGCAGTACGCTTATTGGCTGTTTGATTTCGCAGGGAAATATGCATTTGTAATAAATATCCTAATGCATTGAATTTTTCTGAAATTTTTTGGAACTCGGGAATTGATCAAGAATCGATATGGCACCCGTATAATTTAGAACTGAAATGAAAACTAGTTCAAAACCGCAACTAGAAGGTGAGAAGGTAGGTCATCTTCTTCAAGAGTACAAATCAAAAGGCCGATTATAATTTTATTTTGTAGTAGACCTTGGACAATGCACAGCAGTTAGCATGATAATGAGTTTCTACTTCTGAAAGTTCTCGTGCACTTGTAAAAATTTGCGACGAAATTGATAGAACTGGGTTAAACTTAAAAGCTGGGAGAATGTTTCAATTTTACTGCCCAGAAGAATTTTATGTTGACAATTTCGGTTCACAAAAAAAATGTTTTCATACAAATTCTCGTTCTAAAACTTGTCTGTTTTTGAGGCGTTCATGTGCACCGAAACAGCTCGATGAGTAAAGTGGAAGATTCCATTTTAATTACGTAATTTTGTATTATTAGCAGTAAATTTGCTATAAAGCTTAATATTGTTTACAATTTTCATGATCATATGTTATCGGAAATTTTCAATATTCACGTAGATTTAGCCTATTTACTATTACAAAAATCGTACGACTCGCAATAGCTCAGATGCAACATCTCTTATTGGAATGGGTTACTTATTTCAGTTTATTAAATACATAAAAATGGATTTATAAATCAGTATTTTAATCAATATACGTATTTGTAACCGTAATCTGCATTGTTAACCTTTAGGTTAAGTCTTTGGAGCTTGGGTCGTAAAAAAACTACGTATTATCTATTTATTTTAGTCTACGTATCTGTCTGATGACCAAGGTTAGCTCAGTAACGGTTACCAAATTTATAATTACGTGTCCCATAGTATAGTGTGATAGATTTGATGCTCCGCAGCCAGGAGAGAACGAGATAGACAATAATAACCAGCAAGAGTCAAATGCGCGTTTATTTTGTGATCCCTAAATAGAAAAATTTCGAAAATTGCCTGGATTTTAATGTTACACATGATGTCAAGGTTTTTTTTTATTTTGAATAGTAATTGGCCAATTGCTAAAAAAGAAAGATACCGGGTGATCATAAAAAAATGATTCAGAGCAGGCCATGACCGAAGTGTTAAAGTTGGCAATACGTAATAAAAGCCAATTGTCAAATGTTGACAGCTGTAAAAATTTTTGGTTAGATACATTTAACTTAATGTATTTACCCAAAAATTTTTACAGCTGTCAACATTTGACAATTGGCTTTTATTACGTATTGCCAACTTTAACACTTCGGTCATGGCCTGCTCTGAATCATTTTTTTTATGATCACCCGGTATTTGTGTCATGCTCTGAGGCACGCCGGCCCCGTGTTAAGAGCGCCCCGATAGACAAACTTCCAGACGTCGTTGCAAAAGACGCAGTTGATACACAAACACCTATTAAAAATTATGCGAATTATAATCTTGTTTATCAGCTAAACAAAGTTTCAGCATCAACTAGGGTTTACCTTCTCGTTTGAAGATTTAATAAAAGGTTTAGCTTCAGACGTAGCTCGAAAATTTTTATAAAAACGTTTGCATTAAAATGTATTAAATGTACTAAAATAAGTAACTTATTTAGAAGTGGTTTGCATACACAACTGATAGGTTATATTTTATTATTTGTTGGCAATGAATAATATTGATATGTTGCTGGGGATATAGGGGTATAAAATTAAAATTTACATCTTTTCTTACGACCACTCAAGAAAGCGACCATATTCATTTAATGCAGTAGATACGATAATTAACGATTTCATACGTGTTCGTTATTTTCCTAATTCACAAGTGTGTTAGGAAAATAAATGGCGAAGCACCACTATAGGCTCGCGATTGGCCGGAGCGCTGTAGGGGTATCTGGCAAGTTGCTCGCGATTGGCCGCGCTAGGCATCTGTCACGAAAATTCAAATGTCAAATGTATATTTTTGTTGACAACAGTTACCCTACACATTACCCATTATTAAAAGTATTTTTGATCATTGTTTGAGCAATTATTCCTTTCTGTTTTTATGTGCCTTTTTAAATATAAAAACCTTTGTGGTATTGTAGCAGCAGTCCTATTTTGAAATTGTGCAGGTCTGTCTGGTCTATTTCTTTTCTGCTTAACATATTTCCAATTAATTAGGAAAACACATATTATTTTCAAAGGGTAAATAATTTTTTTTTTGACGGCAAAATATGAATCATGACGAGATTTATTTGCTTGGTAAAATCTAAAAATACAAATTTAAGCGCTAGAAATAACATGACAGATCACGTGACGTACAAACTTGTCGCAACAGTGGTACTCAACGCGTCCGTAACGGATTTTTCGATAACCGTAGGATTTAGAGTAACGGATAGTCGCTTTACAGGCGATCCTCTCTCACAAGACTTGCGCACCTCCTCGGCATGCAGCTGTAATGTGTATAAACCAGAAGTTCGTAATGGCACAGATGGATATGCTGGTGTGTTCGGGTGTACTACTTTTTTACTGCATAAGTAGTTGTGGGGTCGAATCTCGGTTGGGACCAAATTTTTTTTATTTCATAGTTTTTTTAAAACACTGTTGCAGCGTTTTGCTGTTTACGCGAGGTTATTTGTTAAGAGCAGTTATATTTTTAAAGAAAAAATACGAAGACAAATTTGCATTCACTCACTGATTGACGGCATACTCACACGCAAGTCTGGTAATAAATTAAAAAAAGGATTGTTGTTTTCCATTGAATGCAATTTGTTAGCAATGAAAACATCGGCTTTAACAATGCAAATCTTGATGTAAATATCACACTCGCACATATGCGAGCCAATATTAGACGATATTGCGCAAGTCAGGATCGGCTGTAAGTCCAAGCGTCTAAACGCTAGTGGATTTAGCCGGCAGCTAATTTATCTGACGGCTAGCCCAACCGGCATTTTAACTGGACATTGAAAGACCAGGCTTTACTTTATTTAGGTGTAGGGAAGCACTTGTTTATTTTTTTGCGCTTGAATATTTATTAAGACTATCACATTTTATATTTGCTATTATTTTGCATGTAGTATATGCAAAAAAGGAGCTTAATATTTTACATGTAGAATAATCATGTAGTTCATGCATATAACACGTGTATCCACGCAACCTTACATCAATTTAAAAAACAAGCATAATTAATGATTATAAGTTCCAAATGCCAAGTTTTCTGAAATGTAATTATTTAGTTTAAATAGGTTGTAAGTGCCGAGCGCAGTACTTATAATTAGAGATATAATGAATAGCATTTTTTTTTAATAGCTCGATACCGAGTTATCCGGCCTAAGGGCCGGATAGTGCTATCACCACCCGTCATTTTTATTACTTCTAGATGCAATTGAATCGATTGTATTTCTCTGCAGGTTTGCTTTACACCCTTGATGCCTTTTGTGTGCCTTTGTATATCAGTTCATAGGTAAAATTTGAAATTATGATTAAGTCTTATGTGAAGTATTTTGCAACAGTAGGCAACTTAGGAGTGCGACAAGGAAAAGAAGGGAGGTAATGGGTGGGCCAAGTGGGGATTTACGTATCCATGGATTCTTTTAAAAATAATGTATTAAAATCACATAGATTTTAAAATTTAAAAGTATCGTTGGATACTTGAATCCCCACTTAGCCCGCCCATTATTTTCCTTCCTTCTCACACTCCCTGGTTGCAATCTTTTTCTTATCGCATTCGTTAGTTGTTTATGTTTCCAGTAAAATATTGACAATTTGTGTCATAGGGTGTTTAAGGTAAGGGGTCCATGCATGGGGATCTCGTAAACGGTAAGAGATAGAGATTCGGTTAAATGAGAAGAATTGTTCAGCATCTCATCTCTATCACTTACCTATCAGAGTATTGTTATACAGTTACTTTAGTAGTCTCTCCTCCCCCTCCTTTTCTTTAGAATATGTAAGGTATTGAAATAACGTGTAGGCCAATAATCTAGGGCTTCCGGTTTAACCGGAAATGACGTCATCTTCATATTTTTAAACAACACTGTATATTTTTTAATAGGTTTTTGTAGAACACAATTCTCATTTAACTGTTTTGTCAAATTTAAAATTGCTTAATAAATTTGCGAATTTTGTACTACAAAGTTACTGCAGCATGTTTTCAATAATTTGCACCCCCTACTTGTTAAAAATTGCTAACATAAATATTGATTTTATGGCCATCTCGCTTTCATTGATTAACTAATTTTAATTTTGAAAACGACAATTGAAGACGAATTATATATTCTATAAGAATTAATTAAAAAATATACGGGGTGATTTGATACCATGGTTTCTTATCATTTTGATACTCTTGCAAAGACGGCACTAGTTCTAAATGCATTTTTAGTAACACGGGTGTTAATGCCCATTATACTCTTACAGTTCTTAGGGAAAATATTACTTTGTGTACGAAACAGTTTTATATGTTTGTTTTAAAATCTTTTAGATAAGAAGTCATTTAGATCCTTTGAAACTTATACTCTTTAATTTTTTATTGCATGCAAAACATTCGTGTAAGAAGAGACCACTGAATAGGGGACTGAATACATTAAATTTATAGTAAATCCGTTAATCGATGTGAATATCAATAACCAAAATTCCTTTTAAATAAACATATTTACTTCCTTTCGCACCTTTGATAATATTAACATTATGATATATAAATTTTATATATCATCTATCGCTATCAGTTTGTGGAAGAGACTAATTCACTGGATTATGAATGAGGAAGTAGAAGCGTAATATCACTTTCTCCAGAAATAACACTGGGTGTGAGACATAACAGTATCTACTTTATTTAGGATACGCCAATCGCAAAGGAGTAATGTGCTGCGTCACGTAATAGGAGATATGAGCGTCATATATTTGTTTAACGGTCAGGTATTACAAAATTGATCATTTCTGTATGATGAATTGTCTATTATTGTTGGCATTTTAAACATACGTTTCAGAAGAAGAGAATGACAGTAAATTGCTGAGCGTTTCTCGATATTCAGGGTATATACGTCTTTATCGAGTAACATATAGCTCTCGACCAAAGTCTTGTGCGTCTTCATCGGCTTATCCAAGGCTTGTGGTACCGTTAATTAATGCAACGTTCAACATGTAAAAATTGGAAATGTTATTAGTGATCCTAGAATGTAGAATGTCATGGCGCTCCGCAGAGCATCGTGCTTGGACAAATTTTTTTCATTACATATTGATGATTTGCTAAAACTTAAAACAGTAGGTAATATATCTTCTTTTGCCGATGACACTGTAATTCTCAGTACTGCAGAAAACTGTAATTAATTATCCATACATATATAAAAGCTCAAAGGGTTTTCTTCTCCGGTTCCTCCAGCGGCTACCGCTTCACCAATTTGGACCATTTTTTTTCAATGAAAGATCTCTATCCTCAGATGGAACATGAAACATTTTTATATTTTTATTCGACGTCGATTTTTCAATAATAATTATTTTAATTTATAATATATATGAAAGTCTGCTAGACGCGCTTCACTTGAGGCGACATCTACACCAACGCCGCTTCTCATTATTGGAACTAATGCATTACGTGACTGAGTCTGCCGTCGAATTTCGGCGGGGAAACACTAGTCTAAATAATTAAACTTAGTTCCACCATTAATTTAAAAAAAATAAAATGTATTATTATATCTTTTAAATGTTACGCAAATAAATCAAAACCGTTTGCAAAACTATTAATAATAGCAAGTGAAAATAAGGGTTATAATAGGTTATTAGAAAAAGCCTAAATTACTTACGAAGCCGAGCTAGCCCTCCAAGTAAAGTTGGCACTTTTCATGCATTTTTGTTCAAATAATGACGATTTTAGCTTAACTAAACGCAATTGTAATTTAGTGTTTTGAAGTAGATTTTAAGACTTGAATTGTTTTCATTATTATTTATTAGTAATTGCAACTTCACTGTCATCTTACATTTCTGAATGTCTTAACTCCTCCCATAAAATAAAATATTATGTTAATTTTATAATAATTCACTAACTCCGCCTACTTTTTGTCCAGTTAGTTGAAACTTGAAAGTAAAAATCAATATGCTAAATTTTGGTTAATTGACACTTACATTAAACTTGTCACTTTCTGCTGTCAATCATATAAGATTTAGTTGCAAACGGTACTAACAGTTTTTTTTTAGTAAATAATTTAAATTTGCAATTTTTTGCATGGCTTGGAAATGAGAGTTGCTCCCGGAAGAAAAATCTCGTGAAGAAACTGGGAAAATAACGAGAAAAGATCGAAAAAAACAGCTTCGTAAAATCCCTCAGAATAGCATCCGTAGAAAAAATTATAATAATAGCCCCAGAAAAAGCGGAAAAAACAGTTACTAAACTTATCACTCTTCTTCATTTCTAGGGGTAGTGCCCTAACGGCTATTTTCGAACTGTTTTTGGAACTAATTAATACGTACGAAAGAAATCTTGTCAGACATTTGCAATGCTACCCAAATAAAATCCGCCCATATTAGTCCTATTCACATAAATCGATGAGCTACAAAAAAAACTCGTATCTTTTTCAGGGAACGCTCTCTCTCTAAATTATGTATTGGTCCATCAGCAACGACATAAATGCACGTGTTTTTGTTTAGGTGAGCTGTTTTCGGTGGTTGTTTTTACTGAAGCACGTTTTTACCGGAGCTTTTTTTGAGACTACGTTTGTCGGCGGGCGTTTCTTTCCTCAATGTTTTTCTTAGTGGATTTGTTCTCAGACTTTTTTGGGGATGTTTTCACTAGGGTATCCAAATTTAGGGATCAGGATTCAGATTCGCAGTTTTCAGTTTAAAATTTTTGATTAGTACCGAAATCCCGGGATTCCCGAAAATTTCGGGATTGATCCCGGAATCTGTTCACAATCTCGGAATTTCGATTCTAATCCCGGGATCTGTTTTTTTTTCCAGATTTTTCTTATACACTTTTCATTTAACAAAAAAATTATACTTTTAAACACAAACACTGTTTTGGGTACACATTTCTTACATAAAATTGGCGGGCCGAGGCGACGGGTGTTTCCCGCGTGAAGTTTGTGCTAAAGCTTGCTTAATGTTCAGACTAGGCACTTTTTAGTACCGATATGCGCTGAAAGAAATGATTCACACCAAACATTTAAATCATTTTTAGCCGAAATAAGTTAGCAATAAGCAAGGTAACAAATTTAAGTGATAAATTTCAGGATTGGCAATTTATAGTTTCGGAATCTCGAGTTGACAAAATTTATCCGGAATTTCGGGATCCCGGAATCCCGGGTTTGGATTCTATAATTTTCACTGTAAACCGTAAATGACCCAAATAAAAAAAGTCTTGTTTGGCGCATGTTATTAGTGTGACCGCACTTCGGAGAACATAATGTTTGGGCTATCTTATGCCGCCGTCGCCGCCTACCTGGCATCTCAGACTGCGATAGTCTGGGACCTTGAGAGGATTTAGCGTTCTTCTGTGTACTAAATATTAAATCTCCAATAATAAGGTTGATGTTCTTATTATCAGTGAAATAAGAAACTTCAACACTAACTTTTCGCAAGCTGTTGAAATCAAGTGCTGCTTCGTTGTCGAGAAGCGCTGCTGTGTTCTGCACGTCTCTTTGCGCAATGAAGTTGAGGTATCAACAGATGATGTTACAGTATCGTAACCGAATACTGCACACTATGGAATTCTATTTGTATGGTATAACGTTGCGGGCTGTTACGCAAGCGATTTTTAATTTCTTTAAGCAGCGCCTAAATATATGGGTTTTGGTGACGGAGGTTTCCTAGCACTAAAAGCTGAGATAGAGGGAAGGAGCTCCGGATTTAATATACATATAGATAATAATAATAATAAATTTAAACTTATTCACTATGTTTGCACGAATTACACAATTACATATTATTATGGTGTTTGTTTTTATTTTGGAATTACAACTGATTGTATAAAAAAAATGAACGGAGTTAGTGCATGCTTATAAAATTAATATAATAATAATTATATTGATTGAGGTTGCTTATAAAGTTAAAATAGGTATTGTACATTCTGCTGCAGTAAAAGACGCGAAAAAATTAAAAGAAGAAAACTAACGGATTGACGTAAAAATCACAAGTTCAAGTACCTAGTACTATAAAAAGATGTTTACAGTCATATCGTGAGTCGTACACTTTTTTTTTAATAAAAAAATTATTTTAAGAAATGTTGATTCGTCGGTTGATTCATAATGCCAATAAATGAGTTTTGTTAGTGACAAAAAGATCATTTTGTTATCAGTTACGGTTGGTGCATCATTAGACTTTGGCTTGTATCTTTTTTAAGTAATTGTTTAGCCTAGAAATTTAATGTGTATGTTTGTGGAAGATAAATTGGAAAATACGTTCGTTACGAATCGTGCGTCACATTTCAAAAAAAAGTGATAACGGTAGGTGGAAAATATTAATTGGCACAAGTAAGCGTTTCAAATTTGTTTGGTTGGTAATGGGTTTTCTTATCAGTTCGTCTAAAGACGAATTGATTAATAGTAAATTTAGAGCAAATTTAGTGTCTGTATTCGATACGCAAATGATATTGAGGTATATTTCTTTACTGCGTATCGAGTTTATCGTATAGATTCGTTTCGATATATCATTACATCGACTCAGGTCTAGTAAAAATACAGGTTAATAAGTCATTAAAAAAGAATTTGAAATTTTCAATAATTTAGGAAATAGTAGACGGGTGACACTTAAACGACCCACCCTGTATAACTTCTAGTCGGCCCACAGAATACCAACGTCTTTTACTGTCATCGCCAGATTTGAAATTTAAACTACAGTGACAAATAGGCTACCTACCTACATTAAATCAAAAATGGTTTAAATTCTTCAGTTCATTGTGAAGATGTTAAATACTGTTCTGTGGGATCATTTTGTAGATCCTTTGTTTAAAATTAACCTTTACAACCTTTGCCCTCCATATATATTGAGAATATAGAAGGTTAATGAGATGTGAGAGCGCATGAAGTCATTCGATCATGAATGAATGTAGTTAATTAATAACAGTTGCAGTAGTAATATGATTATTTCGAGAGGTAGATGACATTGACAACGAGAATTAACGAACATGAAATGGGACGAGAGTGAGATTAATTATATGGCTTTGCTATGAAGTGCAAAACAAATATATAAGTATCTAATTAGATTATTTATAAAACAAAAGCTTGATGTTTGTTTATGGTTTAACGTTAATGAGACTAATACAACTAGGCACAAAAAATTGTCAAATGTCGAATTTCAGTACTGTGCCTTCCAACTTTATTGTTGCACAATCGCATAATAACCGATTCTAATAAAATCCAGTGCTATGCACATTGCACATTTACTATCGAACCCATAGGCGCCGGGTTTTTGAATTCTCAGGGGGGGGCTTAATAAAAATGCGCCGAAAGCGAAATTTTTGAATTTTTCAAGGCCAAACAGTCTTAAATTAAAAGTTAGGAATTTGTGTTAAATTATATTGCCTTGGAAAAATAGGTTTCGTGGGCACAAGTTTTCGATTTTCTGATGTTTTTATGCTTTATTTGTTAAAAAATGTAGTATGGCTTATTGCATATTGATTTTGTAGGAATTTAACAGAAATAAGCTATTTTGTACTTCAATGGTTTTGAAACGCTTTATTTTAAGTACATATTTTATTTAAATTTTTAATAAAAAAAAAACAAAAAATGAACAGTAAATCTAATTCGAAACATAAAAGTAACAAGAAGAACAGTACTACACAAAAACAAAACTTACTCCACAAAGAAAGTACAGCAAGTGCCACTTAACCTTGCAAAAAAAATGACGATAAGTTTAAAAGGCGAGAAGCCGTTACACTCTCAAGCAAAAGCAATCCCGTAGTTTGAAAACTAGTATAATATCTAGTTGCTGTTAATTATTTATGTCATTATTATGTTAATCCCTCCTCAAAGCAAACTGTTTCTAACCTTATGGCGCACGGCCTTTTAATTTGTCAAAACATCCACAATTTTTCGTAAACAATAAATAAATTGACTTTCACTTTTTAGTAGAGTGTACCACACTGTCCAACAGCCAATTAGAGCTAGTTTAAGTTACGACTACCGATGAAACAAAGCGTAAGTAGCCGAATCAAAGCCCACTA
Organism: Ctenicera cuprea; assembly: GCA_958336395.1. Classification (NCBI taxonomy): domain Eukaryota; kingdom Metazoa; phylum Arthropoda; class Insecta; order Coleoptera; family Elateridae; genus Ctenicera; species Ctenicera cuprea. The sequence continues at coordinate 27,305,910 of OY284489.1, read as the reverse complement.
AAATTTGCAAGGTTAGGTGGCACATGCTGTATTTCGTCTCACTTCTGTCTTGGCGATAAATAAATTTACAATGTTGTTTATATTTAAATCTTTATTTTGGTTTCTATGAATATGAAGTACAGCCAAATCATTAAGTCTTTTTTGTGACATAGTTGACCTTAAATATGTCTTTAACCTTCGTAAAGCAGAAAACGACCGCCCTGCGCTACATGAAGATACAGGAACCGTTAATGCTACTTTAATAAATTTAACAAATTCCGGCAAAAGGTCGCGTATTACATTTGAACCATCCGATTTTTTAAACGATAAAAATATCAGGGAGGCCTGCGCTACCCCTGATAATTTTCTGGGGGGGTTTGAGCCCCGAAGCCCCCTCGTATTCGGCACTTATGATCGAACCAACCTAGAAGGTTGGTGCTCGCTTCACCGTTTGATTTTTCGGCAGAGATACAAAACTGTTCCGTTTGATAGATGTTTAGACGTTAAAGATCTATCAGTCTATAAAAAGCAGAGGTTGCACTAAATTTCCAGGTTGGTGGTTACTCTGACATTGGCCACAATCCTTATCAGCACAAATAGACCACCATTAAATACATACAGACTGCCCATTTTAAAACTCCGAGCCTAAATTTTTTTAAATAGGCAACACACAATACAAGTCACTGCCGACTATTATTTTAAAACAAAATATTTCTATAATTAAGATCAGGGCAATCATGTTTGCATTAAGTTGACAGTTTACTAATCAAATTCGTTAAGCCACATTACTTGAACGGTGCAAAACAAAGATTATCGATCACTAATCTTTGGTGCAAAATGTATTCCAACGCCGACAAAGTGGGCATGCTTCTAATTCTGGGTGAATGTCGAAAAAATGCGAGTGCTGCCAGTACTTTGTATGCGCAACGCTTTCCAGGTAGACGAATTCCAACAGAGAAAACATTTAGAATGCTTCTTCTGAATTTACAAGAGTATGGGCAATTTTCAAAACCAAAAGTAAGGACACGGCAAGTTACGGTTGAACATAACGCAGTAGCTGTAATTGAAATGGTTACGGATAATCCCCATACAAGTTAAAGAGCGATTGCAAATGCCTTACACATTAGCAAAGGTCTGTTTTCAATATTCTTAAGGCGAACAAATTTCACCCCTACCATGTTTATACCATACACCATCTTGAAGATAGGGATTATGAGCATCGTGTTCAGTATTGTCAATTTCTTAGACGGCAGTTAAACGGCAATGCGGAATTTTTAAGTATGGTATTATTCTGTGATGAAGCGAGGTTTTCAAATAACGGCATGGTTAATCGACATAACTGCCACTATTACGCCCAAGACAATCCCCGCTGGATCAGGATAACTCATTTTCAGAGAATTTTTTCTCTTAATGTGTGCGGTATTATTGGCGATTTTGTAATAGGTCCACACTTCTTTAATGGAAATTTAGATGGTGAAATGTATTTAAATTTCTTAATTAATGAACTACCGGCTGTCCTCCAAACAGTTCCTCAAAACGTACGGAATAGCATGTGGTTTTTAAATGATGGTGCACCTCCACATTTTCATAGGGATGTGAGAAATTGTCTTAACCAACGTTTTGAGGGACGCGTAATTGGACGAAGTGCATTGCATCTTTGGCCTGCCCGTAGTCTCGATTTGACTCCGCTAGACTTCTTTTTGTGGGGCAAAGTAAAAAATGATGTCTATGAAGTGCCAATTCGAAATGAAGAACATCTACGCGAAAGGATAATTCAATGTTGTCGCTCTATCACACCGGAAATGTTAGCTCGTGTTAGAGGTTCGATGCGTAGAAGAATTATACTCTGCGAAAACGAAGGGGGAAGGCAATTTGAACAACTGCTTCGTTAGTTTTTGTACTATGTTCCTATTAAATTATTATAGTTATTGCTGTCAAATATTAAATTTGAGTTATTAAAGTAACCTTAAATTTATACTTAATCATTAGTAGATACATGTACTGTAAAACAACTCTGATCTCAATTTTTTTTAAAAATGGTAGAAATGCATAGTGATCTGGGGGTTGCATTGTGTGTTGCCTATTTAAAAAAAATTAGGCTCGGAGTTTTAAAATGGGCACTCTGTATAGCAAAAGACAGATATAAGTCTGAATATTTTCATTGCAAAAAAATTGTTTTCTTCATATTTACATATAAAATCAAAATTGCGTGTTTTTCTGTAATGTCGATAATTTGTAGAAGAATGACGTCTAAGTTATGTGTAATAATCATTCGTAACTAGTTGCTGATTACACCAGAATGTTAATTTAAATGCCACAAATAAACTGGTTAAGAATTTTTACATTTTTCCTCCACCCTCCCTATGTCCGCTCTCTGCAGCGTGCTGTGGCGGAAACTTCAAAGTTAGACACCATTCTACAAAGTAACGAGTTGTAGCTAAATATATAGTGTTTGATCAACAAATGTATTTTGCCAGTAATTTCATAATTGATTGTTCTAAAAGTATGTTTCCCCTATTTCTATCCATTTGCTTAAACGTTCAACTGTTGTATTATTAGCATTGGTCGAAAGTACCCTAGTAGTACTTTTTGTACCTAATGTAGTAATCGATATTGTTTTTTAATTCGGTTTTAGATTAATAAATATATTATTGTTATGATAAATTTGTGTTGGTATAAATGAGTGGTTCTTAAGTCAGAGGAAAAATTCCAAGTTCTATAATTAGCTTTCGCCCGACATAATGTTGGGAACTTATACAAGCAGTAATGAAGCTTGACTTGGAGGGTGCAAAATACTTGCTCTTTTAAAAAAATTTAAAATAAAATGAAATGTCTTATTATGGCTCGTACATATTAAAATAATATATTTGTTCGCTTTTTTTTTTAAATTTGAGTATGGTAAGTCCCCTAACGCACACGGCTAATATCGTCGTTAACACGAAATAAGAAAGTGCGATAAGATATGCGTTTATTGTTACATTTGATGTTAATGTAGTTATGAGAAACTCGGTATGCGAAGATTTAAATCAAACGATTTATATAAAAAAAATGTTTTGATTTAAATCAATTGGTTCTTGAATGAGGTGTCGTTTTCATGCGAAATTTTCCAGTTACTTCAATAATATTTATAATTTGGCAGTAAGCTTAGAATAGAATTACATAAAAGTAGTTTAAAGCAACTGTATACTTTATTTGAACTGCATACATTATAAAGGAATTTTTACTTACACTACACAAATCCGTAGATAAAATAAAAATTTAATTCTCCACAATAATTTCAAGGGCTGACAGCTTATTACCATTACTCACACATCTAGGGCAATCATAACTAATACTGCTATAATGCTTGTTTAAACCTATGCACCGTTTGCTGCGCCTACGGGGCTGCCATTATTGCTATAATAGCATCCCGGAGAGCATAAACTGTAGCATTCCACCATTTACACAATACAAAAAATTCACGGTAAGTTTGTAATGGCATGCTCAATATTTTTACTGCTTTGTTGTGTACATGATGGAATGCCACTGTTTATGCTCCTTGGGATGGTTGTAGTGACAATGGCAAAATTTCGCAGGCGCAGTAAAGTGCACACAGTGTACAGATGTGAACCAATAACGGATCAGTATTAGTTTAAGGTAATCTCCGTGCCGGGAGATTGGTGCAGTGGTTATAAATAATAACACAGGTGCTGCCACGCTCTTGTATACGGTGGTTCCAAACTCGGCCGATGACAGAATTTAAAAAAACAATTCAGTGCCGTCCAGGTTGATAATCCGTTAAGAAATGCGGTTGAAGTAAGGGAGTAGACCCGTTGTATAACTATAATGCGCTGATCCAGAGTAAATGGGATGGAATAACAGTAGATGCGAGTTATGGTCTTCCTTAAAAAATAAATTCAAAATAAAAAAGATACATAAAACGTGTATGGCGTACGTTACACTTGTTATTAAAATATTTAAACTAAAATACTAATTCTACAGACAATATTATGTTATTTGTATGTGCAAGTAAACAGTGCCACTTAAATTTTTTTTAATTAAAACAATCGGTTTACTTCAGAAAATTAAGAAAGTAAAAATATCTGATCAAAGTCGAATATCGATTTTTTGATGTTTTTAAATTAATTTTTTGTACCCTGGCAAATCTCGAAAATATTCATTGAGAATCGCTGGTATAGATACACATAAAATTACGATGTTATCAAAATTAAGTAAATAAAACAATGGAATATACCAATCTGTACACAAATTTCAACTATCGATTGGATTTGTGAAATTGAATTTCATTTGTGCAAGGATTGCATTTATAACTGTAAAATTGCCTTTTATAGATTTTCGATTTAGTAATACCGTGTGTTCAAAAAGTAATTACATAAGGGTTGGCTATGGAAAATTAAATTTCTGTCTTTGCATGCTTTAGAATTTAACTGTCATCACTCTGTCAGTGTCACTACAAATAACAAATTACAAGCTTAACCTAAAAATTTTAAGTGACATATTTTTTAAATTCTAAAGCATGCAAAGACAAATTTTATTAGCGATGGCCAACCCTTATGTAATTACTTTTTGAACACATGGTATTTGTCTAAAATTTTCAGTTAGGGAAAGAATCATTAATAAATTGTGTTCAACACGTTTTTTTTTTACAGAATGCATCTTAATAGTGATTAAGTATTTTAGTTTTTTTTGTTTTAGAAAAACAGCTATAATTATAGGTAATAAAAAGTTCTAATTTTTACCAGTACCAAAATTGTTAGTGGTTTAATATGTGATAGTTTCAGTAAAATCAGAAAGTTTAAATATATAAAATTATCCGTTAAGTACCTATACTTACTGCACTGTGTTTAACTAGCGCATTGGTAGTTTACAAAGTAACTGCTTTGTCATTGCTCATCAGTCATCACGTATGTATGTTGTAGTAATCTCAAACCGCGTATCACTATGATTTCGATGTATTTACTTGTTACCTTGCATGGATAACTCAGTTTATAAATTTTGTTATTTTTGCTGTGGATTTACTAAAAAATTAAGCCTCTTAAATTTGGGTTTATTACAACGCCAACGTCTTATTTGTTATTAACGTCAACATTAATTACTGTTATATGTTTGTATGAAACTTAAAATGTAAAAAGCTTGCGAATATACAGCTCGTAACTAACGAGATAATGGACGGCTCAAGTGGGTTTTTACTAGTGCTGTCGATTTGTTAAAGTTCACCGGTTAACCGGTTATTTTTTTACGGAAACCGTCGGTTATATTTTTTTAACTGGTTTAAACCGTTTTTTAAAAATAGGTTTGAAACTGGTCTGAAAAACTCCGGTCTGAAAAAACCGGTCTAAAAAATCGGGTCTCAAAAACCAGTATGAAAATGCGGTCGGAAGAAACGGTCTCAATGCGTGCATTAAACTAGTTTTGATTTAATCACTAAATTCAATTCATTCATTTTTCTTTATATGCTGATGTAGATACGGAGAATTTAGTTTAAAAGATAATAAATAAATAAAACAAAATTGTTAGTATAAGGTATAGGTGTGTATTTATTATTTACTAGTGTTACCCCAGCACACAATGCACTGACAGACAGCGTTGACAGAACCGGCGAAATGTCAAGTCACGTGATGCATTAGTTCCAATAATGACACGCGACGTTATTGGAGATGGCGCCCCAAGTGACGCGCGTCTAGCCGACCTTCATATATATTATAAATTAAAATAATTATTATTAAAAAATCGACGTAGAATAAAAATATAAAAGTGTTTCATGTTCCATCTGTGGAATGATCCCTTTCATTAAAAAAAAATGGTCCAAATTGGTGAAGCGGTAGCCGCTGGAGGAACCGGAGAAAAAAACCCTTTGTGCTATATATGTATGGATTTCCAATAATAAGTAGAATTAACTATTACTGTCTATAGGTTAGAAGTTTTAGTTTACGTATATGGACATGAGAACGTTTTTTTAGGTCGGCTTTTCAGACTTTTTTAGATCGTTTTTTGAGATCGTGTTTTAAAGCCGTTTTTTCCAGACCGGTTTTTTCAAACCGGTTTTTCTGGCTGCTTTATCAGACAGGTTTTTCTAGACTGTTTATTTTTCAAACTGTTTATTTTCAGACTGTTTTTTCAGAACGGTTTTATGACCGTTTTATTCAGGCCGATATTTTGCAACCGGTTTTTCAGACCGGTTTTTCAAACCCATTATTCAAACCTGTTTTTCAGACCAGGTTTTCGGACCATTTTCCTCAGACTGTTTTTTTTTCAGACCGGTTTTTTCAGACCGGTTTTTCAGGCCGGTTTATCAAACTGGTTTGCAATGGTTAAAAAACCCGTTTTTTAAGAACCGGTCTTATTTACTAAACCGGTTAACTGGTTAAATTTTTTTTTTGACAGCGCTGGTTTTCACGTCTTGATTGATACTTTTAAAATTTAATTAAAACAATTCACGTATCCCTTTAATTTATAAGTATCCATGGATACGTGAATCCTCGCCTGCCCCGTCTATTATCTCCTTTCTTTGCCGCACTCTTTAGTTTTCTCATGTTTTCAGTGAAACAGTAACATTCTGTATTGCTCCCTACTACACTTTTGTTTCTACAATATTCTATTTGTATTAAATGAAAATTAACTATAGACTAAAAGTCTGTTTAAGTGCCCAAAATATGTCGTAATTGTTGTTGGAAGAATAAGTGGCCGGTAACATCGTCGTATTGAAATATGATAAAGTAACTCTCAAACTTGCAAATTCTTATTATCTGTTATTACAGTACTATCTTCATGTCTTTTATCTATTTCAATATTTAAAAAATTATTAACGACATTTGAAAGTCTGACTATTCTGCATTTTTAACTGCATAATTATACCCCACATTACATTATTTATCATTTACCTGAAGCTTGAATACTTACGCCAATTTAGAATGTTCCAGAAATGTTAATTGATAATTATGTTTTTGTTTTTGACAAAAGTAATTGAATATTGACGGTGGATGAATAATTTCAAAGGTTGTTTCAAAGAAAAAACAAACAAGTGCTAATACTAACGACAACTGATCGTCATTAGTTATTCAAGTTTACGTCATGTGGTATAGTGTTTTTCAAACTGTTTTCGTTATTTACTCTTAATTTCTTTAATTTTTCTAAAGCACCTTACATAATCTTTCATGGTGATATAATTTAAAACTGATATTAGTCAAATAAAGTTCAATTTTTAGTCTAATAATTTTGATGTACAGGGTGTTTCCAAAAATTGTATAATTATGTACAGACATTTATCGATTGCATTTGCGTTCAAGTTATATTTTATGTGTACTGTTTGTTCTAAGCCGACGGGAACATAGCACTTCAACGTGGGAAATCGAGTCGATAGCAGATTGAGTTATATTGCTTCAGTTCTTCACTTTAAGTAGGTACATTTACTGCGTATTTTCCGTTTTTGCATATTTTTAAAATTCGTAAGTAGTCCCAAAACAATTAAAATTACCAATCAACAACTTGAGAAACAGGCACTCCTTCTGATTATGACAGTAAAAATTAACATATTTTGTACAGAGAGATAATGTAAAACTTTTCTGCATTTTTCAAGTTAAATGCTATGTTCCAGTCGGCCTTGGACATACGGACTTCGGAATAACGTGTGCCGCGACAATTATTGTCAGTTCCGAAGTTGTGTCTAAATCTAAAGCGTTTATTCCTTTCAAGAGTATGGAATTTTACATATTTTATTACGCAATTGATTTGCAATTACGGAATGATACAATATATTTAAACTGTTGACAGAAACAAAATGTTTGCAGTTTAGTTGTATTTAGAAATTGAGAAAGTCACAATAAGTATATTATAATGTTAATTTTGTTGTTATAATAAATTAAAAGTTGCGGGAATTTTAGTTCTCCGCCCTTTTTACACAAGCGTTGTAATGATAAAGTTATTGTCATTACTATTGACATTTTTGTCAAATCGATGGTTGTTTTAAGTGGAAATTCGAACTTCATTGTGAATACGTAGCGATAGTATGTAATCGTCATCATTTTCTAATTAGCTGCTGATAATATGGCAGTTAATGGTTATAATAACATTTTCATTGCACCGTTGCTATAGTTTTTCAAGTAAACAAGGCCTCACTTAATCTATTGTCATTATCAGGGTTGTAACTTTCACGTAGAATATTATTCGGCTCGGGTGACAAACTTTCCACTCGTGCGGAATATTCCATATTCCAAACTTGTTACCGAATATGCTATTCTACATTACACGTAGAAAAGTGTGTAGAATATATATGTTAAATAAACGGGTACATCTATCTATTTCTACATATTATACATATAAAATATATACGGTAGATTCTAGAATAACACGCATGTGTGCATTGTATAGCTGGGTGTGGGGGGGAGACGTGCGACTATGCAACGGAACGAACACGTTACCTTTCCTATTTTCTATATAAGCGTATCGCACTGCAAAAAGTTTTTAGTTGTCGGTAACTACAAACGACAAAGTCGGCACCGTGAAAAATTATACAATCAAATTGCACCCTTTAAACCGTTACGTCTGGGGCGGATCTCCCTCTCGCTCCTACATAATTCCGGCACTGGTCGCAACTATTTTTGGTTTTTAGTTTTTTACTATTCTGAGATATTTGCAATTTTAATTTGATAATTTATATATTATATACAGATTTCTTCCACCTGTCTTAAAAATCAGTGGTGGGGGGCCTCCGCTACTAGAAACCGCATACCACAACCACGCGTCCATTATATACGGCGCAGAATCTTTTGTACATTGGACCGTTACACTTTTAATTGCAGATAAGCGAATTCAGGTTCACAGAAGATGTTCGGCTTATTGGGAACCTGATTGTTTTTAGCGTATTTATAAATTTTAGAAATATTTTGAAGATCTTTGTTAAAGCACTCCCCTGAAAATGTAAAAAAGGGATAAGTTTAAATAATTTTTATCCCGCTTGAAATTCTTCAGGGGATTTTGTAGAATTTTTTTGAATGATTTTTTTCCTGAAGCCATTTTATGTTGGTTTCTCTGTCTTAACATTTTTTCCGGTGCTTATTTTCCGGTGTTTAATTCTACTTTTTTTTAGAATTTTCTTTCCGCGATTTTTTTTACGTGTGTTTTTTCTAGTTCTACAGATTCACAAGGTCCTTACAACATTTAAGTAAGCACTTGCGCCTTAGACAACCAATCTATATTAAATTCGAATCCCTTTACCCTGTCCCAATATTTGGTGACGACAGACTATTCTTACATCTCAACACAGCGTATTTTTTATTAATATGTTTGCTGGTACCGCTGTTTACGTAACAGTCACGTAGGACGGCGGGGCATTTAATTTCAACAGTTTGTTTATTTTAAAACAAATCATCAATAAAAAATGTGGGGCCTAGCCCACGGGTGTTGCTAGTATTGTTTATTTTACTTGGGTGTAGGGGAGGCTTTTGTTTAATTGTATACGTGTTCATTAACATTTAAACTCTCTGATTTTGCATCGGTATTATTCTACATGTAGAATATGCAGAAAAAGGGCTTAATAGTCTACGTGCGATATAATCATGTATAACACGTATATTTTACATGCCCAACCCTGGTCAGTATAAACGACTACATAGTTACTGTGATGGTAATCACAAAAATTGCGTTGACTCTTAGAATTTTCATTAATGGTAGTACCGGGTGATCGTAAAAAAATTATTCAGAGCAGGCCATGACCGAAGTGTTAAAGTTGGCAATACTTAATATAAGCCAATTGTCAAATTTTTACAGCAGTCAACATTTGACAATTGGCTTATATTAAGTATTGCCAACTTTAACACTTCGGTCATGGCCTGCTCTGAATCATTTTTTTACGATCACCCGGTATGTAATTACACTATAATAAACAAGTACCTGTTATAGGATGCAAGCAATGTACGCATGCTGCGATTTAGAACTAACGGGTTAGTTTGATATTTAATAGTTGGTTTCGGAAATTTCTAGAATTATTAGTTTAAATACCGTTATAACAAAAATTTTAACACAACATAATAAAACGTAGCATACATGTTTAAACTCTATCATTTTAATGCTTATTTTAGTGTATTTATTTACATATCATTGTGGAAACGTAAAGAGGAAAGTAGGTAGTAGGACAATTATCAAAAGTATGGAATGTATAGTTTTCCAGTTAGTGATACGTGATAGTAAAGAGCATAACAAATAATGCAAATCCGTTTTAATCAATGCTTACATTACAGATCAATAATCAGTAAGTTAATCACAGAAATTAAAAATGTCTTAATTTTTTTTATGTACTCCTCTTTACTGCTAAGTAGTTTATAATTTGTAGTGTACTTATTTTTTTCAAAATATTTATTTAGATGGCCATTAGCATCAAAGATTCTAAATGATCTTGTGATACCTGATACACAGATATGTATTTCAATTTACCAAACAATCTTCCGCATGCAATTTGTGAAATTGAAAGCGTTATAGTAAATAGTTGTATGTACAAAATTGTTATATATATATTTTTTTAAATATTGTAGCAACACAACGGACATTTTTGACATGATATATCTTTCAGACATGTGATTTCTTCAATTTCAATTTCGCAATCTTCGCTTTCTTGTTCTGGTTGATCTTCCAGGTCTTAATATTCGTTCAGAATATTACTTTGCAGCGGAGGCCATTTTTGTACAAAATGTATAAACTTCTTTTCAATATTTCAATCGAAATATCAGGAAAAATGGAGTCGAGTGAAAACTTCGTACAATTTAATCACTGCTTCTGTCATATTAGAAACGTGCGGATCAAGGAAGAATAAATCTGCATAAAATTTGTTATCTAGCTTGCTTAAACCTTTCTTCCACAGAATTAAATTTATAATCAAGCCGATTATTATGATAATAAAGTACTTCAATTTCGTATTTTACTTCGATTTTTTGTACTGAGAAATCGACTCTCAACTGGCATTTGAATGAGTATACCGGACTGTTAACTAGTGTCTGGCGAGTTCGCCAAAAGCCGATCCTACCTCATTCGAACTTCCATGACTTGCGCACCTTCTCGGCATGCAGCTGGAATGTCTGTAAAGCTACCGCCCGAACTCGCAGTCAGCAGAGATAGTAAACCTTCCTTAATCACACGCACGTGTTTTAAAATTTGAAACGTCAGTTGTACGACTACCTTCTTGTTGTTTTACTCATATGTTGCTTTAAAAGTTAAACAATAAAAAATACGTACAATATAACATAAAAATTATTATTTAATAATTATTTTTTTAAAGAGCTCTACAAAATAAATTAAATAAAAAACGGTGTTTTTAATGTTAGTTTTCTTACTTTTGGAATTACTTAATAGTTAATCTATTACCAATTTATTAGCAATGAAAAAATCGGCTTTAACAATGAATGCAATTTCACTTTACACTTACACTTTCATTAACTTGGTTTACTTTCGATGTAAATATCACACTCCCACATACAACCATATTGACAAGTTAACACTGCACAATGCGAGACGAGGTTGCGCAAGTCAGGATCGGCTGTTTGCGAACTCATCAGACGCTAGTGGGCTGTTATGCCGGGTGTAAACGGAACATGGTTCATTCCTCTTGTTTCTTTATTGAGATAAAAAAATTAAATTAGGTATGAGTAATACATCTATAAAATTCAATTATTTGATGGCATTAGCAATTTTTTAACCCTTCCGGTTTCGCCGGAAGTCACTATAACTTTCTTATTTTTAATTTAATACCCTGTATATGTTTATATATTTGGAATTGGGATAAAATTCTGCGTACTTCATTTTTTTTTGACATTTTTAAAATTTTTATATAATGTTTTTGTTTTGCGTCTAGAGTGCCATAGCGGGGCAAAAAAACTGTTCCTATACAGCCAGGCGTTACCACAAAACTGTTTATTATTGTTTGCTGTCTAAATCCTTCGATTCTGGACGCTTTAAAAATTTGGCAAACAGTTTTTTTGCGAAAAAGTCAAAAATTTCAAATGAAACAATATTGATACATACTGTTTTTCGGAAAGAAATCACGGAATCATTTGAAAACATTGGACAAACAAAATACGAAAAATAGTTTATGTGCATGGAGACTACTATTTTAAACAATCGAATTCTATTAAAACAACGGAAATGTTATAAACTGATTCACGCTAAATTTAATAATTCAATTGTACATTACTGTAAATAAAACATTCTCAATTGCTGTTTATTTACTGTCGACTTGATTTGTATTTGTTTATGTTAATAAACTGTTTCTCCCTTTTGTTTTGAATTTCGTGTGGTTCTTTTGTTTGAAAGTATAAAAACTGTAATTGACCGTAGTTACGTCCTTATTTAAGAACTAATTAAAACCCTATTTTACTTATTAAAAATGTAATAAAGTATCAAGTTATGGGTATCGTTGCAACCGTTAGAAAGTGATTTTTCCGAAAAACAATATGAACCAATATCGTTCCATATGAAATTTCTAACTTTTTCTCAAAAAACTTTTTGCCAAATTTTTAAAGCGCCTATCTTAAAAAATAAAGAAAGAACCATATTTCGTTAACACCCGGTATGATCTCTCTCTCACTCTCGCTCTTGCTCGCTCGTGACGTTAATAGTTTATTTACATGGCAACATGTACTTTGTTTATTGTGTTATAGACAGAAACTCGAAAAATATTACCTGTGCTTTAATTTACATGATTCAAAATGTTGCATTTTCTGCTTTAATGCTGTGAACAAATTTTAATTATGAATCGCAACTTTTTAACAAGTATGAAATTGTATATTTTAGCGTGAAACAAGCTCACAGGTGACATTTAGTTTTCAGTGCGTACTAGACAAATTATTTATTTAATTTTTTTATGTAATGCCACAGATAAGGTTAACACTACAGATATACGACCCCTTATACAGTATGTCCACTCATATTTGGAGGCGAAATTAGCGTTAGTTTGGCGGCAACGCCCCAGACCATTAGGGCGCTGCTATCGCCATTCGTTTATTACTGTTGAAATGTGTTGGAAACTGTTTTATCGGGGATTTGAGTGCATCTTTCACAGAACGTTAAAAACCTAACCTTATTTGGGATATAGTTAAAGCATGTATTTGATATTTTCCTTGTGTTTACTGTTTACTGAAATTTGATATTTCAGAAAAAGTTAATTAATGTTGAACTTTTGTTTGTTTCTTCTAAGGTTCTCGCAGACGTAATGTGTATACCTACGTTCACATTTCACCAAAAGCTAGCTCATTCTAATGTTTTTATCTTTAACACTGCATTCTGCAAGGTTGGGGTTACCTTATTAGTTGTTATAGACTGCAGTTTAAGTGCCAGAGCTGAAGACCATATGTAAAGGTTTTTAAAGCTGCGCCACATGAGGGTGACTTCAAAGTGATGCTATACCTAGATATTTACTTTATAAATTATATTGATTATATTTTAAAACTTTAATATGTAATGGTTCCAGAGGTATAACATAAAATAAATTGTAATTTAAATATATTTTAAGGGTACAATTCTACTGATTTTATCATTAATACACTAGATTCCAGAACTGTATCCTACGTCTTTGTAGTCTTATTTACTTGGAGTCTGTCACATCATGAATATAATTTAAGTAGAATTGGCTTCAATATTAATTATTTACGAAAAATTGCGATTTGACAATTAAACATCTCAAATGAAATCGTTAAACATGGCAGATGGCTGTCTAACTTTTGGTTTGAATATGTGCTAAATAATCTGCTCAATCACAGTCATCTGTGACTTAATTATTTGTGAGAGTACAAATTGTCATTGTAGCGCCATCTTTTTGCAGATTATTAATCATATGAAACAAGCTGCCGATAGCTCACATATTTACCGTGTATCTGTAGTGTTAACCTTATCTGTGGTAATACTAATTAGTTATTCCATGAATACCAAGTTACCATGAGCTGATACAGGTAAACAAGTGTAAGTCGAATCGAGACACAGATAATACAGGGCGAAAAAAGACTTAATCGCAGTCGCCTATGAAACAAGACCGGCATGTTGATGATTAGTTTGCAAATCGGGAAGCTATTATAGTCGTGGAAATACACCAAGTTACAATTCCTTCTCTATCTACCTATCTATAGTAAACCGGATGAGAAAGAAAATTACTGATTGAATGTCGTAACTAGATATTGTATTATTTCATATTCGCTGCCATGATTACATAACTACATCAGAAAACTGTATGAAATAATAATATACATGCGAAAGGTAACTAAAAAAGTTACATTCTTTTGTCTTGCGACTTGGTGTATTTCCACGACTTTATCATGGTTGCACGGATTATTGTTTTACCGTAGTTGCTCATACTTACCCAATTAACTTGGCTAATGCAATAAAATTTTAAACGACGACTTAGTTTAGGGGTAAAGGCGTGGGCTTGTATCATGCGCGGCGGCACAATTAGTTTTTATCTTTGTTTTATTTAAAAAGGGGTAACAGGAATTTTTTTAACATTTAATTTAAAACGCCAAACAATCAAAACGACAAGCACCAAAACAATTATAAATGTATACTAAGTGCAAGCAAACTCGACTTGAATGCAGTGTTTTGCGTTTTTTTTTTCAAAAATTGTAAAATGCAAAGGAAACTAGAACTGGTTCAAAAATGATCAAAAATGTGCATCTAACATAATAAGAACAACTAAATGTTGTCATTACAAAATATCACGATGCTACATCGTTTTCGTTGTTAATAAGAAAAAGAGAATTATTGCACCAAGTGATAGAGAATAATTTCTCAAACAATTTGTATTTAGAACATTTTATTCTAAAATGAATAAAAACGTTCATTAAAAGACTGTCAATACTTTTCATTAACCCTGTAAACATGGTGGTCTGACACTTATTATGTCTCTATTTAATTCTGAAGCGGGTCAAGAGAGAGGCAAAAAATGCCGATGAAAGTTATTTAGGATGACGTGTTCTTTAAAATTAAAATGCAGCATATAAATATAGTTTTCTTGAAATTATTATTAACATTTTTCCCTCAATTTTGAATTTTGACTCGTTTCAGAATTAAATAGAAGCGTAATAGGTACAGGTCTGTACAACCACTATGTTATAAATACATTATTTTATACTCGGGTTTTAAACCTACTTCCGTTATTTTTAAAACTGTTGGTGTTGTAAATAATTCCACACTATTACCAGAAAATATAATATGTCCATAATAAGGGCTATTATGAATGCTTTACAATGTGCAAATTTTGGATAAGTACACCCGCACTTTCAAGGTGTTTTTTGCATTACATTCTGAAGGCTTAATGTGATGTGTATATAAATGAAAGCATGTCTGTTTCTTTACAATAGCAACCGAATGCGTTCAGAATAAACGTGAATGTACTGCACAAATAAGTAACGCAACATTTCTTACATAACTTAGCATTATTTGTCTCCGAACATGATCTGGTTACTCGATTAATAAAGAAACTTTACCTAACGCAAGGGTTTAGGGTTGAAATTAAAATAAATACGATTGAGGATTGTTGTGATACTTTGAGCACTATCTATCTTTCATATTAATTTTACAGAACTCTGAAAAGTAAAAACATTTTAAATTCAAAAATTAAAAATTTTAATGTATTTTAAGAATTAGGTTTGAATAACCTTGGAATATAGAAGATCGAACACTGAATAGGTTAAATGAGTGTTTTCATGTGATTGCATTAAAAAATAACGAGGAAGTAGCTGAAATAGCATCATTAAATACGCATTTGACTGTTTTTTAAATAAAAAAAAAAGGAAAAATCAAAATAAATTATAGACATAGGGCAAGATAATACAGGATTAAAGAGATGTAAAAAAATTATAAAAAGAACAGGTCTGCGACCACGGCATTTAAATTGGGACCGCCAGATTATACTAGCCCACGACTTTACCGCTAAACCAACATGCAGTTTAAATTTTTTTACCTTATGCGAGTTAAATGTGGATCCCGTTTTCCAAATGACAGTTATCATGCGCGTTTGTGAAATCAAAATAATAAATATTAAAAATAATTTATTATGCTCACTTGCTAATTGTTAAAACTGTTAAATAATATGAGGAATGGCGGTAAAATAATAAACCCCGCAACTATGATAGTAGCTCCATGCTCCACGATTTGCAAACTAATCATCGACATGTCGCGCTTGTTTCATAGGCGACTCCGATAAAGTTTTTATTTGGCCGCTCGCAAACCGCTTGTTATATTTTAAAAGAACTGAAGGACTTGTGAAAACAAAACGACGCGGCGACGCTTTAAGGCTTGATTATTTAGAAAGTATAAATTTGAGAGCTCTGGCAATAATAGTATAGCACTTTGGCAACAGAATCGTGAATAACAATTGCTTTTCTTTAAAGATATTTATATAAGACAGACATTCACAACATAACACAGTTGCGTTGTAAACAAAGAACATTTTGTTTTCTGGTAGTTAATCTGTTTGAGACGTCTTTCCTAATTTTATTTTGTTTTGTGTTATTTTTGCAGCCTATCTCAACAATATTTTGAAATGCTCTATGAATGGGAATAAATACAGGGCACACATGTTTTTTTGATTTTCTCGAAAAAAAATCCATAGGAATGTGCGAGTATAAAAGGTATATAGTTGAAAGAGAAAAGACAATATTGCGTCATTGCTTCTAAAACCAAAACAGATATTTGACTGCGAAAAATTTAAAGCAGTAGTTTTCCCAACAACTTTTATTGGACATTTTTTATATTATTCTTTTTATTTTAAAAACAAATGATCTATAATGCGTGTCACACCAGACATCACGCTTAAATGCAATCTTAGGAGCAGTTTGAAACACTTACGCAAGACTTAAAAAAATATTTTTGGTTGGACGAAAACGCCACTTCCGACTTGCCAACCGAAAAGCTTGAAATTCTGAGCGTTTGCCCTACATACTGTAATTGTGTAAATATGTTTTGAAACCTTCAATTTGTGCAAGGATCTTCTGAGATTTGTTTTGACGAGGCGTAAATTCGCGAGGGCGCTAATAATTTCTACGAGGTCATGACATTATGTAACACGCACACTGCCTAATAATTTGCAAATGCATTTTTATGATTTATGGCAGATGTTCATCCATGATTGGACTTAATTGGGATGCTAAAAATACTACTTTTGATACGTATAACTGGACCGTTTTTATATTGCCGAGGATCACTTTCAATTAAGGAATGGGTTGCAAACGCAACTTATAATTACAGATAATTTGAACAAGTCGAAGGCAATAGCAACCTGACTGTTCTAGCAAATGCTTAAAACTTGTTTAGTTTGCTAGTTTATTGGCCTACAAACTTAAAAGCCTCGCAATGACAAATGTTAAACTTAACTTGTTAAAAATTAACCCTCGTTTTACTGTAATACATTTTTCAAAAGTGGGTAGTTATAAGTAATTAAATGATTTATATTGACTTCCATCGCTAAGTAATTTTTCGAAGTTTAAAGATATAACTGTATAACTTCAATATATGCGTCATTTACTTGATCTTTTTTTTTGCATAGAATATCACCACTACAAGAAGGCAAAATGAGCGAATCTCTTCGCCTGGACCTTGCTATATTTTAGAAATTGCCTTATCATACTTCAATAGTATGTTTGTAATATCGTATCAACGTTTTGCGCACGAATAATGACTTGTAAGGCTTGCACCAGTGCTGCCACTACACTGGCTCGGCGAGCGGCAACTTACGCTGCTAACATGTTAGTCGTAACACGCACGCTATAGTGCAAGGCGTCATATAATACAAAAGTATCATAATTCTATAACACCAGTCTACCCTCTACTTTACCAGCTACATGAAAAATTGACTATGCGCGCTGACATGTTTCTTTATAAGAAAAAAATCTATTATATATTTTTTAGAGAAACTCACTGGGACTAAAAAAACCAAAAACGTCAGGACAGATTTATCTGAAAATATTTGGTAAGGGCATAAATTTACGATTTTTAGAAATGCATACAAGGCGTCACAGAGCAATTAGTGGAATGGAACAGGAACAAAATTTTATTTAATTTATAGCCGTATAAGCATACATAATTAAAATGGTGTGGCTAATCTTCCACAGTATTTTTTTTCAAAATAATTTTTGCTTCGCAGTTTTTATTTGTTGACATAGTAACAGTCTGTCTCCTTGGAGGTACTACTACAATACGAAATTTGGTCCCGATTTCTATACTCAATTCTAAGAAATAGGTAAAACGTTAAAGTTCAAATTTTCAAGCTAGAAAGGTTGTCCGCAAAAAGCGTTAGATTTGCTCAATGGTTTTGTGGAAAAAATGAAAATTGCTGTCGGTTTATTGACATTCCCTCTGAAGGGGCGGGCCGCTATGGTCCTAAGCCCCTCTTCGGCTGAAAAAGTATGGGTTAGAACAAGGAATTTGGATAAAGGAAGTTGTCCGTGGAAAGTACTGTCCCAGTATTCACCTTTTGGCTCAGGAAAACCGCGGAAAAGCCTGAACCAGGCAGTCGGCCGGGCCGGGAATCTTACTGAGGGTCTCCCGAATGAAAGTCGGGCGTGGTAACTGCGGAACCACCTCTCTCGGTCGGTCTTATGTCAGATCCCTCTTAGGACTCCAGTTCTCAGTTTCTGTGATAAATTCTATAAAGAAAACATATCTAACTTTTGCTTCTGGTTTTTGTTGTTTTTAAAGCTTATTTTGCCGATGAATTATTGAGATACCCCTACATTGCAAAGCGCATTAAAATTGGCCAAACCACTCGATAGATAACAACCGTACACAGACATATACCCAACCCAGTAACCTATCCACAGACAGACCTACTGCAACTGTAGGAAAGTGTAGTAACCTAACAACAAGTAAAATTTTCAAATGCTACCTATCATAACAATGTTTTTAAATTTTGGGTAACACACGTAAACAGGTAGTTACTTTCTTATTTAATAATGTCCTCTTGTATCAAACTTCAGTGTCGAGAACCTATTTAACGTTCTTAAGAAGGTTACTGTCTAATCTGATTGATTGATAAATGTTTCTTGCTATTAAAATTATTTTTTATGAATTTTTAAGGTCTCCCTTCCGTGGATCCGCGACTGAAGGTAACGAACACATCAAAAGGTACATTTTAAGACAACAAAAGATTCGAATCGCGACACCCACCGACCCACAAAAATTTTAAATGGCAAAGGGATCGAGTGACATAATTTAAAAGCTCTTTTAATTCTACGTGGAATATGCTATTTTCTTTTAATTTATATCAATTTAAATTTAAATGATAGATGATTAAAAGTTATATACTTGTTAGAAAACAAAATTATTTTTTTTAAATGAAAAACCCACAAAACGCAGAATAGAGGGCAACATCCTTTTTTATTATTGTCAAGATCTTTTAAACATGGTTTAGATTCTTTTGAGTTCTTTATTTTTAAAAATGTATTTATTTTTCTAATAAATAACATTTATCCATCTATCATTCTAAGTAGAGTCGATGAATTTTAAAACTTAAAAGAAAATAACCTACCATAAGCAGAATGAAGACAGCTTTTAAGTGATGTGTCACTCGAACCCCTGCAACATTTAAAATGTTTGCGTCACTGGAGCTGGACGTCGCTATGCCACTTATAATGCGAATAGAATTTTTTGTTGGTCTAAAAATGTAGTATTCTTGGTGTTGGTTACGTAACCTTACTTTTATTTCGCAGAACCAGTATTTTAAAGTTAATACGGCGAGGGGGGGGGTCATAGACGCAGTATATAAAGTATCTACGTTGTATTGATATATTAAAGTCTACAGTAATGACTTTAAACTTAATGAGTTACTTGGTTAATGATGACAGTGAATATAAATCATTTAGTTATTCATAATTGCTCACTTTTAAAAAATGTATTACAGTAAAACGAGGGGGAATTTTAGCAAGTTAGTTAGTTTGACATTTGTCAATGTGAGACTTTTAAGTTCGCCATAATGCGATTCGAATTATTCGTTGGTTTAAAATGTAGTATTTTGGGTGTTGTATTAATACGTATATCTCTATACAGGGTGTTCCGAAACTCGCGGACACGGACTTTGGGACGGTATTCCACTATATAAACTGAACAAAAAGTTCCCCCACGATTTTTCGTTTCGACTAATATTTTTGGAGTTATGAAAGTTTTGAAAACTCTGAAAATAATCAAAAAAATAAAATTCAAACTCAAATTTTAGTGTTTGATCATGCACTGAAAATAAATCTATGATACATTTCAAAAACAAGAGATAGTTCAAAACGATAATTGAGCGGAAAAATTACAAATGTCGTTTAAAGTATTTGTAAAACTCAAATTTACGTGTTTAATTAAGCAGTGGCGCGCTATTAGCTGTCGAAAACAGCATGTCCTTATTTATTTATTTTGTACTTCATTTGTTTGAATTTAGTTCCTAATTTTGCATTGTGCAATGCCACTTATTATATTGAAATCGTTCTAAAGTGCGAAAAAATGGTCGCGTATAAATGTACCGCTTGTCCTGCTTGTGCCATCAGCATATAGTAATACTCTTGGTTTCAAAATTGTCGAACTTCTAACTAAATCCAAACTGCTTAAAACAACATGTCAATTTGAGTTTTTAGACACTTTAAACGATATTTTTAATTTTTCTTCTTAATTATCATTTGAATTATCTCTTGTTTTTTGTAATTTATGATGGATTGATTTTCAGTACTTGATCCAACACTTAAATTTGAGAATGAAAGTTTTTCTTTCTATCGTTATCAGAGTTTTAAAATTTGAATAACTTCAAAAATATTGGTTGAATCGAAAAATACAGGACCAGGAACTTTTTGTTCCGTTTTTTTCGTAGAATATCGCCTCGCAGTCCGTGTCCGCGAGTTTCGGAACACCCTGTATAATGTTTATGTTGGGGGAGGAGACTTTATAGAGACACTGTATACAGATAAACACACACTCACTAGTTTAACGAAGAAATTTCGTTAAACAGTACCAATTGTTTTAGGAATGGAAAATTTGTATATTTATTGTTTGAGGCTTTCGCGGTTTCTCGAACTGTCAATATTACAATTTACTTTCGGCTTAGACCGCCTCGTCATTTGGGAACTACACCCAGCATAATCAGGTAAGGACCGACCTGTAGCTTGTCCGCCTTTACAAGCATTTGCTCTAGAAGTCTGAGCAATGTTTGTTCATAGGCCCTGCCTGCCTGAACAGGGCCGTGTGCTTAGCTTATATAAACCTTGGGGCGGACAAGGATTTGATCTTCATGTATTTTGTTTGCCAGGACAATAATACTTAATCGGTTTATGCCTGTTAGCTGTTTGTGAACCCATACCAACTAACGTTTCGCAAGACATTGCAGCTTGCATCTTCAGAGTGAATGAAACACTGAATTCAAATCCGGGAAGCGGAGATATTTAAACCTCGTTAACCCAGTCGGGCAGAACGGCGGAGTTCTGGTTGGCTTTCACCGTTGGGCAAAGACGGATCCGGTGGAGCGTGATCGTGAGATCGATGATGCTTAGGAGTCCTCAGAGGATAAAGAGAGACTCAGTAAAGCTTGAACTCCGGTAGTTTATCCTCTGAGGACAGCTAACAGTCATAAGCCGATTAAGTATTATTGTCCTGGCAAACAAAATACGTGAAGATCAAATCCTTGTACGCCCCAAGGTTTAAATAAGATAAGCACACGGCCCTGCTTAGGCAGGCAGGACCTAAGAACAAATATTGCTCAGACTTCTAGAGCAAATGCTTGTAAAGGCAGACAAGCTGCAGGTCGGTCCTTACCTGATTATGCTGGGTGTAGTTCCCAAATGACGACGCGGTCTAAGCCGAAAGTAAATTGTAATATTGACAATTTGTATATTGATAATTACAAAAATTTTGATTGTTTTAAAAAGTATCCTATGACATAATAATGATACTTAGTCTTTAAGTCAAGTTGCTAACATATTTTAGGGTCGCTAGATTCAGTCTTTTTTAAGTGTAAGGTGCAAATTCTCAGTATGACGTCACTAACAGAACAACCGATATAAAATTCAATTAAATTCTAAATGTTACATTATATTAATATTGTGGTTTGACAACTATCGCTTTCACAATTTCAATGAGTATGAACCTTTAGATGAATATTGTGTAGGAAAATAATTAGGTTTTCTAACTAACTGCAAATCGATGTGATTTTCAGAAATATGTACATTTATTGAAAGAAAATGGTGTAGCAGTATTGCATGGTGTTTTAGTTATAGGTATTTGTGCTATCTGAATCGGCCAAAAGCTGTTACACTAGTATGCAAATTTTCAAGCACCTCTTTATTTAAATGTTCTAGAACTGTGTTAATGTAACTTTTTTTTTTACCTTCAAAAGAAATATACTGGAAAAGATAACGTTAACAATTAAGCAAAAAAGATATTCGCGCATAGCTAGTTAATTTATTTAATTCTAACTTTGATTAAATTATATACTGTTGGGTTTTGGATCAATCCGGTCAATTATGCAATTACTCTCAAATTTGTTAAACTTGTTTGTTCATACCAGTTTTAAAACAACGTTTCGGCCGGTAAACAAAAAAGGGCATGGATAAAAAACCGGGAAAATAGCCAGCGGAAAAATACCGAGGAAAAGAAACTAGAAAAAAGCCGAGGAAAAAAGTCGTGGAAGAAAAGCCAAGAAAGAACCGAAGAAAGAGACAAATGATCGAAACAGGTCGCTGGTACTTTCCCATACGTTTCACATTTTAAATATTCTTGTGCCAATAAATGACACTGTTTTAATAAAAATTGAAGCAAGAAAAAAATAATTCAAAAAACGTAATGCCTCAGGGTGTCTTCAGTTTGCGACAGCCTGTGCAATACGATGTCGTATACCGTTTCAGAATAGTAAAGTTACGATAACTTCGGCTAAACCTATGGGAGCACGGAAACCGCTCGCCCTACGGCTGATTAGATACGCCTCGGACTTTGGACCGAAAATCCCTATGAATACTTTGTTTGAAGAGTTATCTAAATATGCGAAGCATGAAAATAGTTATTTGTGCAACTAGTGCGCGAAATGATACTTGAGCGCACGAGAATGAAAGATGTATGACGAGGTGTTAGCCGAGTGTATCGCGCAAATGTTGAACATGTAATTTTTCAGCCGATTTATTAGAATTAACATTAGTTCTGTAATTATTACAATGTTTTCAATGTTAACGACGTCATTGTAGCCATCAATTTACGATGACAAATTGGATGTGTATAATTTCATAAATGTAATTCTGTTTGTTGGAAAACAAAAAAAAAACTGTTTAATTCTTGGGGGGCCCCAGGGTGAAATTTAAGAGATTAGTAAAAAATAATTTTGTAGTGCTCGAAAGCTCTATCGGCTAACAAGGTTTTAAAAAATGGCGAGGGTAGCTTTTTATGAACAAAGTTTTGAAAATGTTCAAAATTTTGAGTGAAAAATCTAAAAAAGTTTCTCAAAATTTTGAACATTTTCAAAACTTTGTTCATAAAAAGCTACCCTCGCCATTTCCAAAAATATTTCATCACGTGGTTATACTTATTAAGAGCTAGTAAGTAACATGATATTTTGTATTGATTGGATATTTCGTTTTTCTGGAATCTGGCATTAAAGTCAAAATTTTCCATAATTCGTTGCGTGCCTTCGTTTTGAAGATACAGCATTTGGAAAAAAAAAACATTTTGATTTGCCTTTAGATGCACTACAATGCTATGTTTACAAAATTTCAAAAAAATGTTTATACAAAAATGCATATCAAAAAAACATGTCTCGTTTCCGGTTCTGGTTAAAGACTTTAAAAACTACCTGCAGCTAAAAAACTTGTACATACCAAATTAGTTAAAAATCGGTTAAGGGGTTCGGAGATATAGAGAAACGAACGCACCCACGCAGTATTTTTCTTGATTTCAGTTTTTATTGTTAAATTTAGTTTTAACCGAAAACCGGTTCTAACGATATCAAATACATAATGATCAAGATCATTAACTAGGGCTGTGCCATACGAACATTTCTGTATTGATTTAGTTGTATCATTGATTGTCAGTGTATCGAAATATTGATATGTATTGTTATATCTAAGCATCGGTACGTATCAATATATTGATAGGTATCGTTGTATCAGACATTTTCATATCACATGTTCATATTTATGTCAAAACACTACTATCTACTGGCTGTCCACCGGGGAATCACCGAATATTAATAGTAACTTTTAATTTGTAAACAGGACATCAATCATAATCCAGTTTTGATTGGGTTCTTACTACTTACTGGTACGACTGCGATACATAAATTCAATATGCGTCGACTTTTGTATGGTTATTTATCGATATATCAATACATATCGATGTATTGATACATATCGATGACAATACTGATCGATGTATCAGTACGTATCAATATATTGATACGAGTATCGATTTCGTATAGGCTTGTCTAAAGTGTCGTATCGGTACATCGATAAGCCGAGCCAGACCTAGTTATAACGCTGTAAAATAAGTACAACATTACATTTAAAAGGTACATTATATTGTAAGGAAAAGAATGGTACTAATCCACCATTATTAGGTTATGGTCAGAAAAATTAGTTAATCATTTTTCATATTATTTATTTTTAATATTGTCATATTCATGTTCCATTTCTTTTATTATAGGTACATTCTGCTGAAAGCAATGCTTCAACTAGTAGGCAAGATGGACAACACCATTGCATATGGTACGGAGAATGTGGAAATGAGAGATCTCTTCGACAGAATTGTCCCTATAACGGTACTGCAAAGCCCTTAGACAATGAGGGTCAACGTTTCCTAGCGAAATGGTGTCCAGATCTTATGGTAGATAAAGGTGATGGAGTGAGAACTTGTTGTGATACACCACAGCTGAAGACTCTCGACAACAGTATTCTTATAGCTTCAAGTTTCCTGCAAAGGTGTCCATCATGTATGCATAATTTTGTGAAACATGTCTGTCAGTTAACTTGTGCTCCTGATCAGTCGCGTTTCCTCAATGTGACTAATGTGAAAACAACAAATGGTGAGTAAAAAGAAATTGTCTTGTCTAAGTAGTACGAAGACGTATTGTTGTGATGATGGCTAAATCTGGGTTGATGTTATATTCATGAGAATTTTTACAATCAAATATGTAATGTTTTACATACAAGAAACAGTGCTCATTATTGTTTGTTAACAAATAAATAAGATAGAGAAAACAGAACCGAAAGTACGCTAGGAAGGCAACTGTTTATGCTTATTATTAGATGTATGTTGCTGATGCTTTATTTCACTTTCTTAGCCACCAGTTATGAATTATAGTCCAATAGCAAGGATAAAGTGGACTGGACTATCAATTTAAGTTTATATATTAGGTGGTGTTTTACCAGTATCATTACTTATATTTGTGTAGGTATTTACAAGTTGTGACTAGCAGTAATGTAAAAAATCTTTTCAGAAACAAAATATATAATGGGAATCGACTACTACATCAGCAATAATTACATATCGGGTACATTCAATTCTTGTCGTCAAGTTAGTGTACCAAGTACAGGACAACGAGCCCTCGACATCATGTGTGGTTCTTGGGGCTCTTCGAGGTGCACTCCTTTGCGATGGTTCCACTTCATGGGGGATGCTGAAAATAATTTTTATGTACCATTCCAAATTACCTACAAAAATACTACGAAACCTGTGGGCGAATTCATTCCGATGAATGCTTCAATTGTACCATGCAACCAAAGTGTCAATGTAAGTATATTTATTATACATAATTTTTTTGGGTTTGTGTAAATTATCAGTTATATTCAAAATTTAAACTAATAAAAGTTAAAATAAGACAATGGTTTTGAATGTGTATGCTTTATCAGTATATTGTTATCCATACCTTTATCCTTTGCATTTTAAAGCATTGTTTTGTAAACAATGGAAATAAAACAATTTTGTCTAATTGTAGGAACATTATTTTGTCTTTGTGACTACATCGTTTCGCCCTTTACAGCGTTTTCAAACGACTCCTATAGCGTCGCAAAGTCAAAATAAAGGTAGCGAAAGACAAACTAAAGTTAGTGAAATTAGACAAAATTGTTTTATTTCCATTGCTCACTGTTATGGAATTTTACAAAAATAACAACCAAAACCATTAACATTGCAAACTATCAAGATATGAAAAATGAGACTTGAAACTTTTTCTTGGAACTTTTTTTATAGTTATGCCTTTATGCAAGTGCCGCCTTCAAATTGTAATAATGAAATTGTGTTTTTGTTATACTTACACCAGGTGTCAACAGAATCATTAGACAGCCCATATTTTCTAGAATTTTTGAGATTAGGTAATATGTGCTCAAAAGGGCACATTTTGACATATTTGACACATTTTTTTGACTTCCAGTGTCACCGAAGTTAACTCCCAACTTTTGATTTTCAAATGGGACACTCTGTATATTTTGACATTTTTGAAATCCTGAGACAAGTTCTGAAATTCTGCACTATTTAAAAAAAATTGTGAAAATCTGCATTTAGATACCTAGTGTCTAAAGAACGGTGCCATTTGAAAAAAATGACTAATTTACAAAAATGATTTCTTTAGATATGAACGTACGTACCTACCAGAATATTTGTAACAAAATCAATTCAATATTTTTTGTTATCATCTTCGTTCCTTAAAATGATTGGAGCTCGGTCATAGCACTTCAGATTTAAAATAAAAACTGACTCTAAAAAAATCAAATGGGCTTACAAATTTTTAAAAATAATTCATATGTACTGATATTTGTCTCAGGGTTCCGTCATTTTTGGTGAAATCGAAAGTCAAATATGTCAAAATTAGCTGATTTGGGTACATTTTACCTATGGTAAGTTTCGCTGCGATATCTCAAAAACTCTAGAAATCTAATGATTCCGTTGACACCCGGTATAATTATTTTGCCGTGTTTTCTCGAGTTTAAAGCTACAGCAGGGCGAAACATACAAGTTAGATAATCTTAGATCGTTATAAATTGCAATGGAAGATGATTGCTATTATTTATACCACTATATTTACTTTAATGAAAGAAATAGGTATTTGCTAATTATGTATTTTCTATTTTACTTAAAAATAAATAAACTTATCTATGGTTTCTTTTATGTCTAAAACAAATTTTTATAAGCTTGAAACAAATATTCTAAACTGCAGGTACTACACATTGGTCATTTATATGCTTTCAAAACCACCTCCCTAATAAAATATGTATGCATAATAAATGTAGAGGGTTGCCTGAATAACCTCCCTGCTATAAGTAGACAATTAATTATTAAAATATAACTTCGAGACGTAACTTTGCCGCCTACCAGGTGTTTAAATTTTGAGAGGCAACGTATTTTTTTTCACTTTTTAGAAAATAAATTATTACAATTGCGTGCCTAGCATTGACGTGTTTTCATCTATTTACAGGCGGTCAGTAGTCAAAATTAGAAAAATAGTTTAATTATGAAGAAGCTTTCCCATTTATTGATTTATGTTTTGTCAGGGAGTCTCTTCTTAACCAGTATTAGTCTTAAATAAAGATTGAAACTGAACGGTTTTCATTACTTTAAGAGCTAAAACTTTATTGAATTTTTTTTTAAATTAGGTAAATTTATGTAAAATGTTATGTTATTTATTGTTCAAGAAGAGAACCATGTTTAAGTACTATACAGTGTAAATAGTGAAATAGTGGCATTTTACTTCTTAAAAGTAAAGTAACGTGAATTGTATGTTGCAGATTTCAAGTTTATTTTTGCATTGTAGGTACATATAATTGGAAAAAAAAATTTTTTTACTAAACCATATTTAATTACACTGTACTTACTTCAGGTATGTCTCGTAGCAGAGTAATATTATCAATTATATATGTTCCAAAATTACTTTTCAAAAAACTTTAATTGAAGATTGTTTGAGATACAATTTGAAATGAAATTATCTACCTGAAAATATTTTGTGGGTAAAGTATTTAATACCTGTAATTTGGAAAAATGACCTTATAAGCTAATGATGTGGAAGTGAATCCGTTGTATAATTTAAAAAGTTTGTGCTTATTCATTTTGCAACCATATGTTTATCATAAAATAAACAGGATATGATATTTTAAAATTCTCAACATATCCATTTTCTAAATGATAACGACCACAATGAAATAATGATAGAAGACGTCATTTATACATTTTTGTGGGTACAAAGAAAATTAGTAAACTGAGTGTTTTAGAGAGGATAAAAAACCATTAGTAGGGCAAAGTGCTGGTTTAATTTTTATAAATAACTTCTATTTCAATTGATGTAGGTAAAACTAATTACCGCAGCAGGATATTAAATTTGCAACGTATAACGTATTTCAAATTGTCAGAATTTTCATATGTTCTGGATAACGTGTTCATTTCATTTAATATTTGAAAAAGTGTTTATTGCACCATTAGCCCACCTGTTTATTAGATAAGATAATATTATTACTAAGGAAATAATTGACACAGTTTTTAAGTATGGAAGATATGGATATTGTTGGTATAAGATGTGTAAAGTTGATGTGTGATAAAACTTCTAAATCCGATTATTTAAGTACTAACAATTCTATGAAAAACTAAAGATTAGTCTAACAACGCTGCTTTTATAGAAGTCTATTATTTTCATGTGTGCCCTAACTGCCCCTGTTTTGTACCAAACTGACAATGATCAACTTTTGATATAATATATGAGCAGATATAATAGAAAATCATGTGTTATTATATATTTGGAAAATTTGGTTGCAAATGAATGTTTGTTTTTAAGTTGCTCAAATATAAATTACCTGAACCCGTGAGCTACGCCCCACGGTTTTTTGTTACTTTCTTTAAAAAAATAATGGCCATCGCATGTTTCTTGAGTTGCATAATATCAGCTGCGGTTGTATAGCTCTCAAGTTGAGAGGGATGCGGATTTAGTATAAAGAATGTATAAACTAATTGTTATACAGTGAATTCTAATTTAGGTGGAACATAGCAGATTAACATGAAAAACCCGAAATAGCCTTTTTGTGTTCCTAGAAGAATTTTATTACTTGCAGTTAACATAAATGGAAAGATAATATCTTTTTCGCATCAACTGGTGGCAATTTATTTAAAAAAATAATACAAATTATGGTTTAAAGGAATAAATTAATAATAATCAAGTCACTACTGCATTTATGTAATCGGTTGCGAAATCGATTTTTAAATGTCTTTCCAGCGCGCACGTATAGCATTTGCTTCGTAAGCGAGAGGGTATGAGTTCAAACCTTGACGAGGGATATTTATTTTAGTTACTGTAAAAAGACAGTCAGGTTTATATTATTTTATGTAAAACAAATAATTATTATTTTTTAATGCCACGTAACAAAATTAATTAATTTATGGGCTTCAGTTAATGTACCTACTTATTTTTTTCAGCTGTAAAAAGTTTATCCTTAACTTTTTATGTTTCACCTGATTAATTTTGTTATGTGGCCTTAAAAAATAACAATTATTGGTTTTAAATAAAATAATATAAACCTGATTGTCTTTTTACAGTAAATAATTTTTTTTAAATTATTTTTTATCAACGTTTGAACTCTGAACATCGACTCCGCAACCGATGTTATCAATGCACTAGTGGCTTGATTGTAAATAAATAATATATTTAAAGCAGTATTTGTAATACATTTTCAAACAAATTGCCACCAGTTGATGCAAAAAAATGTTATCTTTCTATTTAGGGTGATTGCAAGTAATAAAATTACAAAAGACAAAATGCAGCTCTTTCAGTTTTTGCATGTTAATCTGGCATGTTCTACCTAAATTGGAATTTACTGTATGTGATTTTACTAATATTTTGCCAATTGGTTATTCCTCTCTGTCTGCACCATCCTTTAAAAACACTTCTTACTGACTAGTATTTTTTTCAAGTCGCAGCTATACATTTTTGTCGTTTCTGACTAGTATTTTTTTTCAAGTCGCAGCTATACATCTTTGTCGTTACGCGGCCAATTTGTCTGCGAATCATAAATTGGTCACATTTCTGATCCCCCACCTATCCTATGTAAGTTTCGGAAAACCTGTAACGGGGCTAGCATGTTACCCCATTTGACACCTCTGTGCAGTTTTTCCTTTTTTGCTAATTTAATTTTTGCTCTTCGTTTTTTTGTATATCTCACTCACGAATTGTTTCGTGTTTTTCTGAAACTCCTCGTCGTTTCAGTGCTTCAGTTATAAACCTTGTTAAAATCTAGGACTGCCATATGGATTGGTTTATTATATTCCTTAAGTCACTGCCTAATTAATCACTTGAGGGTAATCCATCTTTAAAAAACCGTTCCTGAACCCTAATTGTTTTAGTGCCTGTATCTTGTGCCTTTAATTAATTCTTTCTTTAATTGTTGTAGCAAATAGTTTATACCTAACTTTGTCTTTATCAAGCTTACCAGGGTATAATTATTTATTTAACCTTTTCTTTCTTTTTTTCATTGTCATCTGGAGCTTTATGAAATTTTTGGCTGTTGTATTGATTTTCATACTTTCCTTGTTCTTCATATTTAACGTTTTGGAAGATTTGTTTTCAGTTCGCTGGTCTGATGACTTTTTGTAAAATTCCATTGCTATTTCTATAATTTCAACACTGCCCGTTCGCTTCAGATTTTCCTCATCTGTGAGATAAGTATTCCACTTTTCATTTCCCTACAGCTCTTTTTTATCTTTCTTGTGAAACCAAGTCCTCTGAAATCTCTTTAATTTTTTTCTTTCCTTCTTAAGTTTAATTTTTTGTCCATTCCCTTTTCTGTATGAGTTCTAATATTTTTGTTAGAATGTTTTCATTCTGACTTTTTTCTCTTGCAGCTTCTTTGCTGTTTGTGTAATTATTTGTTCTAGCTTATTTTATACTTCCTGGATGCCTTTGGCCTTCAAAGTTCTCTTCGATTCTTTTTCCAACATATTATTTAGTAATTTTCGATAATTCTTTGTATACATCACAGCTTGGCTCTGCTTTCTATTACTTATCAGTCTCTGCATCCTTGTTTATACTTATTGTTATCTTTAACATCCTGTGGTCGGTATTAACTTCCAATTGGTTGATAACTTCTGCTTGGCATGTTATGCCAATGTATCTTATGAGAATATAATCTATTCAGGGTGCGAAGATTAAAATCAAGTTAATATAAATCGCTATTTAAATCAAACCATTTATATAAAAAAAAATTGATTTAAATTAATTGTTTTTTGAGTGGGGTGTCGTTTTTATGTCAAGTTCTCCAATTAATACAATAACGTGCGTAATTTGACAGTAAAATTAGAATAAATAGCATTACACAACAATGTTAAACAATTCTCTTCTTAATATATTGTAAATAAAACAATTCTTAACTTCAACAGGTTTTTATTTTATGTTTAAAATAAAAACCTTTTTAAGGATATAATTGTTTTATTTACAACATGAACTTCAACCAAGTAAAGCTAAAACTTATTAATTAAATTATATACTTTATTTGAATGGCATTTATTTTAAAGTAATTTTTGCATCTACATTAAAATAAAAGTTTAATTCTGCACTAAAATTGAAATGACTGGGAGATTGGTGTAGTGGTTAACACCGGTGCTGCTACACTCTTATAGACATGGCTCCAAAACTCGAGCGGTGACAGAATTTTTAAAAATTGGTGCCGTCTATGTTTAGAATCGTTTAGGAATTGTGGTTGAGGTAAGTAGGGTGGGGAAAGATCAGAGTTGCCCAGGTGCGATCCTATGTTCTTTCTTTAAAAAAACATTACGTTACACTTGTTGATATTAAAATATTTAAACAAAAACTGATTCTGCATATAATACTTTATTAGTTTCTACAAGCAACTGAATCTGTTTATGCAAAAAATTCAGTTTAAATAAAAAAAATCTATTTTAATCAAAAAAATCCAATTTAAATCGAATAAATCAGTTTTACCACTTTATAAAAATCACAATTTTCTTTGCATTCTGAATATTTCATTGTTAAATGCGTTTGTTGATTCCCAAGTCCATTTTCTGCTACTGTATGTGCTTAAGAAAGTGCTACTAAAGAGGAATCTGTATTTTATAGAGAAATTTATTAGGTTTGTCCGTCTGTTATTCCTGCGTCTGTACACTTTTCTGTGATTACTCCTAGTTTTTCAAACTTGCTGACGCAATCTCCTACTACCCTTATGTATTTTCACTTTTTGTTTCTTATTGTCTGATCTTTTATAAATTAAATTATGTTAAAAAAGGATTAACTAGCAAGTATTGCTATTGAAAATTGTTCGAGAGTCATTCAACATTAACAATACTTTGTGTTGTGGCTAGTGATGGAAAAACACTGGGAATTTATTTTTTTAGGGATAAAGTTCAGGTTTTTGTACCCAATAACCCTATTTTTCTTCAAATTTCATTCTTGATTTTTCATAACAATTACAATAATAATTTGAAAAATATTGTATTGATAGTTCCCGTTTTGTAAATTGTGAAAAATGCAAAGACGAGGAAGTAAAATTTATAAAACTGTACAGAGTGAGTAAAAAAAAAAGTATATTTTCTGTAACTTCGTAAATATTGATATGTACTATGAAAAATAGTCTAAATAAAAGACGTTTCTTAAATTTCAGCGTATACTTTGTCGATGTTCAATTTATTATGCATTTAGTTATTTGGTTACCATTGTAACCAATTTCTGTTTTTTAAATGTCCTATATTTTTTTCACATTTTTTAGTTTAGCAATTGGTTTTGTTTCTGATACAACTTTTATCTTATGGGATTACAAAACAAAGCTTTTGAATGAAATACTTTTCCAGTTCAAAAAATTTCTAGTTGTCATAGCAACTAAGACATTATGCGTTACTTTTTACTCGCCATATACAGGGTGCCGGATTATACCTTGCACACTTTAGGAATTTGTAGAACGAAAATAATAGGAGTTGCTTTATAATAAACTTATATATTGAAAACCCAATAGTTTTAGAGATACAGGATGTTTAAGTTACATTATGTTAATTTCCATACTTCAACCAGAGATTTCTTCTGTAAAATTATTTTCAAAATCGTAGATTATGGCTCTTACTTTATAAAAAAGAATGATTGTTATCAGTTGACTGTGGTTAAAATAGAACTTTAGATTCAGCTATTTAGTTTAACTGTCACGTCGGTTTTTAAAGTTTATTCGCCAATCTGAAGTTTTCTGTTAACCACAGCCAACTAACAACGATCATTCTTTTTTCATTTTACGGAAGAACGGTAAATTTTATAGAAAAACTACAAGTATACTTTTTTCTTACAAAATACTAGTAGCTCTTAAAAATGCAAAACGTTTTGAATTGTATTTAGTAGTTACACCTCTGGGTTAAAGTAGAGAAACTAACATATTTAACTTTAACACTCTGTATCCCGGAAATGATTGGATTTTTGATACAAGTGTAAATAGCAAACAACTGCTATTATTTTCACTACTTCTATAAATTCCCAAAGTTTGAAAGTTAAACTTTGGACTACCATGTAAACTACTATTTAATTTTATTTTATAGGAATTTTCTCAGCTGCTCATCACTAGCTGCGGTTAATTAAAAATAATCTCTGCGAGCCTTAGCATTTCCTACCAATACATAATAATAACGAATTTTATAAATACCACATTAACCATATTCAGTTGGTCTTATTTTACCTCAATTATTGTTTCATTGTTTAAATTATTTTTGTTATTACAGAGCAAGACACCAGCTTGCAGTTGTGTAGACTGCGAAGCAAGTTGTCCTGCGCCTAAACCATTACCACCACCAGATGAGCCCTTCGTTATCAAGGGTATAGATGGATATACCTTTATTATGACCATCATTTTCCTTGTGGGTTCTATGCTGTTCCTTATAGGAGTCCTCATATGCCCTAACGCTCATATAGGTAAAATTTGTATTAATATGTTTGTATTTTTGAGTGTGTTGTGTGAATATGGTTTTGGTGACGGCACTAGTGTTTGCTGTGTGAAATATTTGATTTTTAAAAACTGACGTTGGCAGAAAAGCTTCATCAAATATTATTTGCGGTAATATTGTGGTAATAATAATTTAAGAAACTTTTTGATGCTTGCTTATAAAGAACACTTTTGAAGTTTTTCTGCAAACAATAATTATTGATATAATGTAATGTAGCACCTTGCACTATTTTGAATTTCGACGCTCATAATTTTTTACGTGCACTTGTAAATTCATTTTTAATAATTTTTTTTCAGTAGTACTCGTAGTTTAGGCATTCAAAAGTAATATAATTATTATCGGGCTTTTTTTTAGAATTATTAGTGCCATTAAACATATTTAATTTTTGTTTTAAGATCAGTCATATTTATTTTCAGGTTATGTATTAGGCAGAAATACAGATGTTTGTGAAGGAGAACATAATACAGCGCAGGAGTGCAAAGGTATCAAAATTGTGTGTGAGGTTCGATGTCAGCTTTTTTTAAAAAATTTAAAATTAGTGCGCGAGCAAGGTGGCACTTTAATAACTTAATCTGCTAACTTTCAGCCGTCTGCAGCTTTTTATTTTAGCAAAGATAGGATAAAAGACATGTTTTTTCTAATTAAATTCAAGAAGTATTTTCAAATAACTACTTTTTTGGTTTATAATTTCACGATATTTAAGTTATTATCTGAATATTTTGTTAATAATGACCAAAAATATTTCACTTACTTTCTCTTTTCTGTTTTTTCATTTTAGGGTATTAAAAGGTCACCACCTTGTTTATTATTTCTGTTAATTCCAAATTTGGTAAAAATGTTCAACCCAAACTTTTGAATATACCGTTAAGAATATTTCTTGCTTCTAGATGAAGCTTTTACAATTGGCTTTCTTCGTAGTATATCGCATTCCTGTTCTGTGCTATTTTCATGTCGAAAACATTTTGCTAAGTAAATTCTTAATTATACCCTTGTTAGCAAAATAATAATTGTTTCCACAAGTGGGTTTTGTAAATTATAGCAAATTGTAGTCTATTTTTTATAAATCTGCTATGACACTGCCTATTTCTATTGAAGAATTCCCATGTAGTAAATAATATGGCATAGTTATAAATTTCGTTAGAAGTATTTTCATTCAATAAAATACCCATTTTTTAGTTTTAAAATTAACATATAACATTTTTTTTAATTTCATTGAATGTTTCATTATTAAGATATGAAAGCAACATATGAACATTTTTTTATTTCATTGAATATTTCATTATTATTTTTTAAATTATAATTCGTGGAAATCTATCTCTTGTATATAATTTCTTTTCTTTTATTATTTAAATATTGTAATTTACATCCAGAACTTGCTTGAATTATTGTTTTTTATTATAATATTTGATCTTTCTAGTATCATTGTTATTCGCCACTTCCCACATCTAACAGCCGATTGCACAAATGAATAAATAATTGTTTTTAAAAGTACATTTGATAATATGTTTTATCAGAATGGTAATTCTATTAAATTAAAGCAATCAACAAAAATATAAAAATAATTAATTTATTCTCATATGGAATGTATTATATCGTAGACTAAAATATGTACTCTTTAGATCTCTGACTAATGGTAATGTTATCATTTGGATCACATGTTTTTGGAATCTATTATGTGATACTATTTCTTAATCTGATAAACTATAAATTTTGCCCCCTTTTTTAATATCTGGCCAAACTTGCCGAATAGCAGGTTACTATCCGTTACATCTCTTCTCTGGTCGTGAGTAATTTAGCTTAAACAAAAATATTGTATCGCCCCCGTTTATTAAATAAAGGGTTATAAATGTTTGATTTTCAAAAGTTCATAGAAGGCGTCACAGAGAAATTAGCAGAATGGGACACTAACTAAATGGTAACTCATTTCAACTCTATAAGTCTATAAAATTTAAAAAAATCGTGTTACCAGTTGGTTAGCAATATTATTTGGAAAATTTTAAAAACATTGAGAATTTTGTCATTTTATAGTTTTCATTCTTTTCAAGATTCTCCTATAAAGTAAGGCTATTGTAATAACGAAAGTTTGTGCCGATCTGGCAACTCTTTTTTGAGTCTTCTATTATATACTAATCATAATTTCACAAATTTAATTTTTTGAAAAAAATGCTACTAAACCACAAACTTACATACTAAGAATGACGGCGGGTACCCAGGTAGTACCCGATAATATCCTACCCGGTTAAAATAATCAATTAGTCGTTACCTGATAATTACCTGTTATCCGATCATAACTCATTACCAGATCATTACCTGTTACTTGATTATAACCTGTTACCTAATAATTACCCAAAAACTACTGGTTACTTTTTAAATACCTGTTACCTAATAAGGTTACTGAATAATTAACATACTTCATACTCGTTATATTCGTCAAAAAGTGGTAATTGATACTTAAATTCTGTTAATAAAACCATTAATGTTAATTCATAATTGATGTAGTCTGCTTTACTATGCTTTAAAGCAGAGGTCAGCAATCTTTTTACCTCCATGGGCGGGTTAACTAGCGGTTAACAGGTAACTGGTAATGGGTAATTAAAACTGTCGGGTATTATCATCTTTACCACATACCCACCACCCACAGAAATACATTTTTTAAAAACCGTTTTTCGGAGTTTGTGAATTTCCAAAACACGTTTCCTTCAAAATATGATTATTAAAATTTTTTATGAAATCAATGCTAACGGTTACTACTGAAATTATAGAAGATATATGAAGTGACCCCATTAAAATAGACCAGTTTAATATTAATGTTATTTTATGATTACGGTTGCTGGCACCTAGGACAGACTATTTCGATCAAACCCACTAAGCCTAAGGAGTATTTAGTCTATGATTATAATATGTATGTTTAGAATTGGTTAAATAGGTTTTATACACATTTGATTTCAACTATTAAGTTAAGATGGAAGTTACAAATATAAGCATTGTGGTTCATCACCATAATCACCATATTAATATTAATGTTAAACAAATCAGGCAAGTTCGTGATACATAATCATCTGCTTTGAGTTTTGTTACTACTTCAACAATTTGCAATGCATGGACTCAATGGATAAAATTATAATATTTAATGTATTCTTTTATTTAATATGTGAAGTGAATACAAACGTGCATTTCGTATTTGTACAGCAAATAAAGATTTATTTTCTTTTTATACAGATGCAATAAATAAAGTGGCGCATCAAAATTATTTTTAAATTTAAAAGAGAAACTAAAAATATTGCAAGTCTTAAATATGTTCTCAACAAATACACTACATTCATTGCATCCGTTTCACTTACCATGTTAAGTTTATTTTTCTTTTTCTTTTTTGCACTTTATTTGAATGGCAGTTATAAGTACTTTATGATGAACGTAATAATTTTGTAGGCTTGTTTATGTGTCATTTTTTAAAAATAGTGTTTGGCATTACTGGTAAGAATACTAACAAACATTTTTGATTCGTAATAATTATTTCTTGGATGTGTGCACATAAACATGTTCCTACATTCTAAGAAATTGGAAATTAGTAATTCTATTTTATTGATCTACATAACCCACATTTTTTTGCCTTTGTATATAATTTCTGATTGCATGAATGCAACTTTTAATTTGAGAAATCAGAAAGGTTAGGTATATTACTGAATGAAGTAAAATAGAATTGCAAACGTCCATTTAATACACCATCTACGTAGATAGTGGAATGATGTGTGTGGTGTGGGGTTGCAGTGGGTCTAGTACGTGGGCAAGGGTCAGAAGAGGTTTCGCGACGCCTGGCTGACAATAGAAACTCATCCCGCACTGCTCTGGGGGACAGTGAGGACAGCCCTCTGCAGTCTAAAAGATCCAGTATGTTAATCAATTTAACTGTTATTACTTGCACTTACATTGCATGCGCTTTATTTACTGTTACTTCTATTCTTGTAGATGGCTTGCATGATGTTTGTTTATTGTTTTTCTTTAAAAACTACAACTGGTTAAATACAATTTTTTTAATGAGATACAGCACGTGGTAGGTGGTCTTGGGATTATTGAATGAACATTCTGTTTACACAACAATTCAAGGCCTTATTAATTTTTTTTAGTATAATAACTATTGCAATTTTTAAAGAAAAATTGTGCACTCTGCTTTTATTCACACCATTGTGCTTACTTATGCAACAAGTAAATGCGGTCAGTGATCCGTAAAATGTAGTTTATAGAGGGTGATTCATTTAAGTCGCTATATTAATTTTGCCCATACACATTTTTTTCTACAGTTTATAGAGGTTTCTGTTCCCTAAAAAATTTATAAATTTTTAACTCTTAAATAATAATTTCAAGAAACAAATTTGATAAACTGTCCCATATGCCATAAATAAATAGAAGCCTGGGACTTTTTTTTGATATTTTACTATTGTTTATTTGTTTCATGAATTGCCTTATTGGGTTTATTTTGTTCTAAAACATATTTGCAAAACAAATAAACACTGTGGTTCCAAAACTAAGAATATATTTTACAAGTAATTTACACTGAAGCTGAACATAGTAAGGTAATATGTTTTTAAAATGCTCACCATTCACTGAACATAAACTCTTTGAAAAACAGTTGAAACAAATTGACTTAAATTTATAACCTGCTTTGTATGGAACAGTTTATTGTTTCTCGAAAAATGTTTCATGTAACAATGCAAAATTTTTATGTGGCTGAAAAAAAAACAAAACATCTGGAAAAAAAAAACATATGGTGCAATTTAAACACATTGTTAATATTGTCACAACTCTCTTACATTGCATGATATAAAAATCATTAAGTATGTTACAGAATAGTGTAGTGTCAAGCAACTTTCATTACGAATAAGAGTAAATACTTCCACGACTCACCCCATATACAGATTAGCATAGATACTATTTTTATTTGATGTAGTTAATAAAATTATCAAAATCTATTTTACACCTTTACACCAATTTTTATATTTTTAATTAGTTATCATTTCATTTTTGTAGTTCTCAAAATATTTAATTTTGAGTAATGAAAATAAGTACGCAAATAGCTAAATAGATGCATTTATCATTATATGTATATGTACGCAGTTATAAATAGTAACATAAAATGTTTCACATACAAGGTGTCCCATATATTACACTCCCATACGAAACTTTATTAACTGTATCTTTCTATATTTATCAATTCCAGCTTTACTTCGTTAAAGTCCATATTTAATGAGTATCTGTATATAAAATACTTAATCACTTTAACAATATCTATCTATTTTAACTATTTTTACCATACGGATGAAATAAAGGCAACTTTTTGTATTTCTTTCCTGTTAGCTTTGGCTCTAAAATTTCTACAAGTTTCAGTTTACATCTGCTACCTAATTAGACTACTCTTTAGTCTTTTCTGTATAAAATCCTTTTTTGTATGCTTTGGCATCTAGTGGAAACGAGTGATAAAGAAAAATTAATAATAATGTAGTTGCAATTTATCTATTCAAAAATACTATTCATTATTTTGCTATACTGGGTGTCAACGAAAGAAGTCTCATCCCCTTTTTTTTTATTAATATAATAAAATAAAATTTTGGGAAGTTACTATGCATATAAAACCACATGACATCTACTTCAATTGTTTTGCACAAACCAGATTTTGCCGGAAATGACGTCTTCTTCTTCTTCTCCATACACGGTTTAGACCATTTCGATCTGTTCCGGCTCCTTCTTCATAGTTGATCTGACCATCTTTTTCGTGGTCTTCCTATAGCTCTTTTGCCTCTTGGACGGTAATTCCATGCTTGTTTTGGTATGCGATGCTCTGCCAGTCTATCTAGATGTTCTTTCCAGTTTGTTCTATACTGTTTTATCTTGTCGTTTAAATTAAATATGCTAAGTTGTCCCCTTACCTCCACGTTAGGTATTCTAACTCTTAATGTATGTTCGCTTATTCCTCTGAGATATCGCATTTCCGATGTTTGTATTCTGTTCTGTTCCTTTGCCTGTAATGTCCACGCTTCGTTTCCATACATAAACGTTGGTAGTGCCATTGTTTTGTATAATTTTATTTTTGATTCAGCTCCAGCTTTTCCTTGTCATGTTCTTTTAATGGTTCCGCACATCCAGTTAAATCATGCGACTTTGTAGTCTATATCCTAAGAATTTAAAGCTTCTTGTTTGTTCTACAGTTTGGTTTTCGATTATTATTTTTGATTTAACTGGATGTTGGCCTTGGAAAGCCATTGGATATTTCGAAGTTATAATTTTTTATGATATTGTTGAAGTGACCCCAATTTCCTTATTTCAAATGGAAAATGGAACACCCTGTATATTTTTACATTTTTGAAAGCAGAATTAAATTCTGAGTACAGTGGTACACTTCAATTGTTTTTCTGACAATTCGAAAATTTTTAATTGCAATCTTCTGTTTTACGTCGAGAGTGCCATGACGGGAAGAAAATTGTTTCTATGAAGTCAATTGTTACTTTAAACATAATTTTGGAAATTTGAAGTTCATATTTTTAAAATAGATCAAGGTTTTCAAATGGAACCATATTTGGCTCATTGTGGTTTTTAAATGAGCATTTTGTAGCCGTTACAATGATGCTCATAAATTGATATTTTATTAAGAGATTTTGTGAATAAATAATTTAGAGTTGATAAATAATTACAATTAATCTGCTCGCCCTACATTTAAAAGACAAAACAACATCACTACGTAGATTGTCTTTTAATTTTGAAACAAATACTTCGGAGTGATGTTGTTTTGTCTTTTAATGTAGGGTGAGCGGATTAATTATAATTATTTCATTCAACTTCTTCTTCTTATAGTGCCATACCCTATTCAGGGCGTTGGCTACCTCTCTCCTATGTCTGTGTTTGGTGCGCGGCGATAGTTAATTTGCACAGACAGACATAGGGGACCTACAGTTTAACGTGGGCTCCGAACCACAGGAAATGCATGCATTTCTTCTTCAGAGAGGTTTTTTCCTGGGGAAAAATCTACCTCGCTGGTTTCCCGATGCCTTGCAAGGGAGAACGACCGAGCTGGGGATTGAACCCGGATCCGCTGCACTGGTAGCCCGCGCGCTTACCGCTGAGCTACAGCCGCTCTAATTTTTTTTTTCAATCAACACGAAATTAAATTAAATTTATTCACAAAATCTTTAATAGAAAATCAAGTTATGGGCATCATTGTAACGGCTACAAAATGCTCTATCTAAAAACCACAATAAGCCAATATATTACGTTTGAAAATTTTGACTTATTTAAAGAAAAACTGTTTTTGCAAGGTGTGAAGCTCCCTTATTTTTAAAGTAGCAATTGACTTCATACGATTCATAACATTGCAATGACACTCTTAATGTGAAACAGAAAATTGCAATTAAATATTTTGGTACTGTCAGAAAAACAATTGAAGTATACTACTGTACTCAGAATTTGATCTTGATTTCAAAAATGCTAAAATAAACAGGGTATCCCATTTGAAATAAGGAAATTGGGGTCACTTTTGGCAAAACCGTAAGTTCAAAACAATTGAGTAGACATCATATCATGTGGTTTTATATGCATAGTAACTCCCCAAAATTTTATTTTATTATATTAATAAATAAAGAAAATAAAGGGGGTGAGACTACTTTTGTTGACACCCGGTATTGAGAAATAATTGGTTAATGGAGTTCTCAATTTTTATTGTTGTTGTCTAGTAACCTTTTTTTGAAAAAATCTTATTCTGTAATACGTATTATTCATGAAATAACAAATGTAACTGCAATTAATTATTACATAAATTGCTATTTTTCCTGAGAGATATTGCAAAAAGTTTCATCTGCATGTTGACATTTTACAATTACAGACTTTGCGACAACTTAGGATCGTAACTGCACTGCAACATGCGAATAATGTCGATCATTTTCAATAACATTTGCAGTGATTGAAAATAGTCAAAATGCATTGTAATTAATCATGTGCAATATAGTCATTAGAAATGTCATATGTAGCTGCTATTTTCTTGTGATAAACTTAGGGTGGTAGTTAACTAGTATTGAATTGAAAAATCAGAATCACTAATTGTATTATTTGTGTTAATTTAATGAGCTCTTGTTACATTATCTTTGAAATATTATTTGATATAATATTAATATATATTATTTTATTTCCAGTGTACTAAATTGGACACCTTGTATTAAATGTATGTTTGTGAATCATGTTTAAGAATTATGTGTAAGGTGTATTATTGTGGTTTTGCTGTCATAATGTAAAGGACATCCAAAAAAGGGGATCAACAGCAGCTATTAAATTTTGGATTTAGTGATACATTGTTTAATATTAATATTGTTATAAATGTTTAGGTGTAACGTCCGATGGTGACCACGAAATGGACACACATTCAATCAGCAAGATGCCAGGTGAATACGAACCAACATCCTCTTTTATTGAAAAACTTGGAGCAAACACAGACACATATCTGCAAAGGTTTTTCCAGTTCTGGGGCACCAAATGTGCAGAAAAACCGTGGGTGGTTTTATTTTTTGGAGCTTGTCTTGTAGTTGGTCTAGCACATGGAGTGAAATACTTGAAAGTTACAACGAATCCTGTGGAACTCTGGGCATCTCCAAATTCAAGAAGCCGGGTAGAGAAAGAACATTTTGACAGCCACTTCGAACCGTTTTATAGAAATGAACAGATTATAATTCGAGCTGTTGGGTTACCATCTATTGAACATCCAACAGGAAATGGTCTCTTAAAATTTGGTCCCGTGTTTAATGATACATTTTTGAAGGCAGTGTTTGATTTACAAGAGAAAATTAAAAAGATTGGTCATGATACCGATCATTCGTTTGATAAAATTTGTTTTGCTCCTTTGAGGACTAAAAATCAAGTTAAAACTGATGCGGAAGAATGTGTTGTACAAAGTGTTTGGGGATATTATCAGAATAGTATGGATACTTTTGAAGAAACAGACACAGATGATGATGGCTACGAAGTTAATTATTTGGATCATTTTGTTGCTTGCACTCAGTAAGTATCGGAGATGGTCAAATTTATTAATTTAATATTTAAATAATTATATAAAAAAATGTGGAAAAGGTTTTACTTTTTGTGCAATACTCTCGATAAATTATAAATTATATTTTGCTTTATCTCATAACTGTAGAAATTATTTTTTTTACAGGAATTCGTACAACATAGACTGTCTAGCACCATATGGTGGACCCGTAGATCCAGCGATAGCTGTTGGTGGTTTTCTAAAAGAAGGCGAATATCTCTCTGATCATCCAGACTACAAAAAGTCCTCTGCTATTATTTTAACTTTCCTTGTTAACAATTATCACAACAAAACAAAACTTAAACCAGCTATGGAGTGGGAACGCGAATATATTCAATTTATGAAAAATTGGACGGAACATGAGAAACCAGATTTTATGGATGTTGCATTTACTTCTGAAAGATCCATTGAGGATGAGTTAGATCGCGAAAGCCAATCTGATGTTATTACTATTCTCATCTCTTACATCATTATGTTTGCATATATTGCCATTTCGCTCGGACAAGTACATACTTGTAGTCGTCTATTAATTGATAGTAAAATTACTCTTGGTTTGGGAGGTGTGTTGATTGTTTTGGCCTCTGTTGTTTCTTCAGTTGGATTGTTTGGCTTTATTGGAGTATCAGCTACACTTATAATTATTGAAGTTATTCCCTTTTTGGTATTAGCTGTTGGTGTTGATAATATCTTCATTTTGGTGCAAACACATCAGCGAGAAGGCCGTAGGCCAAATGAAACAATTCCTGAGCATATTGGCCGAATATTGGGGCAAGTGGGACCATCGATGCTGTTAACCAGTGTATCAGAAAGTTGTTGTTTCTTCCTCGGTGGCCTTTCTGATATGCCTGCTGTTCGAGCTTTTGCGTTATATGCAGGCATGGCTCTTTTATTAGATTTTATACTCCAAATCACATGCTTTGTCAGTTTACTTTCGCTAGATACAATTCGTCAAGCTAGTAACAGATTTGATATTTGTTGCTGTCTTAGAGGTTCAAAGAAAGATGCCCCACCACCAGAGGGACAAGAAGGCCTTTTATATAGTTTCTTTAAAACTTTATATGTTCCTATTTTAATGAATAAATTTGTCCGAGCTCTCGTTATGATTGTTTTCTTCGGATGGCTCTGTTCATCAATTGCTGTTGTACCTCATATAGAAATTGGCTTGGATCAAGAATTGTCTATGCCTGAAGACAGTTTTGTATTGAAATACTTCAAATTTTTAAACAGTTATTTATGTATTGGCCCTCCCACTTACTTTGTAGTCAAAGGTG
This sequence comes from Ctenicera cuprea, assembly GCA_958336395.1. Taxonomy (NCBI): domain Eukaryota; kingdom Metazoa; phylum Arthropoda; class Insecta; order Coleoptera; family Elateridae; genus Ctenicera; species Ctenicera cuprea. The sequence goes on along the minus strand of OY284489.1, from coordinate 27,261,717 downwards.
GCCTAAATTATAGTGACACAAAATCACAAAATCTAGTATGTAGTGGGCAGTTTTGTAATACTGATTCACTGGTTACGCAACTCTATGTAGCTTCAAAATCACCAAGTGCAACATATCTATCAAGGCCTAGTTCGAGTTGGTTGGATGATTATATTGATTGGTCGGGGATTTCATCATGCTGCAAGTACAACACCACATCTGGAGGATTTTGTCAACATTCAGATGAAAGTAAGTAATAGTTGTAATTTTTTTAATTTTTTTTATCCAGTAGTAAACAAATTAATCGGCAACTGAGTTAGTCTTGTTCTAAATCAGTTACCTACATGTTAACAGGGCATATTGTTAGAGCACAAAAAGAGAATGTTCAAGAAACATAATTTTGTATTAGAATGGTGCAGCATTTTTTTTTTACTGTATTTGTACTCATTTATTTGTACATTGTGCAAATTCAATTTTATCTCAGAATTCAATTGTGAACGAATTTTTCTTATGTTTCGTCAGTTACACTGTGTATATGGATGATTAAAAATATATGATCATAACTGTAGCGGGTGATCAATTATGCAGTTTGCAGTACAAAAAATAAATATACCCGTGTCCCATTCTGAACTGTTACTAAATAATGAACAGAAGTCTTTATTTAAAATCGTTAACAGTTTACATCTACTTCTATTAGAAAATTGCATGAAAAGGCAGGTTAAATTAAGTTGAAATTAAAACAATGCTCAAAGTGATTGCTTTCACTTCTTATACATACTTCACCGTTGAGTTGAATTCCGAAGTTTTTTGGGTCTTCAACTAATTTCTGTAGCAACTTTGTGAAAAGGTGATTTATCAAATGGTTGCAATTTTCCTGATATTATGTCGACCTGGGGCTTGTATTAGAACTTTGAACATCTCTTGTAGTTACCTTAAATAATTTTCTTTTGTTTTGTTATTTTTTACCTTTATACTTGTGTATTAATCGTTCTTGTTATTTTTTATTCAAGTTTTTATGCCTATAAATTTTCAGCCATTTTTTTGTCTTCATTATTGTTCAATTTAAATTTAAACAGCATTCATCCCTATTAAAGTTTTAAAAATTAGCAAATCTATGCAAATTGCATAATTATGTGACAATCATTTTCCCAGCCTACCTTAAGCCAATTTACTACAGCAAATGCTGCCACATGAAAAATTGTTCTGTTTAACTTTTTTGTTTACCTGTTTTTGAGTTATGACATACTAAATTTTTTTAAATAAATTATTTTCTTTCTAGTGTTAGATTAGAGTATTTTTCTCTGCTTTATAAATATGGGATTACTTAAGAATTTTTTAGCAATTATTGGACAATAGCTGCTAATTGCATATTCAGATTGTCTAATATAGGCAATAAAACAAGAAGTATTCTATCTTTATTTCTTGCTGACTTAGGTCTAAAATTTTTCCAACAAGAGATTGTGAAATTGGGTGCCTGTTTGGATGCATATCATTAAATAGATTACAAAAATCTTGGAGCCTTCTTGGCCTATCTCTACAACCTAGCAGCCACCATTGTTAATGTCCACAATACTCCCATAAAGTAAAAAGATGGGTATTAAATCAGCTTAAATATGTCAGATTGCAATTGTAGCCACAGCTATTCTTTTGTTTACCATGTGACATTATCATTTACTTCATTATACATAGAAACATCTATTACTTCATAGTGAACCTGATTAATTTCAAATTACAACTTTAAAAACATTCTGTCTTATGTCATAACTCAGAAACAGTTATACAAAATTGTAACGTTAGCATGTAAATGGCTATTTCCTGAGTAACTTTTATTTGAAACATTTTTTTCAGCAATGAATATATTAACGGCAGAAAATCTATGTCTCCATAATATTGACTCGCTTTGTATAATAAGTAATTAATACCCATCACATTATATCCCGATTGAATGATTAATTATAATTTTGTTAACACTTACTTTTTCAGGTGGTGCCTGTCGTGAATGTGATATAGTACTGCAACCAGATCTTGAGCGTCCAAATGTCACTGGTTTTGAACACTATGTGTCTTACTTCCTGCAAGATAATCCTGATGCAGGATGTGCGAAAGGAGGTCATGCTGCATATGGTCAAGGCGTAAACTATTTAACTGACCCCAAGACACAGCTCTCAACAGTGGGAGCATCATATTTTATGGCATATCATACAATATTAAAAACCTCGGAAGATTACTATGAAAGTATGAGAACTGCTAGATCAATTGCACGGAACTTAACTGACATGATTAATGACCGTGTGAAGTCAGATGGATTAAGTACTACAGGAGCGATAGAAGTTTACCCATATTCTGTGTTTTATGTGTTTTATGAACAATATCTCACCATGTGGCCTGACACATTGAAGAGTTTAGGAATTAGTTTGGCAGCAATTTTTGTTGTGACATTCCTGTTAATGGGCCTAGATTTCTTTTCATCGGTGGTTGTTATCATAACAATAATGATGATCATTATCAATCTAGGCGGTTTAATGTATTGGTGGCACATAACATTGAATGCAGTGTCTTTAGTAAATTTAGTGATGGCAGTTGGTATAGCCGTAGAGTTTTGCTCTCACTTAGTGCATAGTTTTTCTGTGTCTGTACAACCTACAAGAGTTGAACGTGCCTCTGCTGCTCTTACAAGAATGGGTAGTTCCATTTTCTCGGGCATCACATTGACGAAGTTCGGTGGAATAATTGTGCTGGGCTTTGCCAAATCTCAAATTTTCCAAGTATTTTACTTCCGAATGTACTTAGGTATTGTACTTTATGGAGCAGCTCATGGGTTAATATTCCTGCCAGTTCTACTTAGCTATATTGGTGAGTTATATTTCTTGATGATTGGCTTGGTGGCAACCTTTCTGTTCTGTCTCACAGTGGTGTCCGGTGTTTTGTTTTTCTTATTTTATTTGTGATATGGGACTGCTGCTTAATCATTCATAATTAAGAAAAAATTTCATGTAACTTTTCTTCTTGCGCAAAAATTTTATTTCGTTTTTTTTATTTTGCTATTTTTACATAAAAACATTTTGGCAAATAGCAACAAAAATGTGAAATATGTGTAAATTGAAAATAAATGCTAGTTTCTAGTCTCTTCTTATTGATGTATATTTTGGTTGATAACTTGATATACAAAGAACATTTCGACTGCATAGTTCAAGTTTAAAAATTTACATTATTATAAACTTAAAAGCTAAAATATAAAAAATTAATGTCATCTTTGCTCGACAGTTTTTTTCAAAATTATAATTTGTGTCGGTGTCTCCCATTTTTTTTTCTAAATAAATAGAATCAAACATTTGCAGCATAAAAGAGCGATGATGGATCAATTAGACAAAACTGATTTTTTTGTGAAATCGCCATAGCAGCTCTGCACGGTGAATTTTGAGAGAAACCTGTTAAGTTATTAAAACAATTGATGTATTATAGGAGCAATGCCCCTTTACTTAATAAAAATTGTTAAAAATATTACCAGAAAATTTTTAAACCAGATTTATCAACTGTTAATAATTTTTAAAATTGTTTACCTTTTAGTTTCTTCAGAACATATATTTTTTGGTAAAAATTCTTATAACACAGAAATACATAAAAAACTTCATTTTTTTGCATTAATGTTATATAATAAATAATTTTGGGTTTAGCAATAATGGGTTACATATCTATTCTTTTACAAGATATATCGTTAACAGATAGAAAATGTCGCAATTATATTGATACATAAAACAGCTAAAACACAAATAGCTAAAATGTTTGGATCTATTTATAATTTTTTGTTTATTCTTTTTGTCTTTGTTGCAAGCAGTATTAACATGTGTTACTGTGCTAACAAAATAACTATCCTTTCTAATTAAAATTAATATTGGGTAAATGTTGATTAGCATGTGTAATGTATTATCGCAGGTTCCCCAATGAATAAAGAAAAATTGGCCAAACACAATCGGACTTTAAACGGATCGCACATACAGGAAACGTCCCTCAGCAAAGTAAGCATTTTAATGGTTAAATCATTGGTGATTGTTTAATTTAACATACGAATATGCATGACGGGGAGCCTTTTTTGTTCAAAATCTGCCTTTTATTGTATTAATTTAAAGAATAAGATTAATTATTCAGCTTTATTCTTTTGTCATATGCTAACTAGTTTTAATATCTGCATTTTATCATGTGCTTTTTAAAGTATTAAATTAGTATTTATAGTATGAATGTGATTCCGCTGATTGTAAATGGTTTTACTCTAAAAGTAAATTTATTACTACTTTTTGTCATTTCAAACTGAAAGTTTATAGACAAAGCAGTATATGAGTGTTTAAGATAAGGGCCCCATGCAATTTGGATCTCGTAAACAGTAAGTGATAATGATTTGGTTAAAGGAGAAGAATTATTCAGCATCTCAAGTACTACTATGATCCACATTCAAATCTTAGAATTTTTGCTTAATTTTCAGTACAGACTGAAAAAACTAAAATTTTCGGTTTTTGCTATTTGTGTATAATTTATGTATTTTCAAAGATCGCGCAAAACTATTTAGACAATATTAAGACTCTTTGTCCGAATCTTAAATTAAAATTGTTATAGGTTGTTAAAATTATTGACATTAGCTTTACTTTTTTAAAAATGCATCAAAGGAGGCCATGTCAGCTCTTTTTTTCTTTTTTTCTTCTTTCCTTCTGATATAAGGTTTGATGAGTTTATTTTCACAAATAACGGAGTTATTGCGAAAATTTGTTTTTCCATAGTAGGCTGTAAAAAACTGTTTTCTTGTAGTAGGCTGAAAATTAACAAACACAAAAGACAAAAGACTGCATTTGTTTGCATCGAGGTTTGTTTAGTTTATCTTTTCAAAGAATAAAGTTATATAAGTAAGAAACAAACAAGGTGGTCTGACGATGTTAAAACAGTTGGAAGTTTCAAATGGCAGCAACTGGCACAAAATAGAACAATGTGGAAGCAGTAAAGGAGGACTGAAGAGGACAGAAGAAGAAGAAGTAGTCAGAAACTGTTGTGTTATGGTAGGCTGTGAAAACAAACACAAAAAAAACGCGAATGTTTTAGAGAATAAAAGTATTAAAAATGTATGATCGTATAGCAATCGAAAGAGATTTAACTATTAAATACTACTACTAAGTAATAAAAGTGAAAAGTAAGATAAATTCAGAATGAAAAACTTCTGTAAACATGCAGATATTGCTAAAACAAATGGAATAGTACTCATCTCTGACTATTATACGATCATAAAATTTTCAATTTTTATTCTCTGAAACATTCAGGTGTTTTTTTTTGTTTTTTTTTAAAGGCTACCGTGAGAAATCAGTTTTTCACTTATAACTTTATTATTTTGGAAGAGAAACTGATCAATGGAAACAATGGCAGCCTTTTGTTGTTGTAATTTTCCGCCTACTACAAGAAAATTTCTGTGAAAATAAACTCATCGAACGTTACATCAGATAAAAGGGGAAAAACAACTCTATACATTGCCGCCTTTGATGCCTATTTAAAAAAGCGAAGTTAATATTAATGTCTTGAAAAATTAACGACGTTTGAAAATTTAAATTTCTTTAATGAAATATGTGTGAAAAAGTGTCTCAATAATGTCAAAACCGCTTTGCGCTATCTTTGATAATCACCAAACTAGACACAAAAAACGAAAACTGAATAGTTTTTCCAGTCTACTTAAAAAATAAGCAACAATTCTAAGATTTGAATGTGGATCATAGTATTACTTGAGATACTGAATAATTTTTCTCATTTAACGAAATCTCTATCACTTACTGTTTACGAGATGTGTATGCATGGGTCCTTGTCTGGACACCCTGTACTATACTAAACAAAACTGCCCTCAACATTTACCTCTGTTTCTTAGTCTTTGGTGGTACAACCATTTTGGGCTTCTTAACTTTATTTTAATACAAGTCGTTCTTTAATTGCTATGATGAAATTATTTTAATTTAGCGCATACGTGTTGAACAGTAACTTTTCTGCTTATTTTAAGCTACCTGTAGTGATATGATTAGCATTATATTAACAAATAGCACAATATAGAAAAGCACACAATTAAATAAACAGGCATAAATGGTCAAAAAGGAAGGATATTATCAACTTTTTGAGAATGCTTGAAAACATGTGCCGGCCTCCTAGATTAATATCGACTGATTTCTCTATATGATCTGTCGCGTAATGAAATATTTTGATTCCCCAAAAACTTTTAAGCCGGGTAGCTACTACAAGTTCATGTAGTAAGTCGTTTCTTTGTTAATAATGGCATTGGAAGTAACATGAAATGCAGTTTTTTATTTTTTCAGCATTTATGTTAACTTATCACTAACTTAACATCAGACATGAGTTTTTTGATGCACCGGTTAGCAACACTTCTGCACCACGCGGCATTCTTTTGAAACAACCTGATGCGGCAGGCGGTATAGGAAAGTCATATTAATCCAGGAAGCCACAAAACGTATATAGTCTTGAACTACAGTTTACTAATTTTTGATGCACCATCAAGCGCTTGCCACAAACCCTATGTTTTTGCACTGCATAACATAATTTTTTGATATATTAAATTACTGAACACTATGCAAAGCTCATTCAACTGAAAACCTCAAATGATATTTTGAAGGTTCAATTAGACATTTGTTTTATAAAATGTATAAAATGATGCAAAAGTGGGATATCTCACTATCCGCCAGTGCAAAGTAAACTGATAGCACGTTCTCAGAACATTGTTTCTAGACAAATTTAATGGTTAAGGCAGAAATTAAATATCTTCTTTTGTTTTCTAGTTATTGGCCATACTGACATTTTCGGAATTTTGAAGGGTTGCTGTAGCTTTGTTATTTGAAGAGATATAGGGAAACCGTAAATACATTTGTGATACACATTTTTATGTAGATTAACGATAGTCCAATAACATGTTTTCTATATTCAATTGTTTTCAGGATATGACCCAAACCTATATTTTTTCAAATGCAAACTATGGTTGGCTATGACTATTGAAATGCTTACTTTTTTAGAAAATATATAGTTTGGTATATTTATTCTTAAAAATACTGATTTTCTCTTTTTATTAAGAATCGAGTATGCCTTGATAATATAACATGACAAATGACCAACAAAACAAACATTAAAAGAAATTTTTTAAATAAACAATATTCTAATAGGCACTTATGAGCTTGTTTTGTGGCCGGCTCAATCATTCTACTTGCCACCACTAATTTTGTTACTCTGGTGCTACATTAATTTCTCTCGCTGTCGATTGTTTTAATTGTTCATATTTTTTGTTAATATGAAAGTTTATATTGAAAGTCATTTGTCATTTATTATATTATCAAGGCATACTCGATTCTTAATAAAAAGACAAAACCAGTTATATTTCTGTTACTTTTATAAATAAATTTATCAAACTATATATTTTCAGAATGGAAAAAAATAACATTTTATCCGTGTCATAGCCAATGAAGGTTTTCTATACAGTGAATTTTCGTTTATATGGAATATGGAAATAATTATATTGCTCCATACTAAGTCCCTAGAAGAATTTCATTACTTGCAGTTACCCTAAATGGAAAGATAACTTTTATACATCACCCGATGGCAATTCATTTGAAAATTTAATACAAAAAATGCTTTAGGTAAATTATTTAATAATAGTCAAGCCACTAGTGCATTGGTATAATTGGTTGCAAAACAGACTCAGATTTCTCTGTGGCTTGTAGGTATAGGATTTGCTTTGTAAGAAGAAGTTATGAGTTCAAACCTTGATTGAGATCCACTTTTTTAAATTTTTTTAAATTATTGTTAAAAGACAATCAGGTTTATTATTATCGTTTACGAAGCCAATCCTCTATCTGTGCGCTACGGAGACATTTAAAAATTGACTTTGCAACTGATTACATCAATGCACTAGTCGCTTGACTATTATTAAATAATTTATTTAGAGCATTATTTGTATTAAATTTTCAAATAAATTGCTATCAGGTGATGTAAAACAATGTTATCTTTTTATTTAGGATGACTTCAAGTAATAACATTCTTCTAGGGACTTAATATAGAGCAATTTCGCTTTTTCCATGTTAATCAGCCATGTTCCACATAACTTGGAATTCACTGGATGAAAAATGTAGGTTGGGTCATATTTTGAAAACAATTCAATAGAGAAAATATTTTGCACTATCGTAATCTACACAAAAATGTGTTTATGGTTTCCCTATATCTCTTCAAATAACAGAACTAGAGCGACCCTTAAAAACTTCCAAATGTCTAATATGGCTAATAGCTGGAAAACAAAAAGAAGATGCCTTGACCATTGAATTTATCTCGAAAAAATGACCAAAGAATGTGCTATTAGTTTTGCTCTGGCACCTATGGATACCGAAATACCCTGCCAACTGCATCAATAGAAACACTGTATAAAAAGTAGAATGTTAAAAAAAAATAACAAACCAGCAGACATCTGAGTACTATTAGCATTATTTTATTATTATTCTTTCCTGTAAGTATGTCAGTTACTTCATCATTTATGTTTTTGTCTTTAAGCTGTCCAGTAACTCCTCCCCGTTTTTATCTTTTTATTTATTAACTTTTTCTAGAACTTCCGAAGTGATTGTTCTGTGTCCTTCTTTCAATTTTACACTTAATCCTGTAGAATTATATGAATATATTAATGAGGCTTTTATTTGGAATATATTTTTTGCGTTAATGTATGTTTATAATCTACAAGATACCTATGTGTTATATATAATGTTTATGTATATGGTATGTATATGTGCATAGCCAATGGAGGCAGCTGTGATAGATATCATCTCATTTGATGGCAGTGGTAGGTTGTAGCATTAGGAATAGTGTGTGTTGCTGTATAAATTTAATTTTATTTATATTCCTACACCTACTCTGCTAGGTATACATTAATGAACATGATAATGGTTTTTTATAATTGCACTTCAAATTTTAAGTACACCGCTATTATAATACAAGCTTCCCATATTGTATAAAATTGTGCAAGTTTCACAAAATACATGCATAAAATGTAGGTAGGCAGTCATAAAAGAACCGAGGAAAAACTATTAAAATTGGTCGAGATTCGAGTGGGGTGCATCAAGATTCCTAATTCAGAAATTTAGAAAAATAGTGCCTATGAATGTATGTTTTAAGAGTGCTTTGTTAAAAGGATACAGGGTATTGGTAGACTCAGAGGAGTCCGTGTTTTGCAAAATATCTCTGGAACAGTGTAACATACAATTCTGCAATTTGGTGTGTGGTTGCTATTAATATATTATATTCACAGTCTTTGTAAATTGCTTTACAGCTTGCAACTTCGTTAATAATGAAGATGTTGAAATACACTTTTTTTGTGTTTTTATTGGGGGGATGTATAGTACAAAATGCCATTTACCAATTTTAGACACTGCCTACTGGTTTTGCACAATGGTATATAACTTTTGCTTGCTAAATGGAACACTCTATATAATTTTAGATATTTGAAATTGGCGCTAAAAATACTTTATAGTGGTACACTTAAATCGGAATCTTGCAGTGCAGATTTTTTAAATGAAAAAAAATACATTTTCTTGAAGCAGGCCATGACTTATGTAAAATCTGCTTAAAAAAGGTAAACCAAATGCCACCTGCCTGTAAAAGTGTACCACAGCCGAATTAACTCATTAAAACATGTGAAAACGTAATATATTTAATGAAATCGTATGAGTTACATTACATAATTGAATACTACAATAAAACAGCTTTACAATGATGCACCATACTTCCCTTATCATTTAAAATTGGCCTTTGAAAAATAAAAATACGCTAAACAACATTATTCTAATATTACAATAATATAGCTGCTGAAGCATGTTGTTAGTATGCTGAGGCAGTTGTTTCTTTAATCGTAAGCGTAATCCTACTAATAACATATGCTTTGGCAATTGTATTATAATAATGTTATTAGACGTGTTTTTGTTTCTTCAAAGGCTAATTTTGAAGGATAAGGGAAGCATGGCACATCATTGTAAAGCTGTTTTATTGTAGTTTTCAACTATGCAATGCAACTTATATGGTTTCATTAAAAAAATTGTATATTTTGCAACAAGAGATGAAAATACCATTTTCTTCGTGAGCAGACAGTTGTTCACAAGACGCGTTAGCGGCGAGTGGGTCAAGTTCGCGAACGAAAAAAACGTATTTCATCTCGAGTAGGAAATGCTATTTTTTCTACAATATTGCAGTTTCAAGTTCAAAACTTTCAAGTTTAATTTAATTCAAAACGAACTGTCACAATGCAAATTACTGAAATAACTGTTTGTAAAGTCGTTTCCATAGCAATAAATGCATTCTTTCCATTAAATTTGTCATTCTTATTTTCATCTCTAGATGTGAAAATATTTTCATCTCTAGAATTAAAAAATATCACTTTCATGTAGAGTAAGCCGTGGAAAAATTTCTATTTTCACATGTATGAGTAGAAAAAATATGTTTTCACATGTTTTAATGTAGTTTAGTGGCGTAATTCGGCTGTGGTGCACTTTTAAAGGCAAACGGCACTTGTTTTGCATTTCTCGTGCAGTTGTCAGTGATTTTACAGAAGTCATGGCCTGCTTTAGGAAAATATATTGCTTTTTTTTATCTGCACTTTAAAATTTAGATTTAAGCGTACCACCATAAAGTATTTTTAGCGCTTATTTCAAATATCTAAAAATATATAGGGTGTTCCATTTAAAAAGCAAAAGTTATATGCCGTTATGCAAAAATAATATGCAGTGTCTAAAATTGGTATACGGCATGTTGTACTATACATCCCCCCATTTAAAACAATGAAAAGTTTAATTTGATATCTGCATTAATAATGAAGTTACAAGCTGTAAAGCGATTTACAAACACGCTGTTATATCAAGTGCACAGTTGTGTAGACACAAGTGTATCACAGGCTATTTTTAATCTTTTTTTTTAAATCTGTAACAACGTTCTTAAGCCTGTATTTTCTCGAAGGTTTGAGATATGGCATAGGTAATATGTACTCCAAAAAGCACATTTTGACAAGTTTGACGTATTTTTTGTTTGATTTCCGGTTTCACCAGAAATTACTCCAACATTTGAATTTCAAATGGAACCTTGTATATTTTGACATTTTTGGAATCTTGAGACAATTCTGAGTATGTCTGTACTAGTTTTGAAAATTTTTAAGCCTACTTGATTTTTTAGAGTCAATTTTTTTATTTTAAACCTAAAGTGTTATGACCGGTCTCAAATCATTCTAAGGAACGAAGACGATAACAAAAAAATACAAACGTGATTTTTTTGCTAGTAATCTGGTAGTAGGTACAGTGATTCATATTTGAGAAAATCACTTGTTTGGATTGGAGGACATCGTTCGATTTGTGGTGAAAATCTGCATTTAGATACCTAGTATTTAAAGAATAGATATTTGAAATATGAACCTGTACGTACCTACCAGAATACTCGTAAAAAAATTATGTTTCTGTTAACGTCTTCGTTCCTCAGAATGATTTGAGCTCAGTCACTTTAGATTTAACATATTGACTCTTAAAAATTCAAGTATGCTTAAAAATTTTCAAAAATAGTGCAGATGTACTCTGAATTGTCTCAGGATTCCAAAATTGTTAAATCCTATTTGAAATTCAAAAGTTGTAGTCATTTCCAGTGAAAACGGAAGTTAAAAAATGTACAAAATGTGCCTTTTTGGGTACATATTACCTATGCTAAGTTTCGTTGCCATATCTCAAACACTCGAGAAAATACAGACAGTCTAATGATTCCGTTGACAGCCAGTATTTATTTTAGTAAATGCTTATGCGAGGTTCCCGTGCAAAGGTAGCATAAAAATTAGTTTTTTTCTTTTTTTATGGAAAGCTGGAATGAATGATTGGATGAGTGAATAGCTGTCTCTATATGCGATGTTAACTTGACATCCTTGAACCATGACGTGAAAGATATTCAAAACAGAAGAAATTGCATCCCATTGAATTGAAATAGCATGTTAATCATAAAAATAAATATTTTATTGTAAACAAATAGGAAGCCTGGGTATAACAAGAGGTAGCTTCGATATCACATAGTATCACTTAGTAAATTATGCATATCAATACACATTAATCGCTCTTGTAATAATGCAGGACTGAGAAAGCCAAATTTCAATTTCTATTTTTAAACTTAAACATCAAATTTGTTTAGTCATATGCACTCTTCATGGAATATTATAGAACTATAGAAAGCATCAAGCTATAGTATGATAGTTATGAATATTTAGGAACTATATAACAACGGCCACCTTAGTATTTTATACGTTATGGCTATGGTAACAAGGGCCACTCGTAAACTTTGGTCACAACAGCCATCTTGATTACAATGGCCACCGTGGTCACAGCGGCCAATTTTGACATTTAGTCTTAACGGCCACCAACACTGGTAACAACGGTCACTCGCTTCTGCTAGTCACAGCAGCCACTCTGGTAGCAATGGCCACTAGCCACAACGGCCACCCATGTTTTGTAAAATGTGTTATTCAGTATTTCTGAAAAATAACTGTTCAAGGGCAAAACGTGGGTAGCTGTTGTGACGAAAGTGGTCGTTATGATCAGCATAGGCCAGTGGCCATTATAACCAAGATGGCCATTGTGACCAGTAGAGGCAGGTGGCCGTTGTTATCAGAATGGCTTTTGTGATCAGGAGAAGTGGGTGGCGGTTAAGACCACGGTGGCTCTTGTGATCCAGCTGAGGTGGCTGTTGTGACCATAGTTTACAGGTGGTCGTTCTGACAATAGCCATAATGGCCAAAATACTAAGTGGGCCTGTTGGCCTCGAACATTTTTTTGATGATGGATATAAAAATTTATTTTATATTGTTGTAAATTGAAAAAGATTCTTTGTTATAGTGCACATAAACAATATCAACATAGAGGCATTGCTCTTCAAAAACAAAAAATTGCATAACTGTTAAAGATTGTAAGGAATAGCATCTTGAATGACTTTTAAGGGCCGCGACTTTGTCACTATTTTATGCGAATGTGTTTATTTTTGGTTGAGGTAACTGTTAGGACCTATTTTTTGGAATGAATTATAGCAGCAATGTCGTTTCTTTTCATTGGTTCTTCTCGAGTTGTGTTTCATTTGGTGTCGGCAGGTGGAAAAATGTACATTGGTGTCCACTTTAATTTTGTACACCATTGGGATTTTAAAAACTTCAAGAGATATGAAGTCAGTTGAATTACCAAAAAGTTTCCTTTTTATTACATCTGAAAATACTTATTTGCCGTCAGTTGATCTCTTCTTAAATTTTTCTGAAAAAAACTGGAAATTTGACTTTTCTTTGATATGCTATTTCCAAAATATTTAAAATTGTTTATAAAAACTGGTACTTATACAGTGTGTCACATTTAAGATGAAGATGATTGTGAAATAAATAATTTATTATTGTTTTTCATTTGTTTTTCACAAGTTCTTTTGTTTCCATGGCACTCTTGAATTTTGCGTTGAAACTCAGTACATGGGGTCAAAATTGGATTCGGAACAATTTTTTCTCATAACATTCTTCAATATTGGCAAAATATCGTGAATTAGCGTTATTTGTGAGGTGGATTTACAACTTACATTTAAGTTGCGTACCTCAAAAGATGAAGTTGTACGACTGTGCAAAAATTCAATTCTCTACTCCTAAAAATAACGAAAATATCAGGCTGTCTTCATCTTAAATGTGACACACTGTATTATGTAGAGGCTGGCTAATGCCAAAGTTGTTTTAGCAATGAAAATAAGAATCCTTTGTTTAAATATAACCAACTACATATCGCTTATAGTTTCAAGATTCCAGTGATGTGTAAAATTAAGGTGGACACCTGTACAATAATAATAACGGGTGTCCAGAAAGTCCTTCAGTCAGGGCGGCTATGGATTGTATAACGCATGTCTTTTATTCAGTCATAGCTAAGTAATTTATTTGACATAAGTCAAAGTCAATTTAAATTAAAAGGTTTTTTCACGCTACCGGCAATGTAAGTAGGCCTTACATCCATAGCTACAGGGATTGTAAATGGCTGATAACATTCGTGTACTAGTTACCCTTGACGACGGAACTTAATAGTGTCACTTACATCCCTAGGAAAATAATGTTGATTTTAACTGTTCGTTGATATGGTAACAAGCACAGACAACTTAGAATAATGGGGCTTTTAAAAAATAATTCCGATGACAGCTGTCAAAACGAACTTTTAAAAATATTATTAAATTTCTACCTGTAGGCCTACTTACATTGTCGGTAGCGTGAAAAATTTAATAAGTACCACGGAACTATTAACATTCTCGGCAGGCCACAAGCCTCGGCTTGTATTTACCTACCTCGAATGTTATTACGTCTTTACATTCCTTGTTACTTAAATAACTATTATTTTGAATTATTTACTTTCTGCATATTTCTTGTTATAAAATGTTTACGCAAGAACTAAAAACCTTTATTGTGAAATCTTATTTTCGCAATGGTCAGCAATTAGAAAACGGAAATTGGAATTTGTCCATCAATGCGTGTAAACAACAATTTTGACAAAGATATCCAAAGACATACATTATACAATCCATAGCCGCCCAAGACTGAAAGACTTTCTGGACACCCATTATATACTCCACAATTATTCATCGTTGGACTCAATTTTTCCTTTATCATATGTGAAACCTAGGCACTATTTCATAGTTCATACTAATTGATTTTTAATAACTTTACTCTTTGGAAAGGTGACTGCTTCCCTATTTTTGATCCTTTATCACTCTGAATCCTGCTTTTATTAATAGTTATTTAAGTAACAAAGAATGTAAAGACGTAATAACATTCGAGGTAGGTAAATTAGAGCCGAGGCTTGTGGCCTGCCGAGAATGTTAATAGTCGATACATTTCGTGTTACTTATTAAATTTTTCACGCTACAGGTAGAAATTTAATCATATTTTTAAAAGTTCGTTTTGACAGCTGTCATCGGAATTATTTTTTAAAAGCCCCATTGTTCTAAGTTGCCTGTGCTTGTTACCATATCAACGAACAGTTAAAATCAACATTTTAGTATTCTGTTTGAAATAAAATATTGGAATCTGTACCTTGTTGCTTTAATTATTATCCTAGGAATGTAAATGACACTATTAAGTTCCGTAGTCAAGGGCAAAAAGTAAACGAATGTTATTGGCCATTTTCATCTTTTGTAGCTATGGATGTATTGTCTATTTACCTTGCCTGTAGCGTGAAAAATATTTTTTTAGTAATTATAGTAAAAATTATCGAAGGTATGATTAACGTGGCCTCGTCCTGAATAAAATTAAACTTTTCAAAAGTATTTTCGAAAAACTGTAAGTGGAGCAGACTAAATTGGCTTGATTGTATGTAGCACACAAAAATAGCACAGTCACGATTCGTGTAGGTGGAGAATTATCACAATTATTTTTATGTTTGATTCAAAAGAGTGATATCTAGTACTTAACTGTGAGTGGTTAGATAGCACATGAGACCTATAATTAATAAAATAGACTAAATGTAAGTGAACACCTTTCACGTCCCTGTTAGCGGTATCTTGACTTCCATGCTGAAACTAAATCATTGAATAATTAGGACTTGGCACATTTACCTATGAACAAACAGTATGTCCTAAATTCAACTCTCGACAATGGGTCTCGGAAAGGGTAAGAGATACAAAATCGTTTAACCAGAATAAGTTTTACATTATGTTATGTAGTTTTAAGGCACGTTTTTAGATTGAGGGTAACTCTTTTAGTTTTTGAGATATTTTGTAAAAACCAAATGTTTGAGTTTTGATTATTATACATAATTGAAAAGCTTAAGAAGGGGGCCATAAAAAATACAAAAGTTTGCGATTGTGTGTCAAAAACAGAAAGAAGTTGGAACATTTTTGAGCAAACTGTCGAGTAGGGATTGCACATTTACCGACTTTTAAAATTATCCGTAATTTAGTAATTCTTTGAAAAGTACTGCTTTACCGGTAAATATCGGTATTTTTAATTGCATAAAAAATTTAAATAAATAAACAAAACTTGTATTTCAAAGTGTAATAACATGAAAGTTAAGGAAACACAAAAATAAACTTTGAAGGTTTGAAAAGAGATTGAAATTGAAACGCAAAACAATTAATACATAGTAACCTTGTTTAACGAATTACTGAGTTCTGTTGTATTTGTATGTTCTGTTTCCTCATGGTTAGAAATTCGTTCAACTACTGCCACTATTATCTTATCTATTGTAGATTTGCTGGTTTTATTAAATACTCCGTAACCTTCATCGTTAGATTTCTCAGGATGATGCAGGTACTGAAGAACATCTGTTATGCGAGCTATTAGTGCTTTTTTTAATTTCATACTTAAAATTATGTTTTGATTTGTTAACTCATCAAGCATAAATTACAACATAATTCCTCTGCAGCATTTTTTAACGGTTGCAATGCTTAAATTGTATTAGAAAGTTATCCAAGTTCAACTTTTGTGCAATTTGTATCTGATTCTATATCTATCAAGCTCTTTCTTATGCATTTTTTTAACATTTCGAACCTCCCCAACAAACTATTCCATCGCGTTTTAGAATCCATTATTAAACAATGTTCCTTACTGAATTCTTTTATATGTTTTTGTAGAAAATCATTTTTGGTCGGTGACATGCACAAAATTTCTTACTATTCTTTCAATTTTTGTAATCAAAGAATTTGTATGGACGTTGACTGAGGATTGAAGGTTCCATCATAATACACTTTCGAAAACCATCACTGTTATCAATTTCGTTTTCTTCGTTACCAAGGTCATTATCGTATGATTCGTCACAGAATTCAATTTCTGCTTTTTTTGTAAATCACAAGTTCACAAACAAAAGCGGCTGGGCTACGAGTTTATAGATAATAGACATATTTCGTACTATTAAGCAGATGAAATTACCCAGAGAAAAACTATTTTCGGTATTTCTTTTTAAGGGCCTTTTAAGTCATTTACCGGTAAACCGGTATTGCAATCCCTACTGTTGAGTGTATTTTTAAAAAGTGTCTTAATAATATTATTGACTGCTTAAGCAAACACATTTTCACCGTAATTTAGCTCTTTATTATTAGTTTGAGTGGAAGAACAGATGTTGATATTTTATTAACATCTGAGCTCTGTCACTTTTATTGTTTATCACTAGAGCAAGGATAATTATGCACTTTAAAATACAAAAATATGCATGCATTTATGCACGAAAAACATGTAAAATATGCACTTTAAAAATTCAAATTTTCAGTAAATATTAACTTCTTTATTTGCACTTGCATAATACATATTAAAGAAACAAGTAAAAATTCAACTATAATTATTTCTAAGCTAATTACTACATTTAAACTATTATTTAATTATTTTGTAACATTATTTAAACATTTTACAATTAAAAGTTGTTTTAAGTTTTCGTACAAAAGTCCTTGTCTTCTCTCATTTAAAACATATTTATATTCGGAAAAAATGCGCTCAACATCACACGATGCTATAGGAGCAAATTTAAATTTAACGATTTCTGCAATTTCGTAGTTTTCTATTACAGAATTATTTGATCTTTACTGTTACCATTCAAAACACAACATATATCCTGAAGTTCCCTAAACCCACTGTTCTTATCTAAAACAAAAGAAAGTTTTTGTGTAACCGCAGCCGTTGTCTTGGGAACGGCTTTAATTTTATCTACTACACTTTTCACAATTTTTAAATTTTCGCTTAACAACACTCCATGTTTTTCTAATTTAGCTATTGCTGGCGGAATGCACATAAAATGAGTTTTTATAAAAATTAATTTTTCTCGAACCCGGTTCTTCTTGAAAATTTCTTGAGCCGTTTCTACAGCTTTTGCCTCAGAAGGATCCAGACTTTCAATAACGGTTTTCACAATTTCAAAATTATCTGCATAGTACTCCGCTGCTGTCAACCAAGTTCCCCAGCGAGTTACAACTGGTTCGGGTGGCAACGGTATATTAGGAGCCTTTTCTTGAAAAGTTGTAATTCTGCTTGGAGCCTTTACAAAAATCTTCTTGACTACAGATATCAATTCATTGACTTCTGGATTCTCTGAACGGACAGTTTCTGCAACTCGATGTAGGCCGTGAGCTAAGCAAGTTACATGAATCATTTTAGAATATAAAATTTTTAATCCTTCCATAGCTTTGACCATGTATGAAGCAGCATCCGTGCAGACCAGTAAAACTTTATGGTACTTTATACCAGGCCATAGCAAGCTAAGCGCATCATTAAAAAAAACTGCAATAGTGGAATGATTTACTTTAGGTAACACGTCTAAAGTAAGTAAATATGAACGGCACTGCTCTTTTTCTGCTGCTAGCACGCCAACTACAAAATTTGCCACATATCTTCCGCATACATCCGTTGTTTCGTCAAGTGTTACCCAAATGCAGTTTTCCCCAACTTTCGCTCTTATTTCTTCAATCGATTGTTGATACATTATTGGTACATAATGTTTCCTCAATGTTGATTCATCTGGAACTAACTGTTTTGTATGATGCTCCAAAAACTCCTTTAACTTCCCATTCTTTAACTTGTACAATGGTATACCAGCAGAGACAAATGCACAACACAAATCTTTATTAAATACAGAAAGCTTAGGTCCTGATTTAAATGAAGCTGCACTTAGCAAAGTTTGCTGGGGCACAGTATTTTTAACAATTTTTAGTTTTATGTGTTTAGCCGTTTTAACGTCTTAGTCAACTTGAAACTTTTTTGTTGCGGCAATAGTAACATCGCACACTTTACAAAACAAAACACTTCCGTCGGTGGTAAAGTCGCCATTGTATTCAGCCGCCTATGAACGTAGAGTAACTCCTAAGGATCGTTTTTCTTTCCCCATCCTGCACACTGTACAGTTCTAACTTGTCGATCACCTTTCAATAACCAAACTAGTACTAAACTAATGTTTAAAACAAACCAACCACTTTCTAAGGGATAAACATTTTAGGAATTTCAAATGAGAAATTTAAATAATTCTTCTAAGCCTAATCCTCTTATCTGTTAATGAGTAACTTGTTGTAGGTAAAAATGATAAATGGTTTCTGAGAAATCCTAATTTAAAAACAAGCTTAGTAACTTTTCTCTAAAATTACATAAAGAAACAAAAAAGTCGGGAAATATGCTACATTGTGCTTATTCTTGCTAAATATGCATTTTGACAAAAAAGAGTGAAAAATATGCATTTATGCATGCAATATGTAAATGCATAATTATCCTTGCTCTATTTATCACTTATTTGATTAATAAACTGTAATTTTTATTCTGTTAAAAGTTAACAATAAAGCCCTTTATTATTATTACTATTATGTGCAAGTTTGGTAAATGTAAAGAAAAAAAAGTTCTTGAGTTTTCTTCTTTCCTCAATAAGTCCGCTTTTCAAAATGTCTTAAAAATTAAATGAGTTACTCTAAACCTGAAACCGCGTCTCAATACTACATAAAATAATCTAAAAGTTTCCCTATTTAACCCACTTTGTACCTTTTACTGTTTACGTTAGATCCTAATGTTAAGACTTGAATTTGGGACACAGTATATGCATGTTGAGGGTACTGCAGTTGGTGTTGAATATTTAATGATGGTACCTAGATTTGGCAGTAGATGACTCTGCAATAGAGCTTAGATCAAAGTCAGTAAGTAGGCTGACGCGAATGTGAAAAGGCAACAATGACGATCGACCGTCCAGCAGGTGGCGCTAATCTGCTACACCTCACTATATTTCCTCTTAAGTCTATTAGCCCTGTGCAAAATGCTTCTACAATTAAAAGCAGTAATAGTTTTTTTGGTAAAAACTATTTTTTCGGTTCAAAAAAGAAGTTCAAATATTCAAAACAACACAACAAAATATCAAATGTGACATTGATTGCAGAGCCTCTTGCAGAGAGTATATCGTTATTGTTGCCATTTGATAAACATCAATCATGTCGGTACTTTAGTATATCTACTGACTTTGGGGTTAATATTCAATTTGTTGACATTTTAATTTAATTAGATCTTGTAAATAATTAACCTAATATTATTTTAAATTGATTATTTAAATCAGGGAATAAAAGAAACATATTTTATACCTAACCCTGATTGCAATGCCATCTGCTGCCAAACCTAGTTAACAACAAAATATTCAACTTTGATTGCAACACCTCCAACATGCAACTTTTTTATTGCAGCTGCTGGCATAAAAATTTTTAATGCTTGTAAAGTGTACTTCTGGTGTCAGGTGTGAACTCGATGAGAAATTTCATAATTTTTCACTAAGTGATTCTGAGGACAATTAAATTATTTAATAATTTCAAAACTGACAACTTTAGCCATGTAGAAGTTTATCAAAATAGATGATATTGTATCCTTGAAATGTTTTTTTAATAAGGCACACATTGTTTGTTATTTTGTTAAAGGTTTAAATTACTGCTTATTTTTAAATTATTAAATATATTAGCATGATGTTCTTTTTTATTATTATGAATGTGTTGCAATGTTTTGTTTTTTTATAGGCATGATGCAACATAGAAGAATTAACTCAATTAGCACCGAGCCAACGGTGGTATCACCACTGCTGCATCCCTCTACATCAAGTGCCCTCAACTACGACAGTATAACACCTGTCGATGCATAGTAGATTTTTTAATTAGGTTTTTCATCATAGAAAATATCTATGGTGTTAAAAATGTTGAATAACATGTTTTTTGTATTCAAATTGTGGTCTTATAGGTACTCTGATATTTTTAGTATTGTTCTTCACTTTTGTACTGATTTGATTGGCTTATTTATAGTATTTACCGCATAGAATCTTAACCAAAGTATTTATTTTTTTTAAATCTTAGTTTAAGAATAGGGTATTATTATTATTACCTCTTCTTAATTCTAAAACTACAAAAGAGACTGTCTGCATTTTACTTGTGTATACTAGCATTTCCCTATTAACATATCTTCACATGTTTAGAAAATTTACACTGAAAAATAACATGTTTATTATTTTTAAGTGATAGGTTTGCTATGAAGTGCCGACATTTTTTTATGTAATACCATCATTGTAACCTCTGATCATGTTTAGAGATTTTTAGTACCTTTTTTAATCATAATCTCTTTTCTCTGTTGTTTGTTGTTGCATTTCTTAAAAAAAAAGAAAATAATATTGTGTTTTCAAAAACTACTTTAAAAAATAATGCAGCTAGTCTGTTTGCATATAAATGGTTGTATATCAAGTATTTGTAAATCAACTAAACTCTCTTATTTTATAATAGACTTGTGTAAACATCAGTGATATTTGTTAATAATCCAAACTAACTTAAGCAATTTACTTAATTCCTGCTATTGATGTTAGTAACAGAGATATATACATTGCTGTGGAAAATAATATTTTGAGTTATAATGAGTAAACAGATAAAATTGAAAGTGGCTTGTAGCAGGAACTGGCTTTATTGTTGTCTTGAGAAGTACTTTTTACTATTCAAATAGGTCTAGTAGGCTGTGTTAGAAGACTGTGTTTGTGTTCAGCAGATAAGTTTAAAGGCAAATTATTTATACTTAACTTGTATGGAAATGTGCTAATTTAAATTGTAAAAGGTGCTTCTCTAGTTTTATGTTGCAGTTTGTATTGCTTTTAGTAGTTTTTTGATTCACTGTTTTTACTTGAATAATTGCTTTAAATTAGTAAAGTTAGTTTGGTTCAAAATATTGTAGTATACGTATATTTGCTTCTTTAAGTATTTTATATTTGTAGATGTGGGTGGTACCCAAAAACTGTCCATTAGATGTAATTTTGCTCATTTATTTTTAGTTAGATTAATCACAGGGTATCATAGGTATTTGTTTTTGTAAATTAATTATTAAAAAATTTCGTAAAATTCAAAATTTGTCGACAAGCCAATGTGACACATGTATTTGATTGTGTTTTTTTTATTAAGCATGTGAACGTGTGTTTACTAATATCACCTCTCATTTCAAATGTTAGATTAAAAACGGAAAACTTAAAAAAATTTATTGGGAAACTATACAAAAGTATTCAAAAATATGTAGTTTTCTAACATTCCAGATTCCTATATTTGTATAAGATTAAAAAAGTGTATTACTTTTGTGTGTGTCAAATTATTTTCTTACAGCCTTGGTTTGAGAATTGGCACTATTAGTTATTTGCATTGAACACTATTATTTAATGAAATTATATTTAATAAATGTATAATTTATGGAAGTTGTTTTATTTATTACACTAACATATGATTTTCCTTTTACATAAAATTCAAATGCTGAGGGAAAAAGTTTACAATAGGTAACTTCTTTAGCGTTTGTATATAGTAGCGCTGTATGTCAAAGATACCATATTAATTTTGAGAAAATTTTTAACTGAATTTGTAAAATTTCCACTAGACAGCATACAATATTTGTAATTGGATAAATAACATTTAAAACGGAGAATGGATTTATTCAACTAGTTTATGTTTACGGGAGTTTAGACAAAACACCTGGTGTAATAAAATTCTTTACCTGTATTTTACGCCCAAACACCAAAATCGCCTAGCGAGCTAATGAAATAGCTACAGACTGATGACGAACATTGGTGACTGCTCTTAGAAATTGTATGGGCATCACATATCCATGGCAAACCCTCGAGAAAGGCAAAATAAAATTTGGATTCTGGTTCCCCTAAAATGGAATTTAATTCGAGCCTGCCTTGTTATCTCCATTTATAGAAAAAGGCATTTGCCTAACTATACCAGCTCTACTAATGATGTTATGAAAGTTATTAATTATTTTTGAATTAAAGTACTAATTTATCGTTATGATGATTGCTAATTGCAATAGAATGACGCCGCAATAAAATGAGCTTGGTTTTCCAAAAAAAAAAAGGGAGGGAGGGGTACTCTACGTCAAAATAGAGGCACTCGAAAGATAACCTTAAATTCAAATTCTACGCATGTCGAATAGCCAATTTGTGCAAACGCTATCTCCTTATCACCTCCAATGCTCGTCAAAAAAAGAATTTCTAAAAGTAGAGTCTGTAATCGGTAATTAAAAACAATAAGAAAGTTGACAGAGTACAATACTGTATTTTTAGTAATAAGCTTTGTACATAAGTTAGCTCCAACAATTTGATTTATTCAATGGTTTAGAAAATAAAAATAGGGCGACACTTAAATGACACCCTGTATATTTAAATGTGGCCTTGTTA
Source organism: Ctenicera cuprea (assembly GCA_958336395.1). Lineage (NCBI taxonomy): Eukaryota > Metazoa > Arthropoda > Insecta > Coleoptera > Elateridae > Ctenicera > Ctenicera cuprea. The sequence continues at coordinate 27,238,525 of OY284489.1, read as the reverse complement.
ATATGCTTGTATGTTGCATTATACACAAATATACAATAAATGTGCATTTAAACTGGTGTCTTTATTCTGTATTATTGTACATGGAAAACAACTTAAAATTTTAATTGAAAATTTAAACGATTCAGGTCCAAAAATATTGGCAACAATCTCCTTTTTCTGCTGCGATCCTGGTAGGTATTGCTCAAAAATTTGAAATTTTCAATTCCACAAATACCTAACAGCACTGCATTTATTCTGTGCTCCTGGTAGTACTCCCTTAGAATATTGTTTTCAGGAGACATAAATTTTTCTACTCATATATGTCAAAATAGCAATTTTTCCACAGCTTTACTACACATGAAAGTGATATTTTTTCACTCTAAAGATGAAAATATTTTTTACATCTAGAGATGAAAATAAGAATGACAAATTTAATGGAAAGAATGCATTTATTGCTATGGAAACGACTTTACAAACAGTAATTTCAGTAATTTGCATTGTGACAGTTCGTTTTGAATTAAATTGAACTTGAAACTGCAATATCGTAGAAAAAATAGCATTTCCTACTCAAGATGAAATACGATTTTTTCCTTAGTGAACTTGCCCCACTCGCCGCTAACGCGGCTCCTACACAACTGCCCGCTCACGAAAAAACGGTATTTTCGTCTCTTGTTGCTAAATATACTATTTTCCTTAAATAATTTTGATGCTCACCTCTTTCCTCGTATGTTATCCTGATACCAACTGGGTAATTTTTGATCCCAAAAGTTGAGATATTTATTCAGAAAATTAATTTTTACAACACTTTTATGTCCTTTTGTAATCCTGATAGCAATTGTCTAGAATTTGATTATAAAACTGGGGTTTTCGAGCTTGAAATTTTTACTAGTTGCTATCTCTTTGCACTTCTGTGATCCTGATACCAATATTGGCCGAATTTGATTTTAAAGTTTTTCCCTTTACTATCAGGATCACAGAAATGGGAAAAGGTATAAGGTCACGAGTATTGGACCTGAAAGTTTGAAATTCTCACCATTGGCTATTAGGATCACAGAAGTGCAAAGGGATCATCAATAAGCAAAAATTTTAATTTTGAAATCAAATTCTACCTACTTGTTATAAGGAACGCAGAAACGATGTAGAGGTTTCTCAAAAATATTTTGAGTATAGTTTCAATTTTTGACTATTTGGTAACATGATTACAGCAATATAGGGATATTAATTTTGATTGTATAGATTAGAAACATTATCCACAACTTACATATTAGAGAGACGTCTTATGGTATTAATAAAACACATGGGTCTTATAATTAAGCCATAAGACACATAACAAAATTAAACTATATTTAAACTTCCTTGTTAACATTTACATTTATATTCACATTAAAAGAAAAAATATTGTCGGTTTTTACTCACATTCACATTGATATTATTTGTATTTATGTGGTTTGAGCCGTTTAATTTATCATTATGACAATTTTTAGTTTTGATTAGTGAAAAATTGCTACTCTGATCTTTCATATAATTTAATTCGATGTTTCAAAATGATCAATGTCAGTATTAGTGATCCAGATAATTATGCCTCTACAATATTGTAAGTTGTGGATAAAATTATGTATTGCATTTGTGGATTACCTGTGCAAATAAAACTCTTGAAAATTTAAACACTTGGCCTTGCGGCCTCCTGCCTAAACTTTTTCACGAGTTTTATTTGCCTCATAATCCACTCATACAATAAATAACTATTAAAATAAATTTTTGACCACCTGCCATCAAATGTATTTTAGTAATTTTATGATAAATGACAAAGTTGAATTAAAACAAGCTGGTTGTTGCAAATATTAATTTTATTTGTTATATTTTAATTACAATTTGCAATCAACATTTTAATAATACGTAAATACAATAATCAAAATTAATCTGAAAAGTTTCACTTTCTCACATCTTCAAAGGATGGGAAATTCCCCGCTATAAGGCTGATTGATGATTCCGGGTCTTCACAATTGATGTCCCTTTCCATTTCTTGCTCCAATGACAACTTGAAATTTGAAAAATATAAATAGATAATGAGCTATTAGAAATATACCAACAAAAGGAAATCAGTTAAGTATAAATGAAAGAAGGTGGAAAGTCTCTTGCACATGTAAAAAGCTATGTAAACTCAAAATTATGGAAAAACAAAAGTAGTTTAAAAAGTGTAACGGTGAATTATTAATAAAATGTTAATCGGGCAAGAAAGATAGAGCTACCTACCATAGGGAATGTTGTTTTAAGTCGCTCTTTTTCACATCTTCAAAGGACACAAGATCGTCAATAGTTGATGATTCCGGATCTTCACAATCGAGGTGCTTTTTCCATTTTGTGCTCTAACGGTCACTTAAAATAAATAAATTTACAATCAATACAGCAATTATCTATAAGTAAGCTTTTAGAATTAAATACTAACAAAAGGATATTAGATGAACATAATAAATTATAAATTGAAGCTGGAAAATCCCACCATCAGCTATATAGCTGCTTTTTTGCTTCTTCAAAATCGACTAAAGTTGATGATTACACAATCTTCACAGTTGAAGTGCCTTTTCAATTTCGCGCTTTAAGGACATAAATATTTAATATGCAGTCAATTAAGTAATTATCTATGAAAAAGTAAATTTACAAATTTCATTCTACATTGTTTTGATCATTAAATACTTACAAGACATGTTATCACACATGTTAAAACATCGGATATCCCTCCAACAACTGGCAATGCAATAAACTGCAGGAAACTAAACATCGATTTCAAAAAAAAAACCAATAAGGATTGAACTGTATTAGTATCGGGTACACCGACAAGTTCTTGAAAGTAGTATATTTTATGTGAGAGTCACGGGTACAGCCTTGTTGTCGGTAGTGTTCTAATAATGATGTCAATAGGGGCAGAATCATTGTAAAAGCCAGCAGATCCAAAAGAAGCAATATAAAAACGACGTAAACCGTAGGGTCCACTTTTCCATGGTTACTTTTGCAATTTTTCCTTTCTGCCATAGTCTGCTTCTTCATCATTTACTATGCTCAAAAAAAAGAAATGGAGAACAATTTTCTAAATATGTTTCTAACCTATTTCCACTTTCTCGAAATACTTTCTTGGCATACCCTCGAGTAAATTATTGCACCTTAATTTAATCACTAATTTTTGATTGTACTTAAAATTTAAACACAGAATAAGTTACAAACTGATTAAAAATCAAATATACTTTTAGGTTGAAGTTTCTCATTTTTTAAAGGTTAGAATTTGAAGAAAAGTTACCCCAGTGTGGCCAACCTGTTCCACGCAAAAAGAGTCAAAGCCACACCATATACAAGCACGTGCCACATAAAGGCAAGGGAGCTGTGTTGCCATAGGGGTGAAGCTGAAATCTACACTCGCGCAACACATAGTATGTGGGCCATCTCGGCGGGCCGGGGTAAGCGGGGGCTAATATCCCGCCATTTGTAGAATTTCACTAGTTGTGAGTCTGTTTTCTGTTTTACCGGCAAGGATAAGCTGTCATTCGGGTTTTATGTTCTGTGTGTGTTGCCTTGCTAGACTCGTGGCAGCAACATAACCTAACTGAACACAACTCTAACCTAACTTTTCATCAATTTAACCTAACCTAACGCAACAACAGAGTACGCTAAACATCACTGATCTAATATAAAAATCAAATAATTCTTTAGTTTTTAATACAATTACAACATGCACAAGACATGTTAAAAAAATAATCACAGATAAGTCCCTTAACGTGAGCTAATTACGAGATGAGTAACGAGATTCAAAAGGGCATGGATTGTATATACAACAATAAATCTGGCTTCGTAATATGCAGCTGTTCATACTACGGCCGATGCAGTTGTTAATATAATTCATGTCATTTTGAAACTACATATTATTGATTGATTACATAAAATTAAAACAAAAAAAATCAAGAAACTATACCTTTAGGGGACTTTTACAATACAAAAATGAGCATACAATATTTTTTCTATTCGTAATCTTAAAAAGCAGTTGCATCTTCTTCTGTATGGAGATGGTGATGTGTTTGCCTCCTCCACTGGTAGTCTGAGAACGTCTTTTTCTTTCTACCCTTTACCTAAGTATATTTCCCACTAGAAACTTTGTAATTGCTTTAAAAAATTTGTACTATTTAGTTCAGTCTTAATTTCCTTATACCTTTTACATAGTTACACATTATATGCGTCCCATTCATTCGATTCCATGTAAGCACTCCCAAAAAGAGAGAAAGAAAAGTACACAAGATATATTAGGCGCCCAAAAAGAAAAAAAATAAGTTACTCTCTACAACATGTTGTTGATTTTCATTAGTTTCCCAATTATTTTTGGCATATCCTCCCCGCCAAAATTAAGTTAGGGACAATGCTACTAGCATACCAGTTAACTTTCATATGAAGGTGTTACTTTTACCTTAAGTACATAAGAAATGAAATTGTTGGCAACTCTGTTGGAAGAACATAGGACTCACAACTTGAAACTTGAAAGGGGGCCTTACATAACATACTTAATTACATTTTATTTGACAGGTCTCTTAAAACGTTATTAAAGTGTATCTGCACGCCGTTTAACACAAGGGTGTTTCAAATTCGTGTCCCACCATGGGGATCCCGCTTATTTGAAGAGAAAGAGAGTTGGTTAAATTGAGGCAATGTTGAGAAATTTTATGCTCATTAATAATCTGAAAAGAAATTTGAGCTATCTGGCTTAGTTTTTGAAATAACTGCAAACAACTGAAAAATGGATTTAGATTTTTATACGTAGCTCACTTATTTGTGAGAATTTTAGAAATTGGTAAAAACGTTCTCAATGCAACTTTTTATTCTGAATATCATGCAGTAAATAACCAGAAATTCGATACAACGTTTCGAATTTTGCAAAGCATCATCATGTTCATTTTTTAAATACGACGACTATTGCTTTTGGGCATATTAGAAAAATGCTTGGTTTTTCGTTACAATAATGAAACCAGACTTTATGATTTCGTTTTTATTTGATGCTAAAACAGTTACAAACAGAAAATTTTACACTAAAATTTATTACAATTTGAATTTCAGAAACTAAGCGAGATAGCTCAAATTTCTTTTTAAATTATTAATGAGCATAAAATTTCGCAATTTTGCCTCAATTTAACCAACTTTCTATCTCTTCAAATAAGCGAGATCGCCATGGTGGGACTCGAATTTGAAACACCCTGTATATTCATTCTTTATTATAGTTTTTAACACAATATTTTATAAATAATGTATAAATATTATAGTTAATACATGCTTTATTGAAGGCTATATTTGTGTTATTTTAAGTAAACGCCGATTTTACTTTAAGACTATCGTATTCTTATTTTGTGATTAGTTTGAGCCATATTCTTTTTCTAAAACCAATAAATTCTTATTTAAAGAAATAATAAACTCATTTTAAAATTATATATATTATGGATTCTATTACACTAAGAAACGAATTACTTGATTCAGAAAAACAAATATTTTAAAGGTATATTTTAGTAATCTTGAAACAAGCCACCAAATATGTTTTGAATTAAGAAATTTTCAAATACTGTATTGAAAGTAAAACTACTTTTGGTTCAAGAAAGTACATTCTTAAATTAAGTAAGTTATTTGAAGAAGTGGTCATCTAGAATAAAGAATATATATTTCTTTGCGTATATACGCTAAGCTTCCGTCAAGCATATTAAGCTTAAATGAATACATTATTTTTTTCTGTGTAGGATTCCCACGAACTGAAAACGTAAATTGCTTTAATGCTTACAGGAAATTATGTTAAGATAAAGCAGCAGTAAAGATTAGAATTATCCACAGCAATTATGTTATTTTTTCCTCTTCCGCTTTAACGAAGTATGCGAATTTCGGGTTTTTATCATTTTGGGTGGGTTTTTCCTATCAAGTGACCAACCACCACTACGTCAACTAAAAGGAAATGATTTTCATGGTTTCTTGTATAAAATTGACAGCAGTTCTAGTTGTCCGTGAGTTGTGAAAAGTTTATTATTGTGAAATAACTCGTAATAACTGAAAATGGAATTATTAGGAGATAAAACGCCAAGGTTAAATCTACACTTTTCTATGTTGATAATTGTTGGATGCATCATTCAACGGGTAAGAATTGAAAAGAAATCCCATACAATTTTATACATACCAGTGTTCCATTTAACATCAATAGTTTATATTGCTATCTATGTAGGTAGGCCAGAAGTGAAAATGTACAGACTTTCAAATTTATTCAGTGCATACATTGCAAGTACAGTTGAATAACAAACTATAAGTTCCAGGAAAAATAAAAATACATATCGGGACATTTTTTATATGGCAGTGTGGGAGCATCTAATCATCTAAGTTCCAACAAGAGTTTTCTTTCTTCATAACCAACCCTGATGTTAAATATTGTTGATCATACCGACGACGAAGGGTTCATAGATAAATAAATACTACATATATACCTACTTATGGGATGTAGAAGACGTAAATTGTAGATGGAAGGTTGCTACATCTCGCTGTCATTGCGATTCTTATAAATGTTTTGGGGCTCTAGAAAGGGTAGTTTAGGGTTGGGAGGGGGCTAAGGGGTTTCACGAGATTTTCAATTAAGAAGGTGGATCAAGTCGTACCTCATTTTAAAGGTATTTTTAAACCTAACAACTTAAAAAAAAGAAAATATTAACAGCTCAAACCTTTTCAAAATGGCGGCCAATTATATAAAAAAAAACGGCCAATACATAAATCTTTTCCCAACCGCACATGAACTATTGTACCAATAAAATTGATACTGATCGTTAAATTAGCTTTTCAACGATGTACCACATGAGGACAAAAAATAAATGTTAGTACCCCCTGTCTTCCTCAAAAGAGTGAGAACATTCAAAAGATATCTTAAATATGACGAGGGGTCAAGTGATACCTCATTTTAAAGGTCCTATTAAACTGAACAATTTTTGCGTTTAAAGTTTTTCGATATCTCTCACCGTTATAAAATGGCGGCTTAATTTATAAAAATTTACTTCCTATTATCGGATGAATCGCTCCCTCTACTGCGTCTATAAGGCAGCGAAACAGACATTTTTTGTTTATTTATAAAGTCTATTCACATAACATTTCAATCCACGTGCGAGTTGGTGTTGGACAACAACATAGGACTCGCACTAAAACACTTCGAGATACAGGGTGATAAATTAAATTATTTTTTGTTTTCTTTAAATTTACCTCACGCCCTTTGTGATACATGGCTCAAATTTGGTACATAGACAACTTTTTCTAATAACTATAAAAAAAACGTTTTCAACGTTCGGAACAATCTACAGGGTGATAATGTTTTCGGGCTACGATCCCTTTTGCCCTCCCGAACATTATTTTAATGACTATTTTTCACTAAAAAATTAGGTTTTTCGTTTTATTTTGTAACTTTTTGATCTTCTGCATTTTTTAATATCCTGTACCGTTTAGAAGTTATTTGGAAAAAAGTCCAATGGAACGGAGCTTACACTTTTCGAGTCTTTTAGGTCGGTACGCGTAATTGGCTATTTTGTCAAATAACTTTAAAAAAATTTAAAAAACCAAGAAGTTTCAGAATGAAACAGGAAGATTAAGTATTTAGTGCAAAATAGTCAGTGGCGTCTTAAAAAATAGTTCGGTAAGGGTAAACGGATTTTGAAAATTCCGTTTTACGGTATTAAAATATAGACCAACTCGGTCATTACAATTGCTGTTGATGTACACACGTAACATAACCTCAAAAGTCTATCTCCCTTTGAACTGTATGTGTCTTGCGACAGACATGTTTTGTGTGTTATAATAACATACAGGTATCATTTCATATCAATTTTGGTTAATTGTACCATTTGTCAAGGTAAAGTTTGCGAAACGCTGTTAGGCTTATTGTACATTAGTATATATGTATTTTTTATATTATAAAAACTAATAAATGAGAGACTCTCCTCATACACGACCGCTGTTATTATTACCATAATCGCGTTTGCGCGTTTAAAGCTATTCCTGCATATTGTTTACTGTTACTTTAATTAACCTGACGAATTAATGACGACTATATCACTTACATTTCATTGAACCAATCACAAATTTCTCCTTCCATAAAACGAACCAATCGCGTTGGTTTTTTACTGATTAAACTGTGTTCCGTCTTAAATACGATAGGCGCCTGTTGGGTAGCTAATTCTTACTTTGTCGGCATATTTCTACGTATTGCTACTTATGACCGTTTGCAAGTACCTGTCCTTGTAAAAATTGTAAAAACTAAATTCGCACGGCTTGCACCGTCCGGTCATAAAGGGTCATAAGTAGCAATACGTAGAAATATGCCGACAAAATAAGGATTAGCTACCCAACAGGCGCCTATCGTATTTAAGACGGAACAAACTGCATGGTACTGTTTAAATAAGTGATCAAACCCACAGTAGCTGCGAAAAATCGCTCTTAAGTCTTAAATTAACGTGTTTAATACTGATGTTGCTTTGGCCAGAAGTAAGTATTACATTGAATTATAACATGATTTATGAATCAAAAACAACAATTGTCTCTGTTGTCCAAAAGCAAAAAGCAAAATACGAGAAACGTCGATGGTAGCCGATGATAACGATGTCAATGTCAACCAACATGAATTACGAGTGTTTAAATCATAGTTCAAATCATGACCGACCCAGATTTTAGTGTACACCTATAATAAATTCAATAATAGCATGCTAATATTATGCAATAAAAACCATAAATATATATTTACATTAAAATTGGATCTTGTTTGACAGGTTATATGAACTAAAGTCTGAGACCAAAATAATGTACATACCCTTAAAAATTTTATGAAATACCACTTAACGATCTATCTTCAAAACGATCCATTTTTACAACACTTCACAGCAACAGTATATAAGAACGTCAAAATAAAACATTAAATTGCCAAAATGACACCACTACAAAACATTTGAAAACAAGAAAACAATACCATGTTAAGAACGCCGATTCCCGAAAACACCCGAGTATTTCCGACTAATTCAGTGTTACCAAAAAGGTGTCAAAATTAATGTGAGTGATATAGTCAAGACAAATACGACTCGTGATACAACTTTTCTTTTTAAAAATTGTGCTGTAAGTTAACTCGCGCTAGTTAAGATTTAGGTAATTCCACTCCCTCTACGCGGTCGTGGAATTACCAGCTTAACTAGCACTCGTAAACTTACACCACAATTTTATTGAAAAATCGCAATCACTCGTTGTATTATTAATGATTGTGGTTTTCAAGTAAGAGTACTTTTTAGCTTTGTACCACACCCACATCTATTTTTATGTTTTTGAACCATGCTACATTACAATTGTTATTATATATGACATAATTGATTATTCTATGAGCAAATAGGAAACTAAAATAACGTGATCTTCTACAACTAGCTGATTAAAATTTTAGTACTATTGTAGTTTAAAATGGAATATATGTTTATGTTGATTCCTAGAAATTGTAATGTATAAATGGTGCCAATCCACCATTATGGTCGTTAGATGCATCATTAGCAGTAAATGCAGTTAATGATTTGCGCATTATACATCTGCGAAATTTATTGTTTTCATCATTATTATCATTTATATGTTGCATTTCTTTTGTTACAGATACATTCCGTCGAAAGCAATACTTCAACCAGTGGGCAATATGGGCAGTACCATTGTATATGGTATGGAGAGTGTAACGTCGATAACTTTATTCGTCATCAAAATTGTCCATATACTGGTACTGCAAAACCCTTAAACGATGAGGGTCAACGCTTCCTAGCAAAATGGTGTCCAGATCTTATGGTAGATGAAGGTGATGGAGTGAAAACTTGTTGTGATACAGCACAGCTGAAGACGCTCGACCAAAATATTAATTTACTTGCAGCTTTTCTGGAAAGGTGCCCATCTTGTATGCATAATTTTTTGAAACATGTCTGTCAGTTGACTTGTGCTCCTGATCAGTCACGTTTCATCGATGTTACTGATGTGAAAACAACAAAAAATGGTAAATGTAGACAAAATTGGCTTGTCTGAAAAGTACGTAGATGAAGTATTGATGTGTATAAACAAATCACATTTAATTTTTAAATTTTACAAATCTTTTCTTTTGTAATTTAAGAAATATTTTGCATAACATTTTGAGAAATATTAGAAAAAATTATTTAATTGAAACAAACCCATTAGTAAACAAATATTTTTCTCGTACTTCAGTTGTATTTCTTAGTAGTAAGTCAAATATCAATCAAATTGAAGATAAAATTAACAATGTAATTACAACAGGTGTCTTTTTTACTAATTAGTTTCCAACAATGACAATGACAATTATGAATATAGTTGAATAGCAAAAATGAAGTAAACTGCATTATCGCCTTTAGTTTAGATTAACCCAGCTTCTACTTCCACTATACAATGCTTTTTCAACAATACCATTACTTGTATGTTTGTATATGACTATCAGTAACATAAAAATCTTTGCAGAAACAAAATACATAAAGGGAATCGACTACTACATCAGCAATAATTACATATCGGGTACATTTAATTCGTGTCGTCAAGTTAGTGTACCAAGCACAGGACAACGTGCCCTCGACCTCCTGTGTGGCTCTTGGGGGTCTTTAAGGTGCACTCCTTTGAGGTGGTTCCAATTCATGGGGGATGCTGAAAATAATCCATACGTACCATTCCAAATTACTTACAAAAATACTTCAAAACCCGTGGGCGAGTTCATTCCGATGAATGCCTCAATCTTGCCATGTTATCAAAGTGTCAATGTAAGTGTATTTATTATACAGGGTGTTTTAAAGAAAGTACTAATAAATCATAGCGTAGATTCAATACGTGGAAATAAACTATATTTACCTTTATTACAAAAATGCTTCGTTCTAGAATTACGACGTCTTAAAGTTTTGACTGATTGAACAGAATTATTTAATACATTTAAAACGGTTTAAACTATACCTTGAAATTTGGCATAGAAGTATGATTTCACACAAGCCACTACCAATTTTAAAAACCCAACTACGAAGCAATGGCGTAGATAAATTGAGAGACGCGATGGTTTTTCTTTTCATATCCTGTTGATTTGTAGTTTTTTTCCTAAAACTATATAGAGATTTAAATAGCGTAAACAAAAATACACAAAAAATGTATTCTATTTTTTGCAGACCAACTATTACAGAGATGTTTTACTTCAAATTGTAAGGTGTGCGTAAATGGGGCTAAAATAAAAATTGATATGATAAAAGAATTAGCGTGTCAGGATTTCAAGTGTTAGTGCAAAGTGGCAAATGGCACAGATGTGAAAAAACTCTAATAAAAAAACAGAAATTTTATCAAAGCAAAGGAACGTTTAAGAAAAGAATCAGATTTATTTATAAATAAAAAAAAATTGTTGACGAAAAAAAAATTTAAAACACGAAAAACAAAATTTAATGTAATATGTAAATAAGAAAGAATTAATATAAAAAAAATCTTATTCTTTAAAACAATTTTTCTTCCTCTAAAAAATTTTGATTTTGGCACAAAGGGCGCCTCGTAGCTACGTGCTTTGCAACAGCAAATAAAAACACATTAGCTTGTGTTACGTTTGTTACAGCTGTTCTTGCTTCTTATCTTATTTGATTATTGGTTTCTGTCAAGTTCCTTAGTTTTCAATTGTAATAGCTGTTAGCTGTAATATTTCAAAAATACTAAATTAATTATCAATTACACGGAATTTAAGTCATGGTATTCTAATTTTTTGATTATTTCAAATCAGACACGTGGAAAATTTTAAGGTCGAATTTCTCCGCCTGACAAGAAAAATATGAATCCAATTTTTGTGTATTTTTGTTTAAGCTATTTAAGCAGTTTTCGAAAGATAATTACAAATTAAAAAATTACAAATTTATAGAAATGACGAGAATAATTCCCTTTATTAAAGCAATACCTCTAAAACCAATGTTTATTTAGATGTTTATTGTTTATCTTTTATTTCAGAGTGAGAAACCAGCTTGCAGTTGTATAGATTGCGAAGCAAGTTGTCCTGCACCTAACCTAATACCCACGCCAGGTGAGGCCTTCGTTATCATATCAAGGGTATAAACAGTAGCGGCTCTAGACTTTTGCTGCCCTACGCAATGCTATATATATATAGGGGTCCCCCTCCATTATCCACAGCAAGAATAAGTTTGTACAGAAAAATCCATGAATCTACCTGCATAAATAATTACATTTATCAAGTAACAAAAAAATAAAATTAAATCTAAGAAACCAACGAACAACATACAAACGGAACTGAAATTCGCATATAACAAAAAGAAAAAAAATCCCTTAAAATCAATGAAACAGAAATAGACGCTAATATTCGTTCATATCACTTTCATATTCGCTATCATTCTTTAGCGACAAAGATTCCGTCGCGGCAACGCTTTCGACCTTATCTTTGTTTCCATCAGAAAAAACGCAAGCACTAGTTGCTGGTTCTGCAATATTTCTGCTGGCAACATTGAATTTCATGTACCTACTTATTTAGAAATAGAGTCGGCAAAAATATGCCATTAATAATAAAGCCCAGTAGCGACAGTTTTGCAGGCGCTATTTTTGTCTGCGACATTTTTGATCCACGTTATTTTTGACAGAGCTGTTTCTACCAGCAACATTTTTGACGGCGCTATTTTTGCCGGCGAAATTTATGAGCGGCGCTATTTTTGCCGCAGATTTTTTTGATCTGCGCTATTTTAGACGAAGCTATTTATTATTTCTTATTTTCTCATAGCTTTTTATATACTTTTAGTAATCCTCTTGATTTCATTTTATTATTTTTATTAAATTTTCAACCGGTTTGCCGCTCCTAAAACTTTGGCGCCCTAGGAGATTGCCTACTTGCCTACCACCTGAAGCCGCCATCACATGTTATGCCAAATTTATGAAATTGCCTATTTTACGTAATTGGCAACTGTTTCGCCTATTTTGTAAAAAAAAACGCAAGATAATTAGGTATAATTTTTTCGATTACATGAAATAGACAACGTTTTTAATGAAGTAAGCAATAATTCTCGATTAGTGCAGTGGCGGTTTCTACATTGCGTCAAATGGTCATCGACTTCCCAATGAAATAAGAAAAAATAAATAATTACGTTTTGTTTGAGTACATAACATATTATACACTATAATATTTAAAAAATACTTTATAGTTAGCTTTTGTATTTGATTTCTATGCGAGAACGTTTATTAAAGAGTTGCCGCAGGATCCGAAAACGTTTGAGTATTTCGCGCGCATTAAATGAATCTATGCGAGGGTCATTTGGCTGTCAGTTCCCAATTCAGCTATACGCCACCGAATAAAGCCACCGGCTTAAAAGGCCTTCAAATGAATAAGAGTGAAACAGAAAGCTCATTGCGGCAAACTTCATACTACACAAGCTAAAAGAGGATAGAAGTATCTGCGTATTAAATACTTCAGCGTCATGGACCCACAATTTCCGACTATTACACAATTTTCAACTATCCGTGGTAAGCGCATGCCAATAGCCGCCTAATTTGCGGAATTCGCACGTACACGACGTAGTAGGGTGAAAACAGTTGTTGGTTGTGTAATCATAATTTAGTGGTGTTGTACGATGTCCGTGCAAACTAATTTTGGATTGTGAATGCAATGTAAGAAAATCCTTACACTTGTTTGCACTGTCTGCTATTTTGTGATAATTCATTGTGTGATATTGACTGCAAACACTTAAAAACTGAAATTCAATCACATTTTTTATCGGTAAACCACATGAAAAATTTTGTGCATTTTGACACACTGACAATGTGGGTATCAATTTAATATAATTTTATTAGAGAGTGCTTATCGAAAGTCTATTAAAGACTTCAATGAAAATGTTGGTTAAAATAGATCATTTTGCCAACGTAAACGATGGGTTTGAAATATAAGGCTACCTAAAACTTGGGTAAGAACATATTTTTTCCAAAAAAATACTTTAAAATGTCTCCCACTACACCACACCACAATCCGCCACTGGATTAGTGCTTGGTTAGCGTAAATGCAGAAAAAACAAAATATTACAATGCATATTACTTCCAATTCCTGTTGTATAGTTATTATAATCAAAGTAATTATGTTTTGCGTGAGCTGATAAGAAGGGTTACCTAACATAAACAATTAAATTTTTAGTGTATTGCTTTCGCCGCAAATCGGGAGATGGTGTCATATTCCGTGCTAAATATATGAAGTTTTTGCGAAATTAAAACATTTTGCGATTCGCGACACAACAACCCGCTTAGGGATATTAATCCATGTGGAAGTCGTATAGACTTTACGTGTGACACATGACACACAAATCAACGCAGACGACTATAAGGCGCTGTGTGTCTTAATATTATTTGTTCAATGATAACTTTTTTCAGAATTTGTTTCAACGAAAAAAAGAAAAATATTTCAGTATGACATTTCTTTTAAAGAAATATTTTTATTTTTTTCTTGAAAAAAGTTTTTTCGTAAAAATGTCTTCTTTCAATAAAATACTACTAGCGTCTGGTGTCTTCAACTACAAACGATCCTACCTTATTCAAACTTTCATGACTTGCGCACCTCCTCGGCATGCAGCTGGAATGTCTGTAAAGTCGCCGTAAGCAGAGATCGTAGCCTTTCTTAATCACACGCACGTGTTTTAAAACTGAAAACGTCAGTTGTGGTGCATCTGAATTGCGGACGAAATAAGCTAGTACTGTAATCCCGCACCCGAATTGCGGACCAAAAATCTCAGGTAAATTTCAAGTCCTAATTCTCACCTGAACTGCGGACCAACTTAAGAGGATTAGAATGTAAGGAGCCGTTCAGTATTACTTTTTACTTTCCTTTACAATCAGCGCAAAAACACTGTCATTCATATTATTATAAAACTTTTGATCTTCGATGGCCTGAATTGCGAATAAATTAACAGAATTAAAATGCAATAAACACTATGTTTATAATTTTTTTAATTAAAAACCACCAAATTAAAATTACATAAAAAAAATTAAAAAATCTTGAAAATTAAATAAAACAAATTAGAATAAAATTACAATACTATCATGCTAAATTTGTATGAAACACACTTTACAAAGTTATGTCTAGTTATTTCATTCTTTTCCAATTGTACAATTTTTGAATTTATAAATGTTTGTTTATCTATCACTTTCTTTTGTATATGCCTTTTTTCATTATTAACTATTGCATTAATTTTGATATACAAGTCAATTTGCATAGCTCTTAAACATTTTACAAACAGATGAATATTGGGGTGAGGAGAAGAACAATAATTGTTAAATTTGGAATGAAACGACTCGCATGTGTTAGTCGTTCTCGCAAGAGAAGCCGTTTTTGCCGCCCATACCTCTGGTGGGAAAGTAGAGTTGTTGCCTATATAATTTTCCACTAAATAATATGCTAATTCGTCCACCTTCTCATCATTTGGCAATAAAATCTTCTACAAATGAGTCTCCCACTTCGTGCGGAGATAAAAAAGTTAAACCAAAAAGATGTCGCAGCCATTTTCCAGTGCTCGATTCATCATCTTTATACTCTTTACTGAGTCCAACTTGCTGAATTTTGCGCCACCTAAAAAATAAATGATCTTTACTTACACGTATTCGATTAAAAAGAAATATTTACCTACCATGATTGGGCCAGATGAAATCTGCATCCAACTATTCGAGCCCCCGGAAAAACTTCTAAAACGCTGGAGTGTATTGCTTGTTCAAAATCCATTGTCACACTTTTCGGATTTGCTGTATAACCCAAGTCGCTACATTTTTCTTTCAATAGAGTTAACATTTTTATAAGTTGTTTTGCACTTATCATTTAATAAACAAAAAGCCACTGGAACGTAGGTATCATTTCTACATGCATGCATAGTAAACATTTGTGTAAAAAATTTAGTGCAAAAATCAAATGTACCATCCAAAAACAGATTGTCTTGTTGGCACATGAATGCAATATTTGATTTAGTCGAGAATACAACAATATTCGAATTTATGTCGGTAATTAAAAGGAAAGGCTCGTCTTTCGTTGTTATAATATTAATTGTATTTAAATATTCTTGAACTTCTTGCGTCGACTTTGGCAATTTTGGAACTGTTTTTAATCTAGCACAATTTATATTATTTCTGATGTAACCCACATCTTTGGGCGTTAGTGTATTCAAAGTTTCTTTTTGTGCACTTACTTCTTTATGAATTAATTTAGAAGGTTTTACTGAATTATCTTCCTCCGCCTTCCGTTTAACGGAGTTGCTAATTTTTTGTCTATTTAAAAGACTTTTTTTCGTGCAACACCACATTACTTCACCACTTTTTTTAAGTTCGCACTGACAACGAAATTTATTCTCTTCGAAAACTATCAGAGGGTTACCCCGTTCACTCAACATTTGTTTAAACTCCATCGCTTTCGTAGTATGTAGCAGAACTGAATAGTTGTTTAATTTTCTCTAATTTATAGGAATAAAAATATCCCTACCATGGGTGTTGTTTTAAATAATCTGCTCTTTATCATGCTACCTGCTAATGTTTTGTTTACCTGGAATGCTGGTAAGCTCTTTAACAATTTCGTCCGCAGTTCAGTACATGGATTAACGATCCCTCTTGGTAATCAGCTACCAGATTAAATTTGGTCCGCAGTTCGAGTGTGCCCGCCAGTTGTATATGTTGCTTTAAAAGTTAAATAATTAAAAAAGACGTACAATATAAAATAAAAATTATTATTTAATAATTATTATTTTAAAGAGCTACAGTCAAAGGGTAAAAAATATTTTTAACATTTTTTTCTGTAAAAAATGAAAAGCAGAAGTTGCTTTCGCTTTGTATTTTCTACGCCGTACCGTGCATGTTATAAATTAAAAAAAAAAGGATTTGTTGTTTTGTATTGAATGCAATTTATTAGTAATGAAAAAATCGGCTTTAACAATGCAATTTCACTTTACACTTACACTTTCATTAACTTGCTTTAATTTCGATGTAAATATCGCAATCCCACAAACAACCACATTGAAAAGTTAACACTGCACAATACGCGCCAATATTAGACGAGGTTGCGCAAGTCAGGATCGGTTGTTGGTGAAGACACCCGACGCTAGTACTTTTCTTTTGAAAAATGCACTCCCCTGAATTCGGTTCAAAAAAAAAGTTCAAATATTCAAAACAACACAACAAAATATCAAACGTGACAGCGATTGTAGAGCCTCTTGCAGAGAGTACATCGTTATTGTTGCCATTTTAGGAACACTAAATCGTGTCGGTACTTTAGTATGCATATCTACTGGCTTTGACGGCCATCTGTGTCATACCATTGACTATACCCTTAATAATCAAAGGTCAAACGCAAACCGTGATTCTTAGAAAAATTTTTAGTAGCGAGAGTAATGTTTTTAGGAGAGCACTTTTTTCAAAAGAGAATTTTTTTTACGAGAGAGCCTTTTTCAAGAATGAGCTTTTTTTTGTAAGAGAGCATTTTTCAAGAATGGAATTTTTGTTGGGAGGATATTTTTTCAAAAGAAAAATATGCGAGAGTATTTTCAAGATAGAAGCATTTTTATGAAAGAACTGTTTTGAAGAGAGCAAATTGTAAGCGAAATGTTTTTCCTTTTACCATTGAAAAATACTCTCTTCAAAAATTCCCATTTAATAAATAATATGGACTATCGCCAATTCGCAGCCAATGATAAACTATATTAAACTGCATAATTTTTGCAATTTTTGCAATTTACTTAATTTGTTAATGATGTTGACATACACGAGGTTAAAGATTATTTCATAGCAATGTGCAAACCAGCAGTGGAAATAAAGAAAGACATATGTAATCTTAAAAACATAATCTTGTTCTGACTAAAAAATGAAATACCATTATAAAATGACCTTGTTTTTTACACTTGCACTGCATATTACTAAAATGAGCTTTATTTGTTTAGCTACCTGGTTTATTTGCATTGCTCATGCAGAGTTAAAAATATTCAAATTTAAGAAACAATGACGTAAAAAATATGCAACTAAAAATAATACCAGTCTTTAAAGGCATTGTGTTTTAAACGTTTTCAGACTATTACTGGCGTGAATATACAGGGGATATACCGAGAGACGCTATACTTGGAGGGCTAGATGCTAATGGATTTGCAATTTATATTGGACAAGTGTTTGATGGGTCTGGAGTATATCCTGGACAAATTCGCGAATCTGAGAAATCAGTCATTTATTACAATTCATTTGAGGACTCACTTACCTCTGCGAATTATGTTAAGGTATTTTTTTTTCATATAATTTCTAATCTTGTTATAACCAATTAAATTTTTTGAAATCTTTGTGTTTACAACAGTACCGTACATAATAAATTTTTCGACATTAAAATGACACTTTAAAGTGAATTGAAAAAAGGCCTAACTAAAGTAAAAACCATTCCTATAAGATTGCTTTGTCTCGTTTATTGTAAAAACAAAAAATTGTTTTTAGATTCTCTGTGGTCATCATTCAGAAGACTTTGAGTGGATTAAAACGAACACTTCTAATATCAAAAATTTAACAGATAAGCACTTAATTTTGGGAGGATACTATGTTAATACAACATACACCGTTTACATAGGAAGATTGTCTTTAGATGAGGAAAGTTTAGTCGGAATGGTATTAGTTGGTCACCCCGAGCAGTCCGGTCTACACAATTCAGTTGATGGACTAGAATACCCTCTTGATTCGTACGAAATACTTTCTTATAATTCCAAAAAGTCAGGTTAACTCAAAATATGTAAAAATGGTTCGTACAGAACATGAAACAATTTCAGATAATTACCATAAATATTTCTTTAAATGATGTTATTTCTATAAGTCTTTTGTAGGCGTAGCTGAATTTTCTGTGTATTTTGTACTATACTTATAAAATAATAATAAATATCCGTTATTATTTGTTTACTGCAATTTTTAAGTTTTCTATTCAACGGTAGTTTTCCGTCCTTTATGAATGTTGATAGTTCAAACTGTTCTTTCGTAGAACCTTCTCGTTGTATTAATGAATTTACACGTTCTATTTTCATCAATTCGTGGTTCCTATTTTACATTTCAATGTAAAAAAAATTTTTACTGCAGTTTAATAAAATTGTTTCGTGAAGTACTTTTAAAATTCATGACCATTTATATTCTACGCTAATTGGTATAATATAATAAAATAAAATAAATCGAAGTTCTTTATATTCTACGCTAATGAACTTCGATTTATTTTATTTTATTATTACACAAGAATCAATTCCAGCTGACCAATAAATAACAACTACCTGTACAAGATAAATTAAAGTCAAACACATGAATGTGTTACCATTCTAAGTTTGTAGATAATTTGTTCAAAAGTGTAGGTATAGATTTAAAGAAATTATGGCAGAAATTATTATTATTTGATTGCCTCATAATTTAAGTACTGGCAAAATACTAGACTAGAAATACGGATTATAAGCATCAGCAAACAATAACGTAGAAGACATTTTGATTACGTCGCAAATGTCATTAATACATATTAGAAATAATAGAGGACCCAGGATGCTGTCTTGCGGTACCTCAGAATATGCAACAAACTGATCCGAAGAAAAACCATTGAAATGTACATTTTGTCTTCGCTCAGAGGGATATGACTGTAAGAATTCAATTAAGTTATTAGTAAATCCAAATTTATGAAATTTATGTGTAAGTATGGTGTGAAATGCTTTAGCGACATCCGTATAAATAACGTTCACCTGATCTCTCTTTTCTAATGTATCAGAAATGTATTCAGTATATATGCTTAAATTAGTAACAGTAGAACGTTTACTGATAAATCCATATTGTTCTACAGAAAGAAATGATTTTATTAGTTGTCTTATGTGTTTATTTACGACTGTTTCAACAACTTTGGCAAACAAATTTAATTAAGAGATAAAGCTGTAATTTGCTATTTCAGATTTATTACCCTTTTCGTAAATTGGTATAATTTTTGAAAACTTTCATTTCGTGTTAGTTTTCAGACTTAATTTAAATATGTAAATGCATGCATGTTTTGGAAAATTTGTATTTAAGTGCATATTTTTCATCTTACTGGTATTTTACATGCGTTTCTATAAAACGTTTAGGTATTTTAGAAGCATTTTCGACATTCTGCAACAATTTAAAGGTGGAAATTATTTCTGTTACCTCTATTTATTTCTTACTCATTTTCAAGAATTTTAAATGTTGATGTGAAAAAGTACCTACTTCCGACTTTTCAACATTATGCTAATAAGTAAAAGATTTTAGTGTTGGAAATTCTTACAGCAGTAGTAAACATTTGTTAGAAAATACAGCCTACAAGCAAACCCTGCAATTGCAGTGTGACCATTCCAATTTAAAATTTTAAATTGTAACATGACCAAGTTTGCCTTCACAATACGTGTAGTGGTACCAATAAATCCGTGGAATTTAGTAAAATGGTAGGCGGAAAAAACTCCTAGAAAACAAATCCTCGGAAAAACATTTTGGAAAAATAAATCCTAGGAAAAAATCCTACAGAAAAAAAGCCTATAAAAAAAATCATCGGAAAAAAATCCTCGGAAAAAATCTTAAGAAAAAATCTAGTCAAAACATTTTAGTATTTGTTTTCAATTATTTTAGAATTTTAGTCATGATGGATTTAGAATCTAAAATATGCACTTAAACGGCAAACCTTATTTTCTTTAGTAAATTACCCACTGAGCTAACTTATTTTTGCAGCACTGTAAAATAATAAACAATATATCTTAAAACAAACACAAATAAAATGTCAAATCCGAAACATAAAAACTCGATGTTTTAAAATTATCGGAAAGGAATTGTATGTCCAATTTCCCTTAAAAAATTTTGTATACCACGAGTTTCGTTGCCATTTTATTCAAGAAGTTTTTATCCAAAGATTTTTTCCCAGATTTGTTTTTCCATAGGACTTTTTTCCGCAAGACTTTTATCCGCGTATTTCTTTCCAGAACTTTTTTCCGAGGTTTCTTTTCCTAGGATTTTTTAGAATCGTAGCTGATATACCACTGATCAGTGGTGGGAAAGCTGAATAAAAAAGAAGCTAGCTAGGCTAAGCTACAAGCTACTTTTTTCATGCAGTTAAGCTACAGCTATTTTAAAAGTAGCTATTAGCATTGACTATACCCTTAAAGGTATATAATCAAAGCTATTAGGTATTTTAATTAAAAAATTTAACATAGTGTTAAAGTTTATTGCGTACTTTCATACTCTTTACGGTAAACGGTAAAATAATCTAAAGAAAAATTTTACGAAAAAATCCAAGCAAAACAATTCAGAGGAAAAATAGTACATGGAAAAAATCCAAAAGATGAAACGCAGTTGTTTTTAGCATTATTATTATTAGAGTGTTCCAGTTCCAGTTCCAGATGAGTTAAGTTGCATAAGTACACATTAGTTGCATAATTAGTCAAGTTCAAGTTACGGTTGAAGTTGTAAGCAAGACATTCAAGATGTAATCTTGTAGTCTAAATTGTCCTCTCAAGGGAGAGGACTGCAACTGCAACGGCAGTTGCAAAATATTTGTATTAAAAGGTATTTAGTGAGAATTAACTAAAATCAAATTATCATATAAAGGGTAAGTTGTAATGTTTACTTAGTTGTATTTTTATTTTTATATTATATTTTAATACATGCTATTGTTACTAATAGTTTTTACTCATTTATTTATTAATTAACTTTCTCTTTCAGCATTACAATTTATAGAGCTGTTACAATTTAATGAATAATATTGTAGAAAATAATTTAAATGTTTTTTAATCTCCTCTGCTTCTACGTTCTTTTAGACACTCGAAAATCCTTCTCTAAAAATTGATTGCACTATAGTGTACATCTTTATTTTATTACAACACTTGTAACGAGTTTTTGGTTCTTCCCTGTATTGTTGAATTTGTTCTTGTATTTCTCTCGTTATCGGAAATGTTTAAATATTATCTTTTGATGCAGGCGAGTATATGTCGCAGGCCAACGATACAACACCAATAATGAGCTAAAAACAGTATTTAAAGATTGGATGCAAAAGTTGGACGCAAATTGGTATACAAAAGCTTGTGCCACGCTACGATAATTGTTTAAATTTAAATGGCGATTATGTTGAAAAGTAGTTTAAGATACATTTAAGCAAATATAAATAAAAAAATTGAAACAAAAAAGTTTTTGTAGTTTTTATGACCAATCGGAACTTAGTTTGTGCCTCGTAATTAATTGTGATTCCGAAGTTATTTTTCTAAATGAATGAAATTGGATGGTTTTTCGGAAAAATTATTTTCTACCGCTATCCTCTTCAAACTGTTGCTTAAAACCTTCCGTGCCAAGACATTTTCGCAAAGGCTGTCATGGATATGGTCAGCCTGTCTTTGATAAAACATCCTCTTCACCAACGGCAAATAATTTCATAGCGCATGTTCTGTAAGTATATCTCCAACAAATTTCACCAGTAGATTTTGACTTCCCGCAGTTTGTAAAACTTGTTATTTTCGAGGACAAGCATTTTTTCCCTCTGTCACTACACATTAGGGTGAAGCGAAAATTTTTTTTTCGGAATTTCGAAATGGGCAGTGTTGGCAAAGTTGCTCTATTAATACACAATCTAAACTGTATAATTTTCATTTTGATATTCATAATTCTTGTACTGCCACAAAAGCTGTGAAAATTATTTTTTTTTTGTTTTTAGCTAAGTATTCATGGTTCACAAATTCTTATTAAAACACATATTAAAATCATGTTTAACCTTTTATTTTTCAGACACTACACATTAATGAATGTTTACAATAAAACAAATAATGAAAAAGAAAGAAACTTAAACATACTAACAATAATGAGAATCCAAAAAATTGCACAAGTTACTGTGGACGGTATTGCTTTTTGGTGTTGAAAACGGGCATAATTTTTCGCGATTCCAACCTTGTTTTAATTAAGCCATCTCGTCTCAAGGGGCCACAGACAGCAGCCGAGGCTTCTGTGACAATTTTTACACATCTTTCTGTGGATTGAGTGTGTCAAGGAAATTTCTTTATAGTTGGTAATATGACGTCGTCAATTATGGTTTGATCGGTAATAGCTTGCAAAATTGTCTCGTCATTTACAAATTTGGTGAGCGGTGGCTCGGTTACATTTTCCCAAGTTATTATATTAACATAATCATTTACAGAAAAATCAAAAACAGGTACCTTAAAAGTACGAATACCGTTTGAGTGCATATTTGTCTTCCGGGCTTTCAATATCTTTCTCAGCGCCAACTCTCTTATGTGTTTTCGGTTATCGGCTAACATGGCTAACAATATATTTTCAGGGTGCCCAAAAAAGCCGTTACGTTGGATTACGGGATCAATAATATCCTTTAAATCGCTCGACAAATAGCGTGAAAGCATTATTGTCTGATGCAAATGCCTAGTTCCGAAAATGCATAATGGTTTGGTCTTAATGTTGAACCACATAGGTGCATAAACTTTTAACACAAATGTCGTCACAGTTAACAAATTCTCAGATGGTTCTTCTGAAGCAATGTAAAGCCTGAGAATGCGGTTTGCTGTAGTGAGCCACCTGGAATGTACAATTTTACCAGGATTTCTCTTAGATAGGTTTTCATTGCAGAACCCGGAGTCAATGGCTTCACACATTTCCAGTAGATACAGCTGATCTGTACTTAAATCCTGTTTATTTGTTATCTGTGGCAACGTACAATTAATTACTTTATATTCAACGACAGGAAGTTGTTCACACTCATTTAAAGATTTTCCAATAATCCCAGTGAAACTTTGGGGTCCAGTCGTCCTTCCGTCGATGTGCTCGAAAAGATGTCGCAAAGTAAGCTCGTTCGCATGTAGCTGACAGACAAGCCACTGTAAAGGATGTTTGAGGCGTGATTCGAGATGCCGAATCACACCTCCTTTGACCCCCGTATTGACTGCAGTTCCATCGCATCCAATTACAACCAGCTTTTCAATATCAATATTTTTAGAGGACAGAAAAGTATCAATACTCTTACTTATTGCTTCAGCTTTTCCGACCTTTAATGAAATGTGTCCCATGTACTCGGAACCTGGTTCTTTTACTAAGCTTATGTGTTCTTCACTTATTAATTTTCGCCGATTATCCTCCATGGTTAGAGTTCTGTCTTTACGTCCATCGAAATATAAACCAAACTGATTAGAATCGATTACAAACGGCTTATTAGTAAGGATAGCTCTTTCCTTTGTTCGAGCGCGGCGAATTTTACTCCTGTCCACAACGTTAGATACTTCATCCTGTGAAATGAAGCCAACATCTTGAAGTGCAGCAGAAACTATGGCAGCTCCTGCTCGATCCGAAACACCATATCTGTCCAATATTCTGGCGACAACGGGGAAGTGCTTCACAGCAGCTTGAGGCTGAATGTTTTGTGGCTGTGCTTCACTTGGTACACTATCTTGAGTGGTTCCAGATGAGGAACATTTTTGAGAGAATCCGAAACTTGAACTACACGAAGGAACAGCTTCCGTTGATTTGTTTTTCTCCTCAAACTCAACACGAAGACGCTTTCTTGCCAATGACTTCGTATTTTTTGTAGTAGTTTCTCGATCCAGTCCTCCTATTGCCATTTTTCGGTCAGTACGTTGATCGAGTAGAAAGGTTCGCTCCTTGATAGGAATTTTTCGCTCTTTTTCACACGTACAAGAGTCAAAAGATGTGCATCTGCATGTCGCTACATCAAAAAGCATCTGTGCTTTCTCTTTGAATTGTTGAAGTTGTTGGCGATAGCTTTCGACATATTTTCTACTTTTATATGGTTTTAATAAACTGCGATACTTATCGTAGTATGATCGTATTCGTCTCGAAATACTCCTGCGGTCCATAATGGGAATTGACGCTCTTTTCCAGACTTCCTCCACCTTCACAGCAACTTCTTCACAGGTTATGGTAACTATGTCCTTATATTGTTTTTGTTTAGAATGGTGCACCCACAAAAAGCATTTGAACACTTCTTCACAAGTAGGCAAAACATTAGATGGTAAATCACATCCAGAGCCGAATACAGGGCAAGTCACTTCACTTCTTAACAACGCCATAGTGTTAACGTAATAATTCTTCTCTAATTAATGTCACGCGCCTGCATTCGTCAAGAGTTCGGCTCGCACTGGTTGAAGCACGCTCGAAGGAAGGGAGCGGGGGGGGGGGGGTGATTAAGTGTTGCTACACTCCACGTTATATTATAGGTGAATGAATAAACATAATTTTTTGCATTTTTCTTAGTAATAATCGGCATTTCTAGTGATCTAAAGAGCACCGGGAGAAATTTGTTTTTTTAATTATTCTTTTCAAAATTCAAAGAGGTTGTGGCAGTACTAAACATTAATATTTTTGTAAGATATTTTATATTTGGAATAACTACATGACAGAGCACCAATCCCGCACATGCCCACTTTGATATTCGACTGAAAATTTTTTTCCATATACGACCGCTCCACCCTACTACACATGCTTTTCAGCTCCATAACGCGCAATTAACACACATGTTAGGTTAAACACAACTGTTCACTATTTGCAAACCAAATGCGAAATGAAGCATGCGTTTATATTTAAGATTTAAAAACAAAAGCAACCCTTACTTCTTATTCTAATCTAAACAATATAAACTGTAAACAGCAAATAAGTAGTACAGATATCACTTCCAAGAACGCAGTAGTCATTGGCAGATACATTAATCCGTTACTGCTGATATGAAGCCGTGGTGCAGTTCATGTAGAGAATTAAAAATTTTGGTGGTGCAATTCAGGTACCTAGTGGATTAGCGAGCTAATAGATTGGTGGTGCAGTTCGTGTACACCAGTCCATCTTAGAGGTAATCTTCAACCGCCTGCAACTCTTCAGGGAAGCATTTTTGAAATATGTGTAGCGAGTTTTTCATAACCTTTATAATAACTAGTTTTTAGTATTCAAATTGTGTTCTCACGGTTCCTCTGGTATTTTATGGTGTTGTTCTGTTCACTTTTGTACTGATTTGATTGGCTTATTTATTCTATTTACTGCTTAAGATCTTAACAGAAGCATATATTTTTTTTAAATTTTATTTATTATTAAAGATATATCACTATTAAATGAGTATCTGTATATAAAATACTTAATCACTTTAACAATATCTATTTATTTAAACCTTATACGTATTTCGGCATGTTTACATGCCATTGTCAAAGGTTATATGAAAGTAAACAGTTAGTGTTGTTATAGCAATAGAACTTATTGCTATAACAACACTAACTGTTTACTTTCATATAACCTTTGACAATGGCATGTAAACATGCCGAAATACGTATAAGGTTTAAATAAATAGATATTGTTAAAGTGATTAAGTATTTTATATACAGATACTCATTAAATATGGACTTTAACGAAGTAAAGCTGGAATTGATAAATAATATATCACTATTACCTTTTCTTAATTCTAAAATTACAAAAAAAGACTCTTCATTTTGCTTGTCTTTACTAACCGATCTTTACATGTTCAGAAGATTTATGATTTCCCATAAAAAAGTTTCATGTTTATTGTTTTAAACTAATGGGTTTGCTATAAAGTGCAGACATTTTTTATATGAAAGCATTATTTTTATTTCGGAATAGTTCAAAAATGTAATAGTAACTCTTTCTACGTTTTTAAATAAAAATTTAAAATACAAAACAACTAACTTACTTTATGTTGTGCTTTAATAAACTACCTTTAAAAAATATATATGCAACTAGCGCGGCCTGTTTACATTTATGTAAATGTTTGGTTAATGTGTTTGAAAATGTGAAGAAAGCAGTTCTGCTCTTACTAGAAAATAAGAAGAAATAATTTCAACAATTTTGTAATATTGCTCTCTTTTATATTGCAAATTTTATGTTATTTGCTAAAATGCGATATAGTAGACTACTTCTGATGCATAAATTGTAACGAACCGTTACTAATTTTGAATTTAGTTTACAAGAACTGTTTCTGACCTCCCTGGTGTACCGCTAGTGCACCATAGTTGGCCTTAGAGTTCATGATTTATATCGTAGGTTTGTCTACCACTAAAGTGATATCCGATTTTCATATGATTTTTTCAATATGTTGATTTCAAGTAAGTTTAGAGTCTACAATAACCCCCAAATACTTACCACCGACAGATTAATTAGTCTGCCGTTAAGGTAGAGAGGTTCCGAGCTCTCTACATTTTTCCTTTTCGTAAATGGTACTATGGTGGTCTTTCTAGAACTGACATTGAGGCTTTCTCCTTAGGTCCACCTTCTTACTACGTTCAGTACTCGTTGCATACAGTTCTTGAGTATGTTGACAAACTTCCCTTTAACTAGCATGACCAGGTCATACGCTTATCTTAAGGGGGGAAATCCTTCATTAATGAGGTTCCTTACTAGCCCGTCTATGACAAGGTTTCATGGCAGGAGAGAGAAAACTTCTCCCTGCGGACATCCTCTTGCCACCCTGATTGCCTAGGTCTCATTCAGTAGTAAGGTATACACTACTCTACCTTTTAGCATGCAGTCTATCCACCTGCAGCAGGTCTCCTCCAGCCCTAGGTTCCTAATGACCGTGGTGATAGAGTTAAAGGATGAATTGTCGAAGGCTTCTTCTATGTCCAGAAACGCCCCTAGAAAAACCTATTTGTTGTCTAGCGATTTTGCCACCCTCCTGGTGAGATGGTGGAGTGCCATTTCTGTTAATAGGCCTGCTTTTTACGCAAACTGGTCGCGGTGTAGTGGACTGGTTACCAGTATACCGTCCCTGATGTGCCTATCGAGCAGCTTCTTCATTGTCTTAAGTATGAGTGACATGAGACTGATGAGCCTGTAAGTTTTGTCTGAGAATAGTCCAGCCTTTGGTATAAAAACCGCCCTGGTTAGTCTCCATATTTTCGGGATGTGGTTCAGAGCTATGCTGGCTGTTAGATCATACAGATTCTTGTGAGCAAAAGATCTGACCTTCTCTGCAGCATAGCCGGGATAATCTCACCCGGTCCCGCTGATGGTGTTTTCCCTTTAAACCTTAAGACATTTATTAGCTCTATACTGCAAAGACGGCGGCGCCTGGCTAGTAAGAATTAAATGCATTTGGGTTGAAGAAAGTGACCAATGTTGCGGAGAATGTAGATGTAGAAATTGTAAAAATGCGCAAATAGACGATAATGATATGTTGGAAGAAAATTTTGAATTTTAATGTCTTTGCCAGGAGCTTGTTCGCTTGTAGTTCTCAACTTAACATTATATTATTTTGTAGCATTTTTAGTATTTTGTACAGCTTAATGTTTATTGCAATATAAAATAATTGCTGTTATGCGTTTCTTAAACAAATATTCGCATTACGTGAATGATTTCGAGTTGCAGCAAGATTTCATAGAACATTATACGTACAATTCTTACACTTCCAACGTCCAGCGAACTATATTAGTACATATCCTTCCAGCAACTATGCTTTGACTTTTAACAATATGAAGAACCCTACTGCAAGGGTTCTAGCGAGGTTAGTTTTGCAACGCGACTATACATTGTATGAGACAAAATGTTTCTTAGATTGTAATAAAGTTTTGTATGTAACAAAAAAATTATATTGTGAAAAAAAAAGATATCGTTATGTAAAATTAACAGAATTAGTTGGGAGTTCGTAAAAGTGTACAACAAAATTTTTTTCGCAAACGTATTTATTTATACCTTGTAAACTATATACCAAAATAAAGGGCTATTAATGGGCTACGTGTTTAAAAAAAATCCAAGTTGGTAAGTCTGTTAATTATCAACCTAGAGCTTTGAGAGTGCTGCCGACAAAGTATTCTTTATTCCTTCTTCGGCCTGCGTAAACGCGTGAAACCTACTTTGCAACAATCTGAGTACTGACGCACCGATGCTAGAAGCTTGTCGAGAAAGATGGCTGCGCCTGTGCATCCGTTACATTACTTCCGTTACGGTGCCTGATCCTACAATCGCATGTTGCACCCGCCGGCAAAGGAATTTCACTTCAAAAACTTTTTATTTCTAACCACAGTGATCCCATATGCAAAAGCTAAAACCCGCATAACAATTGTGACTGCACAAGATATAGCTACAGAAACCTCTACTAGGTACCGACCTATAAATGTGATTTCTTTTATTTTATTATAAGATAATAATATACATATACACAGTGTTGCTCGTTTGCATCATAGTGCAGTTTGAATAATAAATAAATGCAAATAAAAATCAGTAACTTAACATACCATTTTGCACAATATGACTTTTGTACAAGTACAAACATGCAATCCAGTAATAATTTATAATACAGGTTGTCAGTAATTTTTTGGTGCCTGTTTTTTTTAAATAAAACTAACTACTTGTCTATATTATTATATAAAATAACAATTCGGTTGACAACATTTAAATATGCTTTCTACCTTTCTGTGGGTAAAATGGTGACAACAAAATGATATTTTAAATCAATATACAATTCTTAGCAGATTATAAACATGACCTTAAAATACTACGGGTGAAAATGCACCAGACTAGCGTATTTTTCTTATTTAATAAAAATTTTAGAAAATTCGAATGTTCAAACGTAATCTGATGCAATTTCACTTTTGGATGGAATTAAACCCCCACAAACAAATTAACCTTAGACTACAATAGATTTGTTAGTAACAGTTATTCATTGGTATTTCCGAAAGAGGCCCAAAGAGATATACAGCAGAACATTCTTCATCAGGATTGCCCAGAAACTGCGCATAGAGTTCTTGGTAGCGCGATAATGTCAAACCACCTCTCCTGCGATCATCATCCTAAAAAACAACTATAAATAATGGAATTATTTGTTCTACTTAAATTAAAAAATATAAGTACCGTACGAATATTGCATAAGTGTTGTTTTAAACATAAGTAATTGCCGAGAAAAACTTTATGGTAATTTACATTTTAAAATGAAGCAATAAATTACTAAAATTAATGAGATGGGTATAAAACAACACAAAATATCATTAAATTGTTACATAACGACATTTAACTAGAAATTTAATGTGGCCAAAAGCGCATAATTTGTTTGAACTACAACAGGGATTAATTAGAACAAGTCAGGTGCCATTATTTAACGTGCCGCTGGACCTTGTGTTTAGTGCCAAAGATCATCGAAAAAAATCCAATGTCCTTCCTTGATGTTGTAAATATAATGCGCCCTTGCTAGTTATGTATGCATTCTGTTTCTTATATTACCTAACTATTTTTACGTATGACAGACGCTGCACATGCTTCATTCTTTAAAATTTTTACGAACAGATGGAACAAATAATGATTATTGAATAGGAGCCAAATGCTAGTTTTACGAGCACTGTTAATAATAATATTAGTTAAATATGTCAAGGGTCAAGTTCATCTCATATACTTGCCTAGATTATGTTAAAATGTATGTCTGAATTATGCAAAAAGAGGCTCATTTTTAAAACTCTAACAAAGAGTTTATGGCATTCTATTATTGCGAAATTTGTTTTTTTAATAAATGCGAAAATGTCTATCAAAGTATAAATAATTGCTATGAAATTAACTAGAGTATTCCACTAACATTGTAACAGCCAATGGTAGCCGTTTATTTTCAGGTTCTTGACCAATAAGACTCTGACTGGCCGCAATAAGCCTTTTTTAGGAAGCTCCGGTGTTATCGGTACTGTATTAACCCGGCGTATGCCAGTTCGACCACCAAAACAGGTAGCCCTCTAATCCGATCGCCCAGTTCGGCCACCAGTAGTTCTCCGAGGGATTATACAGATAAGAATCATTTAGATAAATGTTAAATAGATTTATTGTATCTCAAAGTACATGTTAATACAAGTCCTGCATAATAATTGTTATAGCAGCAATTTGGTTTTCTAATACATTTATTTTAAAATATACATTCATTCAATACCTTCCCACAAGTGTTTATTTGAATGAATGTGCATAAAGGGTGGCATAAGCTTCAGGAGCCTAGTGGTTTAAAGGCTAAAAAGCCCCACTACCTGTTACTACACAAGCGAAGAGCCTACCCGGAGTGAAAGTCCTCGAAAAAGCTGTGGGCCTAAAAGGCCTGTAAAAAAGCTACATATTACTACGTATATAAATATACATGCATATGAAAATTACAATAACTACATCTATGTAAAAACTTACAAAGTCTTCTTCGTTTCTAGTTTTTGGATGCAGATCGGCTAATGCATCGAAAACATCGCTTTGTTTTGTTGGCAGCGTCGGCAACATACTACGACGGGCCCTGTACATATTTTTTCTAATGCAAGCTACGTCTTCGGACTTAATTTCAGTAAAAAGTTCAGTAACCTAAAAAACAGAAATTCATAATATAGGTTTTGCATTTTGTAAAAAATTAGTATTTATCATATAGACTTTTGTGAATAAATCAAAAGAAATCATGACTTTTTGCTGGCTTTTACCAATTAAAAAACATTAAGAATGGAAATTACTAACCTTTAATTCTTTATTAATTATTTTCGATGGTCTCTCGATTAAATCATCTAAAGCCTTCCGCTTTATAACGTTGCTCACTGCTTGTCTATTGACTGTGGAATCTTCTTCGCGATTGTGGTTTTGGCTGCTTTCCATCACCATTTCTTGGTCAGGAGAAGTACAAATTTTTGCCATACACTTACGATTCACGCACCGCTAACGTATTTTTCCGCATTTTGATACATGAGCTTTAGAAAACTTATAGTTATTTAATACTGGTAACTTGTTGCCTTTCTCACTTCACATGAACTTTATTTCCATCTCGATCAAAAACAGAAAACTTTACTACACGTTACAACTTACAAGTACTACAACTGATCACAAAGGTATGTTCAATGCTAATGCCATCAAACTTTTAGATTCATTCTAGCAATCGTTAGTAATCGATTTCAAGGGGTTTACTTAAATATCTTATCTCCGCCCCTTCTACTTAAGCCGTGGCCGAACTAGGCGATAGGATTAGGAAGTACCCTTTTCACTTAAAACGGTTAATGAGGGTAGGTGGTCGAACTGGGCTATGCCCGTATAACCATAGCAACCCCTCAACAAATTTTTTTTATTTTTGCATTTAATAATTAAATAACGCGTTTGCACGATAGTACATAAAAACTAACACGCCAGATGTGAATGCCAAAAAGTCCGTGACAAATTTAAGCGCGTTTTTACAATAAAAACCTGGCTCTCCTGTGATAAGCAAACTAGCCAAAGTTTTATGTGACATTGCATCAACTGACTAAAAAGCTAGCGCAGAAGAGTTAGCCTACCATATAAAACGCTTCAATATTTCAAAACAAAATTTTATTTATTCAACATTATCTCCTTTAAGACTTATACATTTAGCAGAACGTTCATAAAGTAATTCTAAGCCATTTAAAAAAAATCTTTGTCTTGGTCTGCAAACCACTCCTCAACGGCACATATTGCTTCGTCATTTGTCGAAAATCTTTTACCTTTCAAATGTTTTTTGAGTTTTGGGAACAAATAATAGTCTGATGGTGCTAAATCCGGAGAATAGGGCGGGTGGTCAACCAATTCAAAGCCAATTTCATCAATTTTTTGCAGTGCAATCAACGACTTGGGAGTAGGAGCGCTGTCTTGCAAAAAGAGCACACCTCTGGCAAGTTTTCCGCGGCGCTTTTCCACAATTTTGTTACGTAATTTAGTTAGCAACTCAGTATAATATTCTCCCGTGATAGTTCTACCCCGTTCCAAATAATCTATCAGAATTTTCCCATCTTTGTCACAGAAATTGGTCTTCCAGGGCGCTGCTCATCTTTCACATCTGATCTTCCTCTTTTATATTCCGCAACCCAGTTTCTGATAGTAGCGTATGAAGAACACTGACCACCTAAGGTTTCTATTATATCAGCAAAAATTTCTTTGCCCGATAACCCTTTCAAAAATAAATACTTAATGACTGACCGAAACTCGATTTTTTCAAATTCTTATTCTCAGACATGCTGTTTTAAAAAATTCACAGTTTGATCACCGTTCAACTTATGGATGTCAAATTTTGACAACTTATTTAATCATAGTTGTAACCATAGCAACCATATTCACTTTTCTTTACTAGAAACTTTCCAGGTTAACTAAATATTAATACATCCCCGTAGATACGAAACGAGACATCGCGCCGCGCGTTGAACGTGATTTTAGTTTTTCTTCTGTAACAATTTTATTTGTGTAATTTTTGTTTTCACCAGAACAACGACCGTTGCTCATAAAAGTTATTTTTGTCAATTTTGTTTAAATTACTCAGTATTTAGCAAGGAGCACGAGTTAAAAATAAACAGGCGCGCACCTTAAATGCAAAATTTTTAGTACGCCTTCCTAAAGTTTTATTTCGCTGTAGAGATCAATGTATTTGTTAAACTTTAAAAATTGTTTTAATACAATAAATGCAAAAAAATATTGAAATTTTCAGTGTGCAATTTATGTACATGTAAAAATTGAAAAATCGGGTATTTTGTAGTTTCTCTCCCTGGAGGAGTTGTCCGCGACTTTTTTGATTGACAACTACCAGGAACGTGTTTCCCACATATTTTCACGCATTTTCATGTAAAGAAAGTCAATTTCTAAAGATGTTACCACGAAAATCGTTATTTTAACACCCTCGTTTGCTCGTAGACTGGACTATAACCTAAAGAACAGATCGATACTGCTCCAGTGTCTATACCAATAAAAATCCAGCGGCGCTGGTTTGACCAAAAGACTTGAAGTTCAAAAAAAGAGAAATATACAGGGTGTCATCGAAAGTGTAAAGGAAATTTTATACGCAAGCAGTGTAGATCAAAACAAGACAAATATGTAAATAATTGTTTTGTCTAAAATGCATACTTATTGAGCTAAAGAGTCCACCTTTAATTTTTTAATACCGCTGTTTTTGATATCAAAAACACGTAGACAGAGCATCGAATTTTACATTAACTTGTTTCGCCTACTGATTTTAAATGTATATCGTGAAAATAATTGTTATTAAGCAACTACTAATTTAACTGAGCTGTTAAAAATAACAATAATAAATAAATGCAACAACCAAAAATCAATAAATTTGAATCGATCAAATTTATTAAAGCAATTTAAGTATTTAAATTTAATAAGATCAGAATTGGAATTACAATGATAAATATAAATTAAACTTAACAAAACAATTATTTTAATCATAAAAGGTGTTTAACATGACCACCATGAACTGAATGCACAGTTCAGCGCGACGCAGAAATGTATTTCGAACTCGTTCAAAAACATTAGGACATGCTGCCTGATGCGTGATCAGAGATCATCGACTGTTTGCACTTCTGTAGCACAACCCATCGATTTAGGATGACCATTCTCTTCCAAAAACTGCACAGGTTGTATGTGGTAAAGATGCAACAAAAAACAAACAGCAATAGCTCTGGAAATACCTCTAATAGTAGCTCCACTTCATGGAGAATAGCTTCTTCAGCATCAATGGTTTGGCGCGGTGCGTGCTTACCACAATCTGCAAACTTTGATTAAATCATTCCGGTATCTTGCATTCGCTGATTCAGTAAATTTATTTGATACCGTTTGACTGCTTCTTCTAAATTTCTATTTGCTTTCCCGGACAAAGAATGCATGTCCGTGTAATCAGCATTTATATATCTACCATTCATGTCTATTTATTGTAACAACAAACTACCTGACACGAGCAAACTGCAAACTAGCAAACCTGACTTATGTCTCAATTGCTTAATTCAAACCAGATATAACAACCTATTATTTTTAAATATTTTAAAGCAATAGTGGCACTCAAACGTCGCGTCGCGGGTTAATAAAAGAAACTCCTTAGTTCCATTACTATGCATTTTATAAAAAAAACTATTTACATTTTTGTCTTGTTTTAGTCTATACTGTTTGAATTTAAAATTTCCTTTATACTTTCGATGACACCCATTGCTTTCAGTAGATATTTGAATATAGATACTTATTAAATATTATATTTAAAACGTAAGTACTTAATTAAAAATTGTAAATAATCACCACTTACACTTAGCAGGTTATCGAATGCTTCGTCTATAACTTCAATATCGTCGATGGCAAATTTTGTGACGCAGTTGTACCTGTATTCATCGGCCGCGATGATTCCATCGTCATTCAGATCTACCATTTTAAAGTTCGAGTCTATAAACATCTTCATGGCTTGAGGAAAATCTTCGTATCTTCTGCCCAAACAGCACTGCTGAACTGCTTGTTTGAATTCTTCTACTGTAATTTTTCCATCCTGTAACAGGTCCTTTTGTTTTGGACCAACAAAAAAGTTGCAAGTTTTCCGTGTCAGTGTATCCGTGGTATGTTAAAGAACGCTAACTACGGGTGTTAACAACATTCTACTTCTACTCTACCAACACAATACGCGTCTAATTTATAAACGTCTGTTTCAGTTATATTATGTTGTCTGAAGACTATACCACTCACATTTCATTGAACCAATCACAAATTTTCCCTTTCATAAAACGAACGAATTGCGTTTGTCTTATACTGATTAAATTGCATGGTCCTGTTTAAGTAAGTCAGTAAACCCACTGACTTTTGGGTATATTTATTATTATTTCAATACAGTTTTTTTTATTGCTTCGGCCAGAAGTAAGAATCATATTTAATTATAACATTAATTTATGCATTAAATAGTTATTTTCACGCTACCGGCAATGTAAGTAGGCCTTACATCCATAGCTACAGGGATCGTAAGTGGCTGATAACATTCGTGTACTAGTTACCCTTGACGACGGAACTTAATGGTGTCACTTACATCCCTAGGAAAATAATGTTGATTTTAACTGTTCGTTGATATGGTAACAAGCACAGACAACTTAGAATAATGGGGCTTTTAAAAAATAATTCCGATGACAGCTGTCAAAACGAACTTTTAAAAATATGATTAAATTTCTACCTGTAGGTCTACTTACATTGCCGGTAGCGTAAAAATTTAATAAGTAACACGGAATGTATCGACTAATAACATCCTCGACAGGCGACAAGCTTCGGCTCCGCCTCAGCTCGTATTCTCCTACCGCGGATGTTATTACGTCATTACATTCCTTGATACTTAAATAACTGTTAAGTATCAAGGAATGTAAGGACGTAATAACATCCGAGGTAGGCGAATACGAGCTGAGGCGGAGCCGAAGCTTGTCGCCTGCCGAGGATGTTATTAGTCGATACATTCCGTGTTACTTATTAAATTTTTCACGCTACCGGCAATGTAAGTAGGCCTACAGGTAGAAATTTAATCATATTTTTAAAAGTTCGTTTTGACAGCTGTCATCGGAATTATTTTTTAAAAGCTCCATTATTCTAAGTTGTCTGTGTTTGTTACCATATCAACGAACAGTTAAAATCAACAATATTTTCCTAGGAATGTAAGTGACACTATTAAGTTCCGTCGTCAAGGGTAACTAGTACACGAATGTTATCAGCCACTTACGATCCCTGTAGCTATGGATTTAAGGCCTACTTACATTGCCGGTAGCGTGAAAAAATTGTTTCTGTTTCTGTTTCTGTCGTCCACAATCAAAAAACAAAATACGAGAAACGTTGACGGTAGACTATGTCAATGTCAACCAACTTAAACCGCAAATATTAAAATCATAGTTCAAATAAATCATGACCGACCCCAATTTTAGTGTACACCTATAATAAATATAATAATAACACGCTAATATGCATTAAAAAACATAAATATATATTTATATTAAAATTGTATCTTGTTTGGCAGGTTATATGATGTAAATTTTTAAACCAAAATAATCTACATACCCTTGAAAATTTTCTGAAATACCATTTAACGATTTTTCTCCACAACGATCCATTTTTACAACAACACTTCACAGCAACAGTTAATAAGAACGTCAAAATAAAAAATTAAATTGGCAAAAGGACACCGCTACAAAACATTTGAAAACAAGTAACAATACCACGTGAAAAATGCGCCAAAATTAATGTGAGTGATATAGTCAAGACGAATACGACTCGTGATACGATTTTTCTTTGATAAGATTGTGGTGTAAGTTAACTCGTGCTGGCTAAGATTTAGACAATTCCATCTTAACTAGCACTCGTGAACTTACACCACAATTTTATCAAAAAATCGAAATCACTCGTTGTATGATTTATGATAAGATGTAGATCAGTGAAAAGAAATTGTTCGCTGTGAAAATTTTCCGTCGTGTTTTAGTGCTCATTTTGCAGCATAATTTAGTTGTATTTCTAGCATTTGATTATTTTGGGGTTCACATTTTACAAAAAAAAAACAAGCTCGGTAGGGAACAAAAAATAATAAAGATGTTCCACGCGTGCGGTGTGTGTGTTGTGTATGTGTTTAGTGGAATGTAAGCAGTATCTACAAGCAAACACTTACTTTATTGAAGTCTGCAAGTTCAGCCATTTCCTCCCATAAACTGAGCATGATGTGCTGATATTCCTGTAAACGAGAGAAACTGAATTCGCCTTTTCCTTCTATGATGGTAGCTCTAAGAGCTAAACACGCAAAATCCCTTTCATCCAAATAACCATTTGAATCTACATCTGAAAATAAAACAATTCAGTACTTAACTTTAATCTTAAAATTTGCATGCTGCTAAATACGAGGATCGTTCGAAATGTACGTGGCCTAACACAAAGATGGCGCTAATTCGGCGAAATTTGCATTACCATTTCTCAGGACCACCTTTTCCTAGGTTAAATATGGCAGTATAGAGCGATCTGTCAGTTAGTTTGTGTTTGACAGTGAGCCAAAGTGACCGTCTTGAGTGATTTCGTAAATAGTGGAAAAAACTGAGTAGCGAGCAATGATAACGTGCTTTCATTTGAAAGGCTTAGCACCAACCGAAATCAAAGCAGAGTTGGATTCGACATTTTTGAAGTGCGCTCCTTCGTTTTCAGTGGTTAAAAACTGGGTTGTCCAGTTTAAGCGTGGTCGTGTAAGCACAAAGGACGAACCCCACAGTGGACGCCCAAAAACGGCTACTAACCGGATATGATTAAAAAAGTCCTCTGTATCATATTGGATGACCGTCGAGTAAAAACCCGCGAGATAGCAGACATAGTGGGCGTCTCAAATGACAGTGTGAACAGAATTTTACCTAAAGAATTGGAAAATAAAAAATACTCCGTGCGTTAGGTGTCGCGTTTGCTCACACCGGAGCAAAAACTGAATTGTTTGATTGTTTCTCTCGACCTTTTGTCACGTTTTCGCCGCAATCCGAAGGACTTTTGTGCCGTTTCATAACCGTCGATGAAACCTGTGTCCACCATTACACTCGCGAAACCAAGGAACAGTCCAAACAATGGAAACACAAAGGTTGTATGTCACCGAAGAAGGCAAAAACGGTTTTGACAGCAGGAAAGGTTATGGCAACTGTTTTTTGGGATTCTCGTGGAATTATCTTCGTCGACTACTTAGAAAGAGGAAAAACAATAAATGGCGAGTATTATGCCAATTTGCTGCAGCAATTGATCGACAAAATCAAAGAGAAACGGCCAAATTTAGCGAAAAAGAAAGTGCTTCTCCATCAAGATAACGCACCTGTACACACGTCTGCAATCGCCATGGCCAAAATTCATGAATTGGGATTTTAATTAGTGCCTCATTCGACCTATTCGCCAGATTTGGCTCCCAGCGATTTTTATCTATTTCCAAACCTGAAAAAATGGCTTGGCGCTAAAAGATTTTCATCCAATTCAAAGACGGCATTGCTGCTTTGGAGCATCGTTGGAATATGTGCGTTGAGCGAGCAGGAGACTATATTAAAAAATAAAATAATTTTTTTCCCAAAAAACGTGCGTTTTCTTTGTTAGGCCACGTACATTTTGAACGATCTTCGTACACATACTTGCTAAATAAATATAGAATATGAACCGCAACAACTAGGTTATGACTAAAATACTGTAACTGTATAAATAATCAATTGCAAAGTTCATTGTGGAGTAATATAGACTAATTTAGAAATTCCTATAAACACACCGTGTCCTTAAATTCTGCAGTATGGTGTTTTTAATTATCAAGATTTTGTTGAAAAAAAGCTAAAAGTTATGATGGAGATCACAACCTGCGTAAATCGGCTTAAAAGGTTTTAGATCTAAAAGAACGTTAGAACGGACTAGATCCATGTTGATGAACAGAAATGTATCTTATAATTAATAAAGTATCTCTTAAAAGTTAGCTTCTGTAAGTTATAAGTTATTTTAAAATTAAAATATTTATTTTAAATGAAATTTGCAAAACCTGGTTCTTTATTTCACCTGCCCTTAACACCTTCCTTGACTTTAACTAGAGATTACCAGCTACCCCTCTGAAAAGCAATCGGCAATTCTGTTGACGCCGACTATTATACAACAAAATGGGCAAAGCATTTTGCCTGTATTTTCTCGTGTTTATGTACAAAATAATTACTTTTATATATCTAATCATAACAATTACAGCACGTCGTCTAACTAAGTACTGTTTTGAGTTGTAGGGCATTTAAATATATACCCCTGCTAATTCGTCATTGCAATAAGAACAATTAACAACAGTCATAAATCATAAACTACCTAACAGAGAATTCAGGGTGGTACACCTAGAGTTACAGATGAGGAGAAATCAGCTTATATTACTTTCACCAAATGTAAAGGCGTCCCACCACCTGTCCTCTTAAACAATACTCCACTAGTTCAAGTCAATGAAATAAAATACTTAGGGATGCATTTAGACAAAGGACTGACATGGAGAACCCATGTCTGGAAAAAGCGAAAACAACTGGGACTGAAACTAAGGAAACACTACTGACTACTCGGACGCAGATCCAAGCTATCAAACAAGCTATTAATATACAAGGTTGCATTCAAACCAATCTGGTCATACGGTCTGCAGTTATGGGGTACTGCAGCAAATTCAACACCAACAAATCATTGAAAGGTTTCAAAATAAAACGCTTCGCGCAATGTGTGATGCACCGTACTACGTATGAAACGCATCATTAAGGACTTAAAAGTGAACACAGTGAGAGAAGAAATCAGCGAAAGCAGTGATAAATACTTAAATAAACTGTCGTACCACACCAACGCCTATGCATGTAATCTGCTTAACAACACACGCATAGACTAAAACGTTTTAAACCACTTGAATTGGCATATAGTTAATAAACTCATAGTAGTGCGAAAACAGTAACAAAAGAGTGTCATTCAAAGGAATGCCGCTCCCATATCTTAAACATGCCATTTTATATATTGTACCATAAATTTTGCTTATTGTATCTATACAGATCGCAAATGGTTAATTTAAATTTAAAAAAAAAATTAGTAGTTAGGCAACTAACGTTACACTTATTTTCGCAGATATCTGGCAGTAACCTTTTATTTATACAGTGAGTTTTACTTTTTTCCATACATATCAGCTATGTATACTTTTATAAAAAAAATGTCAATGCATTGTTTTACTGCAATCTATAGGCAACCAACTATACACTAAATTTCAAAGCTTTAATTTTTGAAAAGAATAGTCTGCTGTGGAAACAGTAATCAAATTGTTTAATGTCAAATTAATAGCAATTAGTTTTAATTTTCTTTTTGTGTTGTGTATTGTTAATATTTTATGTTTTTAAAATAATAGTTTCATTAAAAAACTTTTGATGTTCAAATAGTTTTGCATTTTATTCACAAACATACTCATTGAACATAACCTCACACTATGATTAATAACCTCTCTCTCCCTCTTATTTTGTGTACAGTTGGTTGCCTATAGATTGCAGTAAAACAATGCATTGACATGTTTTTTATAAAAGTATAAATAGCTGATATGTATACAAAAAAGAAAAACTTACTGTATATGTACTATATTTCTATGCTTTTATCTTAAGACGCTAATTAGCTTAATCCGGATAAAGCCATACGATAATATGCTTTTTCTAAAGGAACATTTAATATTTTGCTAAAAAGAAACAGAGATACGTCATGTCATTAAAAGGGAATGAAATACGTTTATACGCATTTCGTAAATTATATTGCGTATAGTTTGGTGTGGTTTCGTTTGGTGCACCAAAAGTTTGAGACGCACACTTTGAAAATTCTCGTAGACATAAACCAATTTTCGATAAACAACATTAAAATTTTATCAATAGGTTCAAGCTTTATTTCGCCCAAGTTCATATTAATATAATTTAAATATTTAATAACTTCAACAGATATTTATTTTAACTTTATACCTATTTAAACGTGCTAATTCGTAATTCTGTACGGCAAGATTAAAAGTAAACAGTTGCTGTTGCTGTAGGAACCATAGAACTGCAGACCTAGATAACCAAGAGCAAGTCATCAAGTTCTTTGCTCTTATAGCATCACCAGCTGTTTACTTTTAATCTTAATAAGGTTAAAATAAATATCTGTTGAAATTATTATTTATAATTTTTTTCTTTATATTAACATCAAAACTGCTGCCATTTCTATTAAATTTAATAAAATAAAAATAATCAGCCCAACATAAGCAGAAGTAAGATTCTTTAAAATGAAGTGTTGTTCGACCCTCCTAGCTATTTAAAACTTTTGTGTGTATGGCTTGACGGCACCGGTATAGTAATAAAATTTTCGAATTCCAGATTTTGACGAAAATACTTGTTTTGGACGCCAAAGAACTCAAAAAAGTGATTCCTAAAAAAATGTTAGTCTGATCTCCTGAATCAATGGTTCGATTTTGATGTGTTTTAGATTTTATAGGTATTTCAAAAACTCTTCAACAAAATTAGCTTTTAAAAAAATTTGAAACCTTAGCATTTATTCGGGAAAACTAATTCTCACAATATGAAAACGAAATCTCATAGAAGATCTTAGGACAAATTCAATGCTGTTTTTTTAACCTTCTAGCATTAAAATGGCGGCCACTACGATTTCTTTTTAAATTTTGACTTTAAACGCCTTATTACTCAAAAACAAATTGGAATTGGAATGTCAGGACCAATCTACGAACATTTTCAAACGCATAAAAACTGTGAAATAAAATTTATTTCAAATTTTTGGAAATTTAAACAAAAATATTGCTCAAATACTAGCAACATGATCCCTTTCAAATTTTGTAAGCTCATAGA
Organism: Ctenicera cuprea; assembly: GCA_958336395.1. NCBI lineage: Eukaryota > Metazoa > Arthropoda > Insecta > Coleoptera > Elateridae > Ctenicera > Ctenicera cuprea. Next base: position 27,196,451 of record OY284489.1, on the reverse strand, counting down.
ACTGGGGATGGGCTACAATTTGGTTTGTACTCTAGCCCGCCAATTTCTCCGTAACGCCTTCTATGAATTTTTGAAAATTTTGATTTTAATACATATTTACTCAAAAACGAGAAATCACATCGAGATCAAATGAGGAATTGTAAATACCGTAGTGGTGCACAATGTTATGCACTAGGAGAATTTTAGCAATACTAAACCTGTTATGTGAATAAAATTATTTAATATAAAATTCGTTGAAAAAGTACTACTAAACAACTAAAATTAAGTGGAAAAATATTGTAACTAGATCAATAATTTTCCAAATTTAAAAATCATTATTTAAAAGGTAAATTTATATTAAGTATTTGTAAATATTAATTCAGCACATGTTTCATAAGAAAATATCAAACTCTGCAAAATCAACAAGGTTTCATAAATGTAGAGGAGAATGTAGTACACATTCTTGCAAGGTTGCATTGGTGTATTGCACTGGTCAGTAATTAAGTAAGTAATAATTTTCGATATAGAAATAAGTTTAGATAACGCACTCCTACTTCTAATGCAAGTCAATTATTTTTATTCCAATTATGACAATCGAAACTTTTCGTTACTGACTTTAAATAGTCAACCATTATGGATTAGAAGCAGTGACAGTTACGAAGTTAAGTAAACACAGTTACGAAGTTACAGTTCCAATAATTGTTTAAATGATTAATTAAAGACCGGACTTTTAGTCGCAGAAGAGCAAAAATTTTTGTATTTTTTCCTTGTATTAATGAACTTACACGTTCTATTTTCATTAATTCGTGGTTGCCATTTTACATTTCAATTAAAAAAATATTATTGCAGTTTCATAAAATTGTTTTGACCATTTATATTCTACGCTTATGAACCCTGTTTTATATTATTTTAATATTACATAAGCTTCAATCCCAGTGGACCCAATAAATAATAACTACCCGCACAAGCTAGATTAAGGCCAAACATACGGATGTGTTACCATTCTAAGCTCGAAAATAATTCGTTTTAAAAGATTAGGTACGCGCCAACTAGACATTTAAAGGAATAATGCCAAAATTGCTTAAAAATTGATTTCTCATAATTTAAATACTGGTAAAATACTAGACTAGAAATCCGTACCATAAGCAATGGTTGTTAAAACATTTTAGTCCTTTAAGCTTGAAATGTAAGGTTACTAGTGGAATCAAGGTTGCTGCAGATTAACATGTATAACATTTTTACATCCATCCATACATATATAAGAGCTCAAAGGATATTTTTCTCCGGTTCCTCCAGCGGCTACCGCTTCACCAATTTGGACCATTTTTTTTCAATGAAAGGTCCTCAGGTGGAACATAAAACATTTTTATATTTTTATTCTACGTCGATTTTTCAATAATAATTATTTTAATTTATATATGAAAGTCTGCTGAACGCGCTTAACTTGAGGCGACATCTACACCAACGCCGCGTCTCCTCATGGAACTAATGCATCACGTGACTTAGCATTTAGCCGGCTCAGTCAACGCTCAGTCTGTCAGTGCATTGTGCGCTGGGGTAACACTAGTTATCTTTATTACTTATTAGAAACATTATGGTTTGCTCTTACTTTATAATTATAGTTAACGTGAACCTGGGTAATTTGAAATTACAACATTAAGTAAAATTTTCTCAAAAAATTCTTATGAAACCCCATAATGGCCATAATATTTTTTTTATAATGTCGTGAAGAGAAAAAGTATTCAATCAAACAGTTTGAAAAAAGATTGCGTGACGTCATAACTCAAAAACAATTAAATGGATTTTTTTTATTACGTCAGCATTAGCTAAGACTTTTTCTGGAATAATTTTTATTTGAAATATTTTTTTTGAAATTAATATTAACGGTAGAAAATCGGTGTCTCCATAGTTTTAACACGTTCTTATTATGTACGGTATTAATTTTTTGCCAAGTCAGGTTAATTTGTCTTTGGTGTCTACGACTGACAAAACAAAAATACTGTTTTTGGATGCAGCAATTCGGCGGTAAAAATAGATCTACTCACTCCTGCGTACGTAATGAATTACGTTTTACGCAGTTACGTCTTTCGTTACTAGACATAAGTTTAAAGTGACCATTTATTTTTCTTTCAAAAACGGGACGTGTTTTAAAAATTAATAAAAATTAAATAAAAATCGATAAAACCACAAAATATTGTACGAAACACACTTTATTGGTTTTATTGTCAATAAAATTTTAAAGAACATGTTAAGTTTATTGGTTTATTGATGTTATCCTTATACATTCAAATAAAGAAAAAAAGAAAAACAAATATAAAATAACTATCAATATTTCAAACTCATTTATAATTCTCTGAAGAACAAATTTGTTTTAATAGTGCAGGTGACGACTTCAAATAAGTATAAAACTCTTAACAAGACTGATTTATATTGCCTTTAGTTATTAACATTGCTTTTAGATGAGTTGTGCTACTGCGAAATTCCAAATGCAATCTTAGCAGATTCCAGCGTAGACTTATATGGGGCGCCAAGTGCAAGGTGAAAATTTGCTGTGCATTTCACGGTATTTGAGGGAATTTGTCTCAATATTTATTATATATACACACATTTAACTAAATGCTTTTTATTTTAATAAATCCTTGTAGATTTAAGTAAATCCTTAAACATTTGGTTTAAATATTCCAATATTTAAAAAAGCATTAGAGATTTAAATAAATCTTAAAACATTTACTTTAAATTTTCAACTATTTAGTAAATCTTTATGTATTTAGATACATCTGCACATATTTGTTTTAAATTTTTCAATATTTTTAAATACATAAATACATCCTTGCAGATTTAAATAAATATTTCAACATTTAATTTTAAGCTCTCATATTTAATGTTAACTTGTCATATTTATTTGACCTTGGTAGACCCAACCTACATAGAAGACCAAGACCGTTTAAACTGGTGGTAACGTTCAACAATTATGAACAAGTTTTTCGTATTTCAAGAATTTATACAATTAATGTTGGTTCAATCATTAACATCATAACAACATATTTAACAACATAAACATTGCATAATTTATTATTTATACAATAAAATTTTCTCAACATTCCCTTGAGAATGTAGTTTGAGTCTGTTTTGTTTAAACGTTGAACGCTCCCACCATGACCCTGCCTGTCTGCTGGGCTCACCAAGGTCAAATAAATATGACAGGTTAACATTAAATGTGACAGCTTAAAATTAAATGTTGAAACATTTATTTAAATTTGTAAAGATTTATTTATATCGGTAAAAATTTATTTAAATCTGCGAATATTTATTGAATATAGAAAGATTTAAAACAAATATGTGCAGATTTATATAAATACATAAAGATTTACTAAATAATTGAAAATTTAAAGTAAATGTTTTAAGATTTAATTAAATCTCTAGTGCTTTATTAAATATTGGAATCTTTAAACCAAATGTTTAAGGATTGATTTAAATCTACAACGATTTATTAAAATAAAAAGCATTTAGCTAAATGTGTGTATATACATATAATAAATATTGGGACAAATTGCCTTAAATACCGTGAAATGCACAGCAAATTTTCACTTTACACTTGGCGCCCCATAGACTTACGCTTACTACCGAACTGGCAATCATATATATTACCAAATGTTGGTTAAATATTATGTAATAATATTTAAATAACATTTTGTAAATCTGAGCTGAGTAATATTATCCAAAAATGTCTAAGTGATATTGCTTCAATATTACCTTTTAATATTAATTTCATATTGGTTATTAATATTTAAACAATATTTGGTATATCTTATCGTAGCAATATTTTGAAAAAAGATGCAAGTAATATTTTTCTGATATTTGAAACTAATATTTGTCATGCAGCAGCGCGTAATATTTAGGTAATATTTTCTACAACTTTGGTTGATAATATTGTGGAAAAATATTCTATTAACGATGACTTAATATTACTTACAAATATTTGCTATACAGCAACTTTAAATATTAGTTTGATATATGTTATATTATAATAATATTTGAAGAAATATTATAATGATATTTGATTCATATAATAGCAATATTTTGTGCTACTTGGAATAGTTTGGTTATCTGCATGAAAACATTATTGGCCTTCATTTCAATTTGCAAACAAATGAATACGGACAGTATAGCTTCATTTTGCATAACGGGACATTTTTGCGTCCCGAGTGATTTCTCGGGGACAACGGGACGATGGCTTAAAAACGGTACTGTCCCGTTGAAAACGGGACGTATGGTCACTTTACATAAGTTGCAACTACTTTGCGTAACTTTTATTGTAAACATTAAACTACAAACTGAAATCTAAAAACATATTGGGTAACATTTACAAACACTTTGGATACGTTTATAGCTAATCGGACGAGTTTTATTTAAGTGCTGTGCAAATATTATTGCAATAACATTATTTTTGGATGTGAAATGGGATTAAAAAATCATGTTTGTTGATTGTATTGTTTATTTTTATTTCTGAAATTGTTTGTGATAAAAATATAAGGTTTTAGTGACGATTTTAGATACGAAGTCGGTTAAATTACAAAAGTGTTTTATACTTTCATGGACATTAAAAATATCTGAACAAATTTGTTATAAGTCAACTCTTTCCTAATATACTCTAAAATGCAATACCTTACTTCTAGCCATAGCGAGTAAAGTAAAAATTTTGACGCTGAAAACTGAAAATTCGATTTTTTTTACTACGTTATTATTTCCAAAATGTTCAAAACGTTTTCAAACAAATTCGTATCTAAAACAATCGGGAGAATTCAGAATAGTGGTATAAGCCCAATTGCTAATTTCTATTAAATTTTAATATACCAAGCAATTTATTATCTAACTCTAACTTATTAACTAATCCATCAAAATAAATAAATAGTATAGTTGTTGTTGCTGTTGAGAGTAACCTAAACAACAAGAACAGTAGTTATATTTAATAATAACAAAAATACAATACATAATATTTTATAGCCAGAATTAAATGAGCAAAAACAATAAATTGACAACAAAAATAGTTACTACACTGATCAAAAGAGCACAATGAACTTATTTCACTGTTTATGACGCCCTTGATTTCACACAAAATTAAGAAACCAATTTAAAGAATATGTTGATAAATGGCACAATATCATGCAAAAAAAGCTGAAGTTTAGACTTCGAGTGGACTTTCTCACACTAGATATTAATACTTGCCGTATTTGTAAAAGTGTAAATTTTATAATTATAACGTTGATCATTTCACCGTATACTAGATTTCTAAGAAAACAAGCTATACAGAGTGCCCATTTTAAAACTCCGAGCCTAAATTTTTTTTTAATAGGCAACACACAATGCAACCCCCAGATCACTATGCATTTCTACCATTTTTTGTAAATTGAGATCAAAATTGTTTTACAGTACATGTATCTACTCATGATTAAGTACAAATTTAAGGTTACTTTAATAACTCAAATTTAATATTTGACAACAATAACTACAATAATTTAATAGGAACATAGTACAAAAACTAACGAAGCAGATGTTCAAATTGCCTTCCCCCTTCGTTTTCGCAGAGTATAATTCTTCTACGCATCGAACCTCTAACACGAGCTAACATTTCCGGTGTGATAGAGCGACAACATTGAATTATCCTTTCGCGTAGATGTTCTTCATTTCGAATGGGCACTTCATAGACATCATTTTTTACTTTGCCTCACAAAAAGAAGAAGTCTAGCGGAGTCAAATCGGGACTACGGGCAGGCCAAGGATGCTATGCACCTCGTCCAATTACGCGTCCCTCAAAACGTTGGTTAACATAATTTCTCACATCCCTATGAAAATGCGGAGGTGCACCATCATTTAAAAACCACATGCTATTCCGTACGTTTTGAGGAACTGTTTGGAGGAGAGCCGGTAGTTCGTTAATTAAGAAATTTAAATACATTTCACCATCTAAATTTCCATTAAAGAAATGTGGACCTATTATAAAATCGCCAATAATACCGCACCACACATTAAGAGAAAAAATTTTCTGAAAATGAGTTATCCTGATCCAGCGGGGATTGTCTTGGGCGTAATAGTGGCAGTTATGTCGATTAACCATGCCGTTGTTTGAAAACCTCGCTTCATCACAGAATAATACCATACTTAAAAATTCCGCATTGCCGTTTAATTGCCTAAGTCTAAGAAATTGACAATACTGAACACGATGCTCATAATCCCTATCTTCAAGATGGTGTATGGTATAAACATGGTAGGGGTGAAATTTGTTCGCCTTAAGAATATTGAAAACAGACCTTTGCTAATGTGTAAGGCATTTGCAATCGCTCTTTAACTTGTATGGGGATTATCCGTAACCATTTCAATTACAGCTACTTCGTTATGTTCAACCGTAACTTGCCGTGCCCTTACTTTTGGTTTTGAAAATTGCCCATACTCTTGTAAATTCAGAAGAAGCATTCTAAATGTTTTGTCTGTTGAAATTCGTCTACCTGGAAAGCGTTGCGCATACAAAGTACTGGCAGCACTCGCATTTTTTCGACATTCACCCAGAATTAGAAGCATGTCCACTTTGTCAGCGTTGGAATACATTCTGCACCAAAAATTAGTGATCGATAATCTTTGTTTTGCACCGTTCAAGTAATGTGGCTTAACGAATTTGATTAGTAAACTGTCAATTAATGCAAACATGATTGCCCTGATCTTAATTATAGAAATGTTTTGTTTTAAAATAATAGTCGGCAGTGACTTGTATTGTGTGTTGCCTATTTAAAAAAATTTAGACTCGGAGTTTTAAAATGGGCACTCTGTATAAGCAACCCTCCATTCAATCCATATTCAACTGCTTTACAGCTGTTAATTCGTGACGCCCGCAATAATGCGTCTGGGGTTAAGTAATCATAATTTGTCGAAGTCGAATTTGTGTGTGTGTGAAATAATTTTTCCTTAATTACAAATAATTGGAATTTTCATTTTCTACAGTAGCAACCAAATCCTAAATTAGTCAGTCAAAAAAATTACACGGGGGGTGGGGGGGACGAATAGCCTCACCAAATATAATATTTTCAAAAAATTAACAATAAATTTTAGTTCTACTAGACAAGATGAGTAATTTTTCTTATGCAAAACTTATTTATTGTTACCCATTTAATAAATAAAAATTCAGAGAAGGTGTCACAATTGAATTATGGTATTCAGCAAAAAACCAAATTGTAGTCTATGTTGCCTCTATAAGAATACAGTGTTAAAAGAAACGTATGGTAATTAGTTTTTAAGAAGTATTATTTTGAAAATTTCAAATAATTGGAATTGACATTTTCTACAGTAGCCCCACCAAGTATAAAAGTATCTAAAGACTAACATTACATGTTGGTTCTACTAATCAATTGTATCGGACCCCCTTTAATAAATGAAGGAGTACCAAACAAGTTGTACTTGATTTCGATCAGATAACTACTTTTTGAGTAAATGGGCGTTACAGTTGAGATTTGCAAAAAATCGTAGCGGCCGCCATTTTGAAGCTAGAAAGTTCGGTAGAAACGATTTCGATTTGCCTTAAGTTCTTCTTTCAGAACCTGTGCTCAAATTTCAAAAAAATATATTTGCAAAAAAAACGCTACCAATAAAACTAACTGTTTAACTTCTTCTTCCGGTTTAGGAATTTCATTAAACTTGGCCCAGTACTTTCGCCTCTAGAGGCGTCACACACCCACTCACTCACCCATCCACGGACAGACATTTATTGAAAACGACTTATTTGGTTCCTTGAGCCCCAAAACGTATATTTCCGTTAAAACCTAAAATTGAAATATTAAAGCAAAATTGGTTTTTCATTTTTTTCACAACATTTTAGAAAGAATTGATTTATGACAATTTGTTTAAATATTCATAACGTCCAGGAAATACATTTTTTTTGTTTATTGCCGATTTATTATCTATCTGTTTACGAAATTCGGATTTCTTGGACGTGTATCAACTTGAGAGGAATTCGACTGCAGCTGAGAGTATGCAAACGGCGCGTGGCTAATTCTATTTTAAAAGAAGTTACCAAAAAAAACGTGGTGCGTAGCTCACGGATTCAGCTAGTACATTTATAATTCTCTTGATTCCAATAGTCTGCAAAAATATAGTAGACACACTGTATACAAACTCTAAATAAATATGGATTTAATTATATACAACCATACATTAATGTTTGAAGTAAGATTTATTTTTATAACATAATGTACAAATAGGTGAATTACGATCAAATAAAAACATTACATGTGGTTATATTGAATACTGCTACAGTTACTGAATAGCTGAAGTTTAGTAATTTTACATTGGTATTATACATAATTTAAGTGATTAATAAGTACCTACCTTATAATTGCTATTTTAATTTATATAATATAAATCTTATAATTTAATTTTTATCTATTAAATTATTCAGTTAAAAATTTATTTAGCATTATGTAGTTGCTGCGCTTTGTCCCCCAATAGTTTCTACTTCCTCAATTGCACGAGGGTAGGATTTTTGAAAAACTGATATAAAAATTTTGTAAATGTTCTTAATATAAAATAAGTTAAGATAAACTTATTTTTTTATAGTGTTCATCGTTGGTAGTGATCATTAAAAAAATATATTTTGATTACACCGATAAATTCAAGGCTAGTTGAATTGCTAGATTATTACATATAATAAAAAAACGGATGCAGTTTCTAGGCACAAAAGCAAAATTACCGACTTCCGGTTTAACTGAAAAGCGATTCTATCTTTGGCTTTTGAAAAACACTTTTTTTGGTAACTTTTTCCTGCACTTTTTTTTCCGGAGATTTTTTTTCAAGGGATTGTTTTCCAGGGACTTTTTCCATGGGACTTTTTCCCGGGGACTTTTGCGTGGGGACTTTTTTCCCGGAGACTTTTTTTCGGAGACTTTTTTCCTGTAGACTTTTTTAACGGGGACTTTTTTCCGTGTACTTTTTTTCCAGAGATTTTTTTCTGCCTACCTTTCGACCCCGGGCATAAAACGAACCTGTGTTTAGCTTGTCAGTCTAATATGTAGACCATTACACCACCCAGACAGTTGACCTTTGGCGAATATATTAAACTAGCGGAATCCGTGGATTACGCCCCACGTTTGTTTGTTAATTTTCCCAGACCGTGGGAATGTTTTCTTTGTCTAAACACTAGTTAAATAGTTTTCCTACTTGTAGTGTTAGGACTATTACGCCTTCTTTTAACATTTCCCCTACGATTCCATCTTCCTCATGCAGTCTTTTCATTTTTTGTCTGCTTTAAGACTTTTACAATTTCTTCTCTACTTGCTGGTGATATTTTTACCGAATTTATATTTGTCATCTTTTTCTGTTTTTCTTCCTGTTCCACATCGCTCTAAAGCAATGTGGATGTCTTCATATTAGGGCTTAATTAATGCTTTTATTGTTAGTTAAATACGATTACTATTGTAAACCCGCTGCGCGCAGTTTTGTATCTTTAACAACAACTTTTCGCAAGCTGTTGAGATTAGTGCCCACCTTTTTACATGAACAGGCGGGAGAAATTTAAAGACGCAGGTTCGTTTCCTGCCCGGGCTACAACAGATGTATTTTTACAAAATTCGTATATCATTTTTAAAATACTGCCCTCGTCCACTTGAGGGTATTAATATACTGGCGGAAAAAGCAAGAAATTACATAATAATTAAAACGTGCCAAGAAATTTAACAATTATTTATTTAGCATACACATTTTTTGCTTACTTTTCATAAAGTTCATTCGGCAAATTTTGGATTCAATGTTGAAAATTCGAAATTATGACTTTTGTGACTAAAGTTAAAATCCTTCCAATGGCCAAATATTGGAATTTGAATTTGTTCCCAATAGTTTTGCTTTAAATATACATATATGTTAACAATTTTAAATTTTTGCACATTTTCTAAAGTCTGTTCATGCTCAAGATAGAGCGCGCATAAACAAATGCATGTGCTGCGCTGTTCACGTGAACCACTGCAGTAATATGCAGAGCAGTATCGTTGTACCACGCGACGACCGGGCGCATGCAGCGCAGCGGGGATAAATGGTAGCGGGTAAGACGTGCATAAACACTAAACGAAAATGCTTTTGCGCGCCTTATCTTGGAAATGAATAGACTATAACTAGATTTATAGTCAATATATAACTAGATTATTTGTGACTAGTTTAAAATTCTTCTTCTTCTCGAGGTGTCATACCTTTTTATTACCACATTTTTATTTTTCTTAATATATTACAGATACAGATTAATATTATACTTATAATAGTATTCTATAATTAGTCCGTGCTGTTGCTGGTAGATGGCGCTGGAGTAGATCTTGTGGTAATTTTTCATGGCGTTGACGATTTTCATCTTAATATTAAAGATGAAAACTATCCTGGGGAAAGCTCGGCGGCACCGTGGTAGTTTCCCGTTGCTTTCCACGGCTAGGATCCGTAAAATGTCCGAGTATATTTTAAGTACCCAAACAGGATTCGAACCACCGCCTAAGAGGACGATAGAATTGTAAGCCAACGTGTTGACCACACGTCTACCAAGCCCCCAGTTTAAAATTAGTTGCCTATATTTGTAAAATGTGTAATCTAAAATAATTTCCAGATATAAGTATTCCTAAAAAATACAAAAAAACTTGTAATTGTATTGCACAAAAATAGTTTAGAAAAAAAAGTGGAAGTTTCTTTTTTATGTATTAGTTGTATATCTGTTTATATATTCGTGAGTGTTCTGATCATAAATATTTTTTGCATTATCATCTGCACCGTTAGCAATTACGAATGAGATGATTTCCTTGTATTTTCTTGCTTCTGCATGATGTAATACCGATCTATTTCGCAAATCTCTCGAATTAACATCAGCCCCTTGAGATACTAATAATTTTATTATTTCTAAGCAATTTCTTTTGGCAGCAAGATGCAATGCTGTTCGTCCTTTGTCATCTTTTACTTCAAGATCTGCACCATGAGAAAGTAAGAATAATATATTATTTGTCAAACCTTTTTTGGCCGCGTGATGTAACGCAGTTCTACAGCGATGGTTTGTAGAATTAATATCTGCACCGCGTAACAGTAGTAACTCCGTAATCTTGAAATTGCCGTTTTTAATTGCAAGTCGTAACGCCGAATCGCTGTTTTCATCTTTATCTTCAATTTTGGAACCGTTTAAAAGTAACAAGCTTACAATATCTGGAAAGTCATTTTCTGCAGCAAGATGCAAGGGTGTTTTTTCGTTTCTGTCTATTGAATGGACGTTTGCACCTTTAGAAATTAGTAACGATACTTTTTCTAGTTCACCGTGTTCAACTGCAATGTGTAATGCCGTTTTTCCAAAACTATTTTTGGTATCTACGTCTTCGCCATTAGAATGGTTTGATAACGAAACACTTACAAAATTTACCGCATGAGTGTTCCCAACTTTAGCAATTAAAAATGATTCAATCTTTACGTGACCCCCTTTTCTTGCATAATATAGCGCAGTTCTCGAATTGGCGTCTGTTGAATTAACATCTGCAAAATTAGATACTAACAATTCAACTATGTCATAGTGACCAGTTTTAGCAGCATAAAGTAACGCAGTTCTCCCTGTATCATCCTTAGCTTCGACGTTTACGCCCTTACCAAGTAATACTGCTGCATTCGTTTTTACGCCGTTTTTAGCAGCATGATGCAATGCAGTTCTATGTCGATTGTTTGTAGAATTGATATCAGCACCATGAGATAGAAGCAAATCCATTATGTTAAAAATCCCATTCTTTACTGCATGACGCAACGCTGAGTCTCCATTACCATCTTTTTCTTCGATTTCTGCACCATAAGAAAGTAGTAATCTTACAATATCTGCACAATTACTTTTAGCTGCATGTTGCAATGGTGTTCTACCGTCTTTATCTTTTGCGTGAATATCTGAACCTTTAGAAAGTAGAAATTCAATGGTTTCCAATGAACAGTTTTTAGATGCATGATGCAATGCAGTCCGTTGAAGTTCATCTACGGCATGTATATCTGTACCATAAAAAATCAGAGCAGACATGATGTCGATGCACCCTTTTCTAACTGCATAGTGTAATGCAGTGTGTTTGTATTTATCTCTTACATTAAAATCTGCACCATTAGAATATAGTATTTTAAGAATTTTTTTCTGTTGTGATACAACTGCAACGTGAAGTGATGTGCAACCATTTACAGTTATGTCGAAATCTATATCTATGTTATTATTTCTTTTTTTTTGTGGATGTTCTATTTTAGTGGTGTTTTTTATTATATATTTAAATAAAGAAGTATAACCATATTTTGCAGAGTAGTAGAGGTAAGGTTTAATTTTATATTTGTCAATAATAACGTCATTAGATGTTCCAGAAACCTTAATAATTGCATCAAGATTAGCTAAGCAGTCACTGTAAACAGCATAGTCTGACGGCGTTAAATTCAAGATAGTGTCTCTAGGAAAATTTTTGGTATGGTGGCATATCCCTAAAATAAAATCTACCATTTTATCTTTTCTATTTACTTTCTGTTTCTGGTGCGTCTCAAAATTTACAAGTTCTCCTGGATTTGGCATAGGATGTTGAATTCCCCAAGATGCTGCTATATGACAAGCTAATCGCCCACCTTCGTCTTTTTCGTTTAATATATTTGAATTGGTTTTTATCAGATCTATAGCTGTCTCCCATTGATTGTTTAAAATGAGTGCATGTAACTCACATTTTTCCCCTAAAATTCTGTCAAACATTTTTCGCACGAAAAAGTAACTTTCTTGAAACAATTTTTTGATAAGCTCTTTTACCGGAGGATCTGTGAGATTGCACGTTAACCACTTTGCAGTAAAATATTCAGCAAAAGTTCGGTGGCAAAAAGCTGAACGTGATGCATCTACTAAAATTCCAAAACGTTGCGCAAGTTCTTCTATGTTTTCGACATTTTTAGAAAGTAGCTTTAATGTATAATTAATTGGTAATTCATCAAGATCCTCTTTAGAAAACACCGCTTTAAGGGCATGTAACTGTTGATACATTTCATAAGTAGTATTAATGCGATCGCCATAGCGATTTCTTAGCGTTTCTAGTTTCTTTTCAAAAAAATTTTCATATAAATATAACAAATCAAAATTTAAATTTGGCATTTTTGCTATATCGTCTGTAAATGCTTCTGCCACCATCATAATTTGAACGGGTACGCCAGTAAACTCTTGTTCTTTGTTGTTAAGTTTACGTCTTGCCAAGTCTAAAAATTCTTCGATTTTATTTGTGTTCGGTGCCTTATTCAAACTATGTTTGAAATACTTTAACAGAAAATCACATTGACCTTCTTTAGTTAGTGGATTTAAAGTCAGAGCGATGGTATTAAACTCGCTTTCTACATATAATTTCGGTGCAGGGCGTGCACTAAGCCATATTCGATGTTCTGTTGATAATAACGACTTTATCATTTCGGTAACCTGCAGTTTGTATTCAGGAGATATTTCATCAAAACCGTCCAGTAAAACTAGGAGTGATTTTGAATATAAAAAATAGGTAAACACTTCTTGGTCTAAAACTGATCTTGCGTTTCTCTTTAAAACGGCTTTATTCAAATTCTGTAAATGCTGTTCTGGATTTGAATGTAACTCTTGAAAGTTTTTTCTTCCAAAATAATCACAATGTTCGTTTAAATTAATTCTAAGAACCCACTTCTCTGCTGGCGTCGTATGTGCTATATAATTCATGAAAACTGATTTCCCCATTCCAGGATCAGCGCTTATAATGTTAATTTTATTTAAAAAGCGCGTTGAAACCTCCTTAGCGGGTATAGGTACACTGTCAGTAGTGGCTGTACAAGATTGTATGACTTCTATCTTGCCAGTGGTTTTAAGCCATTCCAATTTATGTTCTTCGTCAAAAGCTAAATGATGGATGTCTTTGTTCGAAAACTTTGCTAAGAGTATATCTTCCTCAGATAGTAATTTGTTGGTTATAACAAGGATGCAGGGAGGTGAAACTTCAGTTTCAATTTCATTTGTTGTATAATCGATTACGCGTGCACTGTGTATTTTTAAATGCAATGCTTTTATATGATCCAAAAAGAAATTCTTGCTGTGACATTTTACCACGTACACAGATTGGGAATCATTTAATTTTTCTACAAATTTTGTTAAATCAAGTAGAATTCTTGGAATGGTCCTTTCTATATGATAAACAGGTAAGTTTTCGAACTTCTCTCCTATTGCAAAAGTACCATTTTTTGCCAATATCTCTATTACATCTCTAGCCATGACTGCTTTGCTCAGTGGTTCATGCATGTCTATTAAATATTTGAGTTGAATCGATCTACCTTGAAGCTCAATCCTCTCTTCAAGGATTGCTTTATTTAAGTTGTCATTTAAATCAGCAAGGTTAGTAAATGTTTTTTTAATATGTAATGGTAATTCAGATTTAGATTTATTTATTATTATGATCTTGAGTTTATATTCGTAGATCTTCAATACTTGCAGTATTTCGGTGTAATCTTCGGCGATGTTAACGTTTAATATTAAAGGAACCCTTTGCAATTTCCATAATGTTACATATAAATTTTTTAGGGTAACGTGTCTATTTTTTCCAACAGTCCTAACCATTTCATCTCGTAACAGTTCATTATCGTTTGTTTTATAAAACCTGTCTTGATCTTCTTCAGTAAATGATAAATCCCAGTTATCTACGTAAGACTGGTTCACATTATATTTTTTCAGTATGTCAAGTAAACACAAATATAAAAATTTCCATATAATCGAGTCACTGTCATCTTCGTTCACATTAACTACAATAATATTCTTCTCCTGCATTATCGAATGCCATTTGTCAATAGTGGAAGCACGATCAACTTCATATTTATGCTCATAAAATTTATTGGTGAAACGTTCTAACAACAACTCTGTTAGCTTGGTGACGATATGTGTTTTGGTAAGAAGGTAATGGCCACCCAGATTACCTTGTGCCCATTCATTGATGAATAACATATATTTCTCAACGACAGTATCTAAATTACGACTGTACGGTGGAACGAGTTTTCTTAATTCATCAATAACACACTTTCGTAGGCTCTGATTATTCATTTGATTTGAAAACAAAAATAATTTTTTGTCTACAAAACGGTTATTTATTTGAAAGCTCTCAGAAACTGTTGTTTTTAATTCTTCGTTTATAAATAAAAAACTTAATTTTGTACCTGAAAACTTATTGTCGATTTCTTTTTTTGAAATGAACAATTTTTGTATTAAAATATTAAGTTTGGCGTCTGAAATTATTGCGTTCAATTTTGTTGTTGAAAACAGTTTGTTTAATTTTTCCGCTATTATTTTACTTAGATCCTCTTGCGATTTTGCTTTAAATACCATTGACCTTAACTTCATGGCATTGTGAATATTTTTATCGAATTTTTCTTTTTCCATTATTTCACCCATGCGTATTTTGACAGCCCGTTTCTTTTCGTTTTGGTCGACGAAAATTTTATCTAAGGTAAACTTTGATATTATTTCAAATAACCTATCTACGGTTGCATTAAAAATAATATTGGTTTGCTGTGCTATGTCTAACTTAAACCTATTTATGTTTCCTTTTGTATTCAAAAACAATAATGAATTGTGTCGCTCTTCTTCGAAATTTTCTTTGGTATCCACCTCATTATTCGTAAATATTAAACATTTGAAATTGTTTTTTAAACGTTGCACTGTATTACTAATATCTGAACAGTTACTAGAAGACATACATGTACTTATTTTGTCGTAGTAACTTTTTATATATTTCTCCAAAAGGAACTGCTTCCTAGTAATGGATTTAGGATTGATGAAGCTAGAAAATTCAATTTTCTTCGCATTGGTCGAGTGCTTACATTGTATCATAAACAATTCTTCCGTCTTGTTTTCTTTATTTTTCCAATAAATAACGACATCGTCGAAGTTGCCACATTCATCTGCGTTGGTTGCAATCCAAGTATCATCTAGAGACGAATTAACCAGTAAAATACCATAGAAACCTAGGAGGGCCACCTCATAGTCTATGCCTTCATTTATAGTACCTTTTCGATGTTCATACACCTACAAATTTTTTCTATATTAATAACTGAATGATTTTAGGATGATCATAACAAATAATGATTTTTTTGTCCAAGAAGTTCAATGCTAAGATTTTGACTTTGAAATGTTATATGCAGAGGAAATAAGCCAACCACGTAAAACGATATCATCTCAAAGAAGTAATTATTAGATACGACAGACCACCCACGCCCTATCTTTTACGGCTAAACTATTGAACCTACATTGGTAGGATAAAAAATTTGTCGTATAAGTCGTACAAGAGGTATTCAGTAAAAATATTTATGAATTTTTGAGGGGCTAGGGGGGTTTCTCAAGATTTTTAAATACGAAGGTGGGTTAACTCATACCTAAAGTGACCATTTATAATTCTTTCAAAAACGGGACGTGTTTTAAAAATTAATAAAAATTAAATAAAAATCGATAACAACACAAAATATTGTACGAAACACACATTATTGGTTTTATTGTCAATAAAATATTAAAGAACACATTAAGTTTATTGGTTTATTAACGTTATACTTCTACATTCAAATAAACAAAAAAAGAAAAACAAATAGAAAATAACTATCAATATTTTAAACTCATTTACATTTTTCTGAAGAACAAATTTGTTTTAATAGTGCAGGTGACGACTTCAAATAAGTATAAAACTCTTGACAAGACTGAATTATATTGCCTTTAGTTATTAACATTGCTTTTAGATGCGTTGTGCTACTGCGAAATGCCAAATGCAATCTTAGCAGATTCCAGCGTCGACTTATATGAAACTTTGCTGTGCATTTCACGGTATTTAAGGCAATTTGTCCCAATATTTATTATATGTATATACACACATTTAGCTTAATGCTTTTTATTTTAATAAATCGTTGTAGATTTAAATAAATCCTTAAACATTTGGTTTAAATATTCCAATATTTAATAAAGCAGTAGAGATTTAAATATTAATTAAATAAATAAATCTTAAAACATTTACTTTAAATTTTCAACTATTTAGTAAATCTTTATGTATTTAGATAAATCTGCACATATTTGTTTTAAATCTTTTAATATTTAATAAATTTTCGCAGATTTAAATAAATCTTTACCGATATAAATAAATCCTTGCAGATTTAAATAAATATTTCAACATTTAATTTTAAGCTGTCATATTTAATGTTAACTTGTCATATTTATTTGACCTTGGTAGGCCCAACATACATAGAAGACCAAGACCGTTTAAACTGGTGGTAACGTTCAACAATTATGAACACGTTTTCCGTTTTCAAGAATTTATACAATTAATGTTGGTTCAATCATTAATAACAACATACCAGGTGATCGTAAAAAAAATGATTCAGAGCAGGCCATGACCGAAGTGTTAAAGTTGGCAATACGTAATATAAGCCAACTGTCAAATGTTGACAGCTGTAAAAATTTTTGGGTAAATACATTAAGTTAAATGTATCTGAAGCTCTGAATCATTTTTTTTACGATCACCCGGTATTTAACAACATAAACATTGCATAATTTATTATTCATACAATAAAATTTGCTCAACATTCCCTTGAGAATGTAATTTTCAGTCTGTTTTGTTCAAACGTTGAACGCTCCCACCATGACCCTGCCTGTCGGCTGGGCTCACCAAGGTCAAATAAATATGACAGGTTAACATTAAATGTGACAGCTTAAAATTAAATGTTAAAACATTTATTTAAAGCTGTAAAGATTTATTTATATCGGTAAAAATTTATTTAAAACTGCAAATATTTATTAAATATTGAAAGATTTAAAACAAATATATGCAGATTTATATAAATACATAATGATTTACTAAATAATTGAAAATTTGAAGTAAATGTTTTAAGATTTAATTAAATCTCTAATGCTTTATTAAATATTGGAATCTTTAAACCAAATGTTTAAGGATTTATTTAAATCTACAACGATTTATTAAAATTAAAAGCATTTAGCTAAATGTGTGTATTGCTATGATATTTAGAGGTGTTCGTTTTGACTGTGGTTTTGTGGTTCCTGGAAAGCAATTTTTGGAATGCTTGCTACAGTTCAATTTATATTTGGAGATTTATGAAGACTTGTAATATTTTAATATTCTAACTTATAAACTCAGGGTTGCGTATTTTTGCTAATTGTTATTTTTCATATGGTTTGTTTTATATAGAAAGAAAAGAAAAACACAACAGATTGAAGACTACTTATGTTAATTGTAATTACAATTTAATTCAGAATTGTTAAAAAGGTTTAGTTTATAAAAAAGTTTTAGAGTTACGTGATT
The DNA here is from genome assembly GCA_958336395.1 of Ctenicera cuprea. Lineage (NCBI taxonomy): Eukaryota > Metazoa > Arthropoda > Insecta > Coleoptera > Elateridae > Ctenicera > Ctenicera cuprea. Next base: position 27,178,131 of record OY284489.1, on the reverse strand, counting down.
TGTGCGTCGACTAATGTCAGTTTGGATGTCAGTGTCAAGTTTCACAAACGTATTAAAGAATAGTATACTCATGGACATGGGATTTATTTGATTGTTATAAAAAATAAAAATCAAAGAAGGAAGACAAAAGATATAAAAAAATTTGTTTAATTAGTTACGGCTCGTCTTGTAAATAAAGACAGGGAATTGAGATTCTCTGGAAGAGAAAACAGGAAAAACGAGTCTAAAAAGCTAGATAAAAGTAATTACGTGTATAAAAGAGGAAAATACAAGAAGTAACAACGAATTAAAGAAAAATCCAGAAGAATTATAAATAAAAGGTGATCGAGGAAGTTTGTACGTTTGTGATGGTAGTAAAACCAAATTGGTAATAATATAAAACACACAAGAAGAAGATTCAGATTAAGGGCGAGTATTTGTTATTGCTCGAGAGGCCAGCAGAGCGAAATAGAGGTTGGACACTCAGCGTTTTGCTAGAGCGAGGAAAGATAAGTGTTTATTTGTAAAAAAAGACGATAGTAGTTAGTAAAACTTATTGATTTTTCGGAAACCACATTTTGAAATTCAGTTATTTAATAAAACTATTATTTTGTTAAGTTGATATCGTTGTGTGTTTATTTCTATTTAAAAATTAATTTAAACAATTTATTTTACAAGCAAAATAACGACCCTGAAAGAGTCAAAAGAGTCTCATAGCAAGTTTGAATTTAATTGCGTGAATTGCCAACAGTTTAAGGATTGTTTTCTAGTAGTAACAAGGTCAAGCATATCATTGCAATTAAAATTGGCACCTAACAACGTGGGGCTCGTTGATGTACACCGTGGCATTTTGCTAAATTTCGGGATACAGTTTTCAACAATAAACTCATTTAATAAAGAACCCAAGTAGCTAGTTATTTAGTTTTCCTTGTAGATTTAAAAGGGTGATAATTTGATATATAAAATGACAGAAGAAAATCGCAGAATGATGTTAAGAAGTTCGATAAGGAAGAATGATGCAGAAGATTCAAATTCAGAAGGTAAAAATGAAGACCACATAAGAGAAGAGGTGGTGGCTGTTATAGAACAACAGGGGCAAGAAGAGGTACAGGGAGAAGTACAAAATGAACCAGTTCAAGGAAAAGAAGTACCACAAGAAATAGATTTGAATACATTCATGCAACTGATCATGATAAAAATGGACAGTATGGACAAAAAAATGGAAAAAATGGACAGTATGGACAAGAAAATGGATGATAATGCAAGAGAAACTGCTAAGAAAATGGATGAGAATGCAAGAGAAACTGCTAAGAAAATAGAAGAGACTGCAAGAGAAACTAAAGAGAGTATGGAAAAGAAAATCGAAGAAAGTGTGGAAGGCTTAAAAGCAAGCGTAGGAAGTTTGGAAGAGAAAATGCAGTTTTTAGAAAAGAAATTAGACGACAGTGTTAAACAGCAGATCCAAAGTTTGGAAGACCGAATTGTTAAAAACATACAAGAAGTTACTGAAGAAACTGGCAGTAAATTGGAAAAATTAAATAATGAGGTGATAAATGTAAAACAGGCCCAACATAACACAACAGAAAAATTAGTAGGAATACAAGAAGTTTTCGTTGCATTGGAAGTTGAACATGGGCAAATCAAAGCAAATCAGGTAAAGATACAAAATGAGCAGGTAAAATTAGATGGAAAACAACTGGAAATTGAAGATAGAGTAAATCAAAATGAATATAAACTAACAATTATTGGGGCAAAGACACAAGAAGAAAACAGAAAGCATGATGAAGAACTTAAAATAATAGGAGAAAAGCTGGAGAACCTGAGTGTTAATGGTTTACCAGGGTGTGCCATGATGCCAATGATGGAGGCATATCAGTCAGAAGGAGCGCCAAAATTTGAAGGAAGGAGAAATGAATTTCCAATGATTTTCATTACCAAAATGGACCAGATTGTAAAAGGATACCATAGCGAGGATAGAAAGATTCAAACGGTAAGGAATGCGCTAAAATTTAATGCGGAAGTTTGGTACAGTTTGGTAGAAGATAAATGTACGACCTACCAAGGATTCAGGAAGATGTTTTTGGACCAGTACTGGGGTAATAGTCAACAGGCCCGAATTAGGAATAAATTGACCATGGGCAGATATGAGGTAAATGGAGAAAGTTCAAGGGAGGTTTACATAATGCAACAATTTAGCAAGGCAAAATACCTCACACCAATGATTACGGAGGAAGAAATAATACAACATTTATCAAGGCATTTGGAAGGTGAGATTACAAGAGCAGTGGCAGTTCAAAATATTAAAACAATAAAAGAATTTTTGGAAATAATTAGAAATTATGACGCAGCAACCATGAATGAAAATGCAAGTAGGGGTTTTCATCAAAATAAAAGGGATTGGAACTGGAGAGGTAATAGAAATTTGCCAAATAATAATTATGAACAGAATAGGCCACACTTTGAACAAAACAAGAGGAAATATGAGGACCAACAAAACAATACCCAAAATAAAAAGTTTTACTATAACGGTAGTAACAATAATTTTAACAGAGAAAGAGGCAATGACAACAATAAAAATAATGGAAATTTTAATAACCGGAATGGGGATTGGCGAAATAGATATGAGAGAATTATTAAAGATAAGAATGACGAATATGGCCAAGGGAAGATTCATACTGTTACTTTTGGTAGAACAAGAGGTTATGGACGTGATGAAGAGTCAGAAGAAGAGAGAGAAGAAGAAAATATTGAGGTGGTTCAAGTTCATAAAGAACCACGTTCAGCAGAAGAAAAAAAAACTTCGTTTGTTTAAATACTGTTTATGATTGTTTGTTTTTAACAACTACTTATGCCCACCCAAAAGAATTTTTATTGTTGGATGATGAAGAACAATATGAGGAAGTACAATTGCCTTTCGTTCGTCTAAATTTTAGTAACAAATTTTATTTGGCATTAATTGACTCAGGCGCGCAAGCTTCTTTAGTCAAAGAAAAAATAATTTTGGAGAATAAAACTTTAACAGAAAAACATTTAATTAAAATAGGGAAGTTGGAGTTATTGTCTGCAACGAAGAAAAAAGTTTCTACAATATCGAAAGCTGTGAATTTAGAAGTTACAATAGGAAGTAAAAGTTATGTAACAAGATTTTTGGTTGTACCAGAGTTACAATTAGATTTTATAATTGGAATAGATTTCATAGAACAAGAAGGGGTTAAAGTTGACGGCGAATTAAAATGTATTATAATAAATGATGATAAAATAGAATGGACAAAAGATGGATTATATAATAATAATAATATTAAAATAAATAATTATGTCATAAGTGACTTTATAAAGGAGGAGCAGATAGGAATCCCTTGTTGGAAATATAAAGTACAATTAAATAACCTGGTACGTGAAAATATTGACCTCATAAATGAAAAACCGTGTGTAGCGCAAGAAATCACATACATAAACTTGAAGTAGATGACAAAGCTCCATTTAATGTTAAAGTTTATCCGATACCTTTTGCGTATAGAATACAAGTTAAAGAAGAAATAAATAAAATGTTGGCTGATAATATTATAGAATCATCCACAACTAGTTATGTGAACCCATTGGTGGTTGTTAAGAAGAAAAATGGTAGTCTTCGATTGTGTTTAGATGCTCGAAAAATAAACAATATTACCAAACCACAATATGAATCTCCGCAAACAATTGACAGTTTATTAGCAAGAATTAGCAATAAGAAAATTTTTTCGAAACTCGACCTCAAGAATTCTTTTTGGTTAATTCCGTTGGAGGAAAGTTCAAGGAAATATACAGGTTTCAATGTAGATGGAGAAATTTTCCAATTTAAAGTTGTACCTTTTGGTTTATCAACATCGTGTGCAGCGCTAGTGAGAGCTATGCAGAAGATATTAAATGAATTTGAAGAATTTTGTGTGCATTATGTAGATGATATTCTTATTTTTAGTGAAACTGAAGAACAACATTTAAGATATTTAAGTATTATTTTAAAGAAAATGCAAGAAAATGGTTTGAAATTAAATATTGAAAAATGTGAATTCATGAAAGACCAAGTCCGATACTTGGGATATGAAATAAGTGATAATGGTGTGAAAATTAGTGATGAAAGGATCACTAGTATTAAAGAATTTCCCAGACCAAAGAATTTGAAAACTTTACGTGGTTTTCTTGGAATGTTGAACTACTATAAGAAGTTTATACCGAAATATTCCGAATTAACGTTACCATTGGTAGAATTATTAAGGAAAAAAGAAAAATGGAATTGGACACAAGAAAGAGAGAAAGCATTTGAACAAATGAAAGAAAATTTTTACAACGAGTTACGGTTAAGATACGAACTTCAAAGAAAAGTTTATTCTTTGAACAGATGCTTCAGACTTTGCAATTTCGGCTGAATTGGTGCAAATACAAAATGGTGAAGAAGTTCCTATATGTTTTATATCAAGAGTGTTAAAAGGATACGATACAAGATACACCATTTCTGAAAAGGAGATGCTGGCAATAATATTTGCAATAAATAAATTGATATTTTATTTAACTGGAAATAAATTCATTTTGGAAACTGATAATTCAGCTTTAACATTTATGAAGAAAAAGAATTTTTTGAATAATCGTTTGTACCGTTGGGCTTTATTTCTACAGGAGTATTCATTTGAAATCCGACATAAACCTGGGAAAGAAAATGTGACTGCTGATTATTTAAGCAGGAAAGATAATCAAAATGGTAAAATAAACCAGATCTTAATAGGTTTGCAAGAATTAAGGGGGCAAGACAGATACTCAAAAGAACGTATTCACGGACAACAGCAAGTGGAAGAAATAAAGATACTACGTGATATGGTAGAAGAAAATAATAATCAAATTATAAAAGGTTTTAAATTTGAACAAGGATTTTTGGTAAAAGTAATAAATGAGAAGGATTTATATGTTTTAAATAAAGAATTCGCGATAGAAGTGATAAAAGAAATTCATGACAAGTTTGGTCATATTGGAATAAGAAAGACGTGGTTAGTTTTCCGAGAGTGTTTCTACACAAAGAATGATTTGCCTTTGGTAAAGGATATCATAAATAATTGTGAGCATTGTTTGTTTACAAAAGAGAAGAATTATAAGAATGTTAACGCGATTAAAAGCATAAGAGTTGAAAATCCATTAGATTTGATTGCTATAGATTATATAGGAAATTTAGTACCAGGACAATATAATTTTTGCCATATTTTGGTTATTACGGATATTTGTACAAAATTTGTGAAATTATATCCAGGAAGAAGTTGTAATACAAATCACGCAATAATGTCTATTAGAAAATTTATAGAAGAAGTTGGTGTACCGAAGAAAATTTTAGCAGATAATGCGACGTATTTTAGGAACAATAGGTTCATAACATTCTGGAAGAATAGGAATATACAAGTTGGATTTTGTAGCATAAGACATCCTTGTGCGAATCCTGCAGAACGATATGTTAAAGAAGTCATAAAGTTTCTTAGAATTTCAACGCACAGAAGTCATGAACAATGTGTAAAATATGTGCCTCAAATACAAAAATTTATGAATGAAGTACCCAATTCAATAACAGAAGTCCCACCAATATTGTTGATGAAAATCATTTTACCAGAAAGACCTTGGAAAGGTGCGGAAGTAATAGAAGATATACGTGAGATCTTAGAACAAGCAAGAATCAAAAACAGCGCAGCATTGAACAAGTATGAAAGAAGGAAGAATAAAAATTTAAAAAGAAAGAAGTTTTATCAGATAGGTGATTTAGTATTGGTTAAAAACTTAAAACTTGCAAATAGGGCTGAAAAGATTTGTGCAAAACTACAATTGTCTTACATAGGGCCGTTCAAAATAAATAGGATTTTTGGGGAGAATACTTTTGAGTTAGCTGAGTTAGAGAGTGGAAAAGTAAGAGGAAGATTTCATATTTCAATGATTTTTCCTTACAATATTAAAGAAGTTTAATGTTGAAATCGATGAAAATAAAATTTTCTTTATAAAATTTATTTTGTTTAATATTCTAAAATTTTATTTTAATCTGGGGGCAAAAATGCTATGATATTTAGAGGTGTTTGTTTTGACTGTGGTTTTGTGGTTCCTGGAAAGCAATTTTTGGAATGCTTGCTACAGTTCGATTTATATTTGGAGATTTATGAAGGCTTGTAATATTTTAATATTCTAACTTATAAACTCAGGGTTGCGTATTTTTGCTAATTGTTATTTTTCATATGGTTTGTTTTATATAGAAAGAAAAGAAAAACACAACAGATTGAAGACTATTTATGTTAATTGTAATTATAATTTAATTCAGAATTGTTAAAAAGGTTTAGTTTATAAAAAAGTTTTAGAGTTACGTGATTTGTGCGTCGACTAATGTCAGTTTGGATGTCAGTGTCAAGTTTCACAAACGTATTAAAGAATAGTATACTCATGGACATGGGATTTATTTGATTGTTATAAAAAATAAAAATCAAAGAAGGAAGACAAAAGATATAAAAAAATTTGTTTAATTAGTTACGGCTCGTCTTGTAAATAAAGACAGGGAATTGAGATTCTCTGGAAGAGAAAACAGGAAAAACGAGTCTAAAAAGCTAGATAAAAGTAATTACGTGTATAAAAGAGGAAAATACAAGAAGTAACAACGAATTAAAGAAAAATCCAGAAGAATTATAAATAAAAGGTGATCGAGGAAGTTTGTACGTTTGTGATGGTAGTAAAACCAAATTGGTAATAATATAAAACACACAAGAAGAATATTCAGATTAAGGGCGAGTATTTGTTATTGCTCGAGAGGCCAGCAGAGCGAAATAGAGGTTGGACACTCAGCGTTTTGCTAGAGCGAGGAAAGATAAGTGTTTATTTGTAAAAAAAGACGATAGTAGTTAGTAAAACTTATTGATTTTTCGGAAACCACATTTTGAAATTCAGTTATTTAATAAAACTATTATTTTGTTAAGTTGATATCGTTGTGTGTTTATTTCTATTTAAAAATTAATTTAAACAATTTATTTTACAAGCAAAATAACGACCCTGAAAGAGTTAAAAGAGTCTCATAGCAAGTTTGAATTTAATTGCGTGAATTGCAGAAAGTTTTAGGGATTGTTTTCTAGTAGTCACAAGGTCACGCATATCATTGCAGTATATATAATAAATATTGGGACAAATTGCCTTAAATACCGTGAAATGCACAGCAAATTTTCACTTTACACTTGGCGCCCCATAGACTTACGCTTACTACCGAAACGGCAATCATATAGTTTGGTTATCAGAATGAAAACATTATTGGCCTTCATTTCAATTTGCAAACAAATGAATACGGACAGTATAGCTTAATTTTGCATAACGGGACATTTTTGCGTCCCGAGTGATTTCTCGGGGACAACGGGACGATGGCTTAAAAACGGTACTGTCCCGTTGAAAACGGGACGTATGGTCACTTTACTCATACCTCATTCAAAATTTAATCCCAACAACTTAAAAGAAATATCGATATTTCATACCGTTTCAAAATGGCTGCCAATTATATCAAATAGGCGGCCATTACATAAACCTTTTCCCAATTGAACATGAACTATTGTACCAAGCAAATTGGTAATGATTGTTAAAGTTCATTAAATTGACTTTCCCATAATGTATCACATGAGGACAAAAAATAAATGTTAGCACCCCCTCTCCTCCTTAAAAGAGCGGGAACATTCAAAACCCATTATCTCAAAAATCTTAAATTTTAAAAGTCACATTAAACTGAACAATTTGTGTATTTTAAAGTTTTTGGTATCTCACCGTTACAAAATGGCTGCTCAATTTATAAAAATTTACTTCCTATTATCGGATGAATCGGAGCCTCTAACGCATCTAAGGCAGTAAAATAGAAATTTGTTTGCTGATTTATAAAGTGTATTCACATAACATTTAAATCCACGTGCGAGTTGAAGTTGGACAACTCAAAGCCGGTGCCCGAGCCGAGTTGCGTGCACTTGCGTCTAGCGACAGGATATCACAGACGATCATGACGTCACACGGTCTGTGTTCGTGACAGTTCGTGTCGACTCGCTCGCTGTCGTGTGAAAGTGTTGGTTGTTCTCAAATGTCAACATAACCTAAACCTATTCAGATTCGCGGGAAGTTATGGAAAAGTGTAAAAAAGAAGTGTGTAATGATTGTGGACACAGTTTTTTAAATAAATCAAATTTAAGAAGACATGTCCGTACTTTTCATGCAGTTAAATTAAGTGAACTGGCCCCTAAACATTTACAAGTTAGTTCTAATATGTTACAGAAAGGCAAGCACATAAGCCATAAAAATAATAATAGGCACTAAACATTTTAAGAGCAATAAGGGCCAAAAAATATTTAAAGTAGGCAAAAATATGCTCCAAAAAATAAAACACTAATATATCTAATAAAGAAACGAAGAGGTAGTTGAATTACTCACTTGGCGTTATTCGTGTCACACGCGGCGCACTTCATACCAGACCGTGTGACGTCATGATCGTCTGTGAAATCCTGTCGCTAGACGCAAGTGCTGCGTGCAACCTGTACTTGCTTCTTTCCACCACGCACTCTTATTTTCCCCTTCCGACGAAGAAGTTCTGGAACCACCATCACCCGTCTCCCCTCTTACATTTAAAACAATCACGACATGGTGCACATCCTATTTGCCAAAAACACCAACCCACGCATTTATAGTTTCCCACCGGGTATAATAAAGGTTTAGTGCGAGTGTGATGTTGAGTTGTTCAACTCCAACTCGTACGTGAATTTAAATGTTATGTGAATAGACAGTTTTGGTTGATTTCTTAAACAGTTTAACATCACTTTTACAATGGAAATTAATGTTGTACATTGAATCGGAAACTAAGCAAACAAGCAGCTAGCGTATGCGAGGCCGCTCTCATGGCGGTTCGATACCTCTTTTAAAGACATAATGAGCCGATATCGTTATTTTTGAATGAATAAAAATGTTTGAAAAAGTTTTTGATATTTCAGAGTTTTTTAAATTTTAGAAATTTTTGTCAAACCTAAAATCAATGTCATAATTTGGTGATCGTCGTTTGTTGGCAATTATACAATTAAACTGTTTGGGTAAACGACCAAAAACAAACCTCTCAGAGGTGCTTTCTCAATGGAACATTGTTCCTATTGTCATTTAACATGTTCATACCGATTTTGAAGCCGAAATTCGCACACGTTTGAAATATCAAAAAAAATGGAGGTGAGAGGCAGTAGGAAGTAGATCGCGTTTGTGCAGATTGACTATTTGACATGCGTAGAATACGAATCTAAGGTTTTTTCCAACCGTTTCTATTTTGAAATAGAGCACCCCTTTCTTCTCCTCTATTTTTGGTGGACCAATCTCATTTTCTCGCGGTTGCAAGTACCAATCTTTCAGCCTAATTTGGTTTATCTGCGTTAAGGCGTCTGAACTGTAAAGTGTATACAGACACACAGACAGACAGGCACACACACACGCGCACACACACGCGCACACGAACGCGCACACACGCACACGAACGCACACACGCACGCGCGCTAGCACACACACACGCACACAAACGCACACACGCACGCAATTAAAATCTGAATTTTATTCTACTATTACTCATGAGCAATTTAACCTAAGCAGAATTTTTTTATTGTCCCCTATTTATTAAAAAGAGAGACAAAAATTTTCAGTTTTCAAAATTTCATAAAAGGCGTTACAGAGAAATTGGGTGATTGGGACATGAACCAAATCGTAGCCCATCCCTAGCTCTACAATCCTACAAAATGTTAATTAAATCAGTGCATTTTTTGCACCATTACTTTGAAAATTCCTGGCTTTTGAGTAATAAGGCGTTAAAATAAAATTTTCAAAATATCGTAGCGGCCGCCAGTTTGAAGCTAGAAAGCTTAGAAAAAAAAGTTCGTTTTATCTTAAGGTCTTGTATCCAGAGTCCCTTTTCATATTAAAAATTCGGAAAAAAATGTTACCAAAGAAACATGTCTAACTTCCGGTTCCGATTTCGGACTTTTGTAAAAGCTTATTTTCCCGATGGATTTTGATACACCCCCACATTCCAAAGCTCATCGAAATCGGACTATCTGTTCTAGAATTATAAGGCGTCACATACACACGCCCAAAGAAGGAGATTTTTAAAAAAACACTTTTTTGGGTTCCAGGTGGTCCAGTAGATGTATTTCCGTCAAAATCTCTAATTTGAATTTGCTTTAAATAATATGTACCTATACTGAAAGTACTTCTAGGAAAGTAAAAATGAAGTTATGATAATCGCTTCAGCAATGAACAATCGCATTGCAGTGTTAACATATCCGCAATTAAATAAATTTACCAAACAGTCTTGTTTATACGATAATAAGAAACAATAATTATCACGCTTGAAAAACGAAATTACACCAGCACTTTAATGACAGTGATTTCCGAAGCCGCGCCGCGCCGTATAGTTTTTCTGATTGGGCCGGAATTTAATAAATACAACGCGACATTTTTTAACTATGTATTGTTTTTCAATGAGGCAACGTTTTGCAGCAGCTTAAGATTTATGCATATGTGATCCACAAAATATATCAATTAGTGAAATTTATGAATAATGTATTTACCTGATTTGGTTTTAAGTACTTATTTGACTTGTTTTCCATATTTTGTCAAGTTTCTTAGAAAACTACAGTGTTATACCCAGCACTGGTTTATATTCTAAAAGATATTATAATGTATTCAAATTTAAGGATGAAATACAATATAGTAATAGCACTTTCACGTATAGATATCTACTTACCAAGAAATGAAAGATGTTTTTAGAAAGAACAAATATTACTTCTGATTTCAACGTTAGGAATATCACAGAATTTTATTTCAGATCAAAAGTACAGCAGCTTGTGTATGTTTTAATTAAAATAGCATTGCAATATTTCTAGACATTCAGATATCATATCATACCTGATACTCATAAGATAAAAAAAAGTAATGCACACGAAAGATAATATAAACGCATGCGGCATGTTTGTTATAAACGCAAAGCAATTTTTTTGTTTTTTCCGCTAACGACTAACAATCTAATCTCAGATATGACATATTTGATGCACGCACTGGTTAGCATCGCCTTTGCAGCCCGCGGCGCTTGCGGAAAAACGCCTGATGCTGCAGGTCATATGCAGACTTTTTGTCGATATTAATCCAAGAGGCCGTTAATAAGCATGTAAACTTTGTTTGTTTTTTAAGCGTTAAAGCAATTGTTTTTCTGGCTACCTTGATAAATGCTGTTTTCTCCTTTCCGAGAAAACTGCGTTTTCTCATAAATTTTCTAATGTAAGCATATAAAAGTATATATAATATATAATAAAAGAGGCGGCGCAACGTCTTGTTGGAACATAACGTTTTCAATATTATTTCAAGCCACCTGAGATATTTCTGGGAAAATTTAGTCCTGCAAATGAAAAAGTGGACTACTGGATAAGAAAATCAAAACAATTTTGAACTGAGTGAGTCCATTGTTTTACAATCTGCCATTTTGTTATGGCTCAATATTTTTCTTTGAAATTCTAGGATCAAACGCAGAACTAAAAGACCTTTCAAATGAGGTGCACTCGACCCCCCTTTGCATTAAAAGAAAACATTTTAAATGGCGTCCAGCCGCCATTTTGAATGATACAAAATTTAGTTTTTGGCTAAAAAATAGTATTTAATTTCCCATTAAAGCACACCAAATTTCGTAGTAAAATATTAAATCGTTCAAAAGTTAGTTGGGGGGGGGGGGGGTTACTTTATGGACACAGCGTATAGCTTCTTTTCATTAACTCATTCAGAAAAATCTTTACGCTAAGTTGGTACGGATTTATCCCCCACTTTAGGCATTTTATAATTTCAAATTATAATTATTTACAAAACATCACAACACAATGGAATGTTCCGGATTACTAATGTCAACAAAAGACAAAACAATGTTTTTAGAATTTTTACAAATAAATGTGATAGACTATTACTGTGTGTGTCTTCCGATAGAACACAGAACTTGGTTATTCCTCGAACGCACTATTTGTTTCTCTAATGGATGTTTGTTTGGTCTAGCAGGGGATTTATAGAATGTGGTGTAAACATTCGATAAATTAATAAATATTTAACTATTAAAAAATTAATAGATTATTAATAAAATAGAACTCTTGGTAATTGTTTCACAATTTGTTGGTTTTTATTTTCTCGACTTAAGTTTTAACCATCACGGTCATCGTCAGGAGTTTACAAATCAAACTGTTTGATTTGTAAACTCCTGACCGTGATGGTTGAAAGTCGAGTCGAGAAAATAAAAACCAACAAATTGTGAAACAATTACCAAGAGTTCTATTTTATTAATAATCTATTAATTTTTTAATAGTTAAATATTTATTAATAATGTTTCACCATGTGCCTACCACACAATCAATTCAAAATATTTGAAAATTATCCGCTGAGTCGTTTAAACAAAAGAATGGTAAATTAATTATTGTTTTAACATTAGATTATTCAACTGAAAATTACAAATGTTAAATTCTTTATAAAAAAAATATTGACTAACTGCATACAAGACAAAATAAGCACATATAAGCGGTTTAAAGAGCAAAAAAGCAGCAAGATAAAGAAAATGAGTGAAATAAAAGTGGTGTCAAATGATTACATTTTTCATGAATCGTGGAGATACAAAAAGATTTTCATTTGCTTACAATAATAGTGTCGAAGGGAAAAAAACTAGAAATCCGCGCTCTAATAATAACGCCAAATAATATACAAAAATCTGTAAAAATTACAACTAACCCCTTTTCTAATAATCTAGTTTTAATATAAATATTCCCATAGGGAGGATAATTTAGACTACAATATTACATCTTGAATACTCTTGCTTACAGCTTTAACTCTAATTCGAACTTGCAGCTATGGGCAATACCCGCAAATTACCTTGTTTACAAATGCGTATCTTCGGATATAGGCAACGACCGGACTTTTAGTACCAAAACTGCAAAAAATTTCGTTAAAGTTCAATAAGCAAACAACAAAAATGGGCGTACTCAAATCCATTCTATTATACGTGAAACATGTTGCACGATTTTGCGAGGTTTGTACAACTACAACTGCAATATTTGAGATACATCGTTTTGTTCAGCGTTACTTTATTGTTGAGCTAAGCCAGAGGTTCGACATTCAAAAATATTTTTGCAAAAGTTTCATAAAATTGTTTCGTTTATTACGTTAAAAACCTCTAACCATTCATATACTACGCTTATCGATTCTGTTGTGAAATAGCTCGAGATAATAAATAAGCTTGCCATGTGCTATTTTTAACCTGTAAATAATTCATTTAAAATTGCATGTGTGCGCCAACTATATAGGAATTATGCCAGGATTTATTATTAATTAATTGCCCCATAATTTAAATACTGACCAAATTTCTGTCACACCTTATTAAACAAATTACATTCGTCTTGTGGACTACTTTGCCTATTCCCATAACCCAGCAGCCACTACTGTGAATATCGTACAAACCACTGCAGATTTTTTTTATGAAACAACATAATGCGCCGATATCGTTTCATTTGGAAAAATCCATTTTTTTCAAAATGATTTATTTCAAGAACTTCAACCTAACGTGAAGCGCATAAAAGTTACATACAAATTCTCTCCAAATACTGCTCATAAAATAAACTGGGTCAAGATATGAAAACATAGCCCGTCGGCATCAAAAGTTGAGACATGTGGAAGGGGCTCGGATTACTATATAGATAGATTGACTAATATTTTACTTTATAGGAACCATTTTATGCGAGTTATTACTCTTTTAACAAACTTAATGGTTTTTGCTAAAAAATTTCGGATCTTAAAAGTACATTTAAACGGTTCTATCATATTATAAACTGATTCCAGAAATGTCATAATATCCAGGGAGTTCCATTTAAAATAAGAAACCTAAAATTATTTCCGGCGAAACCGGAAGTTCAGAATAATTGAAATTTACATGAAATAATAGGAATTTGTATATATTAATTATTGCAGCTTCCATTTGTTTTAAATTAATAAACAAAGGTGAAGGGACCCAGGATAATATGAATCTCTGGCTTATAATCAATAGTAATATAACAAGAACCCAATTAATTATCACTAAATAAGTTCTTTTTAACGATTGCTATGAAGAAAATTTACGAGTCATGTCGCCATTTGGTTATTATATGTCAGCATCATCATAATCTATCGTTCTATCCTCACATACCCGAAGGTGTCGAGGTCTTTCACTTCAGGTAGGCTCTTCGCTTGTGTAGTAGGAGGTAGTGGGGCTTTTGGCCTTTAAACCACTACGCTCCTGAAGCTTATGCCACCCTTCATGCTCATAACAACCTAAAAATGTCAACATGTCCAGTCAACTTTTTTAGCAACTTTAATGATTTATTTGACCATAAAATGAGTTTCGCGTTACATTTGCAACGATTATTTCGCAAATGAACAATTTTTTGAAATTTTCGACATTAGTTTTTTACCATTTTACTTACTTAAATGTATTTTACGTGATAACTTATGATGACAGGTTATTACCGATACGTAACTGACGGCAATAACCCGTTGGTAGGAGTGACGAGTTATTATCGCTGATATGCTAAATGATTGGCTGTGTCAACGAAACACCGGACAGTAGATTGATTGATTTTCATCATTATTTTTAATGCATGTATGAAATAGTCTTAAAGGGACAAAAATATTTGATAGTTTTTGATAGCCGAGTTTTAGACTATATCATGATTTGCAATATTAGTACTTAATTAAAGATTATGATGAAAAGCTGGAAATCGGATTCGGACCAGCTGAGAAATAAGGTTAGTTCGCTAAAAAACAGGGTTGTGGTAAAGTTTGCCTCACTGAAATATTAACGCATCCGAAAACGAAGCTCAGATTCGTATTCTACGCTTATACAATATTCAACATGCACAAGCGCGATACCCGTGCCAACCCCCGTTCACTCACACAATCAATTTTCGTTTTTTGTCTTAAATTTCGTAATTGGAAGTTTTCCATGATGTTAAATGATTACAGGAAAACGTTTCATTGGACTTAATTATGAAAAATGTTCTGGGGGCGTTCTCAATCTCAATCTCAAAGGCCCATCTCTACCGTACATCCTTGAACATAGGCCTCCCCCATGGCATTCAAACGGTCTCTGTCTTGTGCTTCTCTGGTCCAATTCAGTCCTGCAGTCAGCTTAAGATCATTTGTCCAGCGTGTCGGTGGACGTCCTCTTTTCCTTTTACCTAGGTATGGTCTCCAGTGAAGAATGATATTATTCCATCGTGAATCGTTGCATCTCGCTATATGTCCAGCATAGCTCCATTTTAGTCTGGTAATTGTTGCTTGTCTAATCCAATGATTTCTTTTTTTATCTTTTAGAGATATGCCAATCATCTGTCTCTCCATGGATCTTTGTGTGACTGTTATGTTATTCAGTGTTTGTTTTGTCCAAGTCCATGTTTGGCAGCTGTAAGTTAGGACTGGAAGGATGCATTGATCAAACAGTCTTGATCTAAGTTTTAAACGAATGTTTGTATTTTTAAGTATATGTCCGAGTTTTCCGAATGCGGACCAGTCTCCTATATATTTCCGCTGTTTAATTGTCTCTTCCTAGTTGTATTTGGTGGCCCAGGTATATGTATTTTTCGACATTCTCGATGTGGTATTGATCAATCGTGATATGTGGATCTTCTTTGCACATTGTTTTTGTTTTCTTTAAGTTAATCTTAAGTCCTGCTTTACCTGCCTTCACGTTTAGTTCTCTCAACATTTGTTGCAAGTCTGTTGGATTTTCCGCTATGATAACCACATCGTCGGCGAATCTTGGTGTCCTAAGTCGGCTGGGCTCACCAAGGTCAAATAAATATGACAGGTTAACATTAAATGTGACAGCTTAAAATTAATCGTTGAAACATTTATTTAAATCTGTAAGGATTTATTTATATCGGTAAAAATTTATTAAAATCTGCGAATATTTATTAAATATTGAAAGATTTAAAACAAATATGTGCAGATTTGGCTAAATACATGAAGGTTTACTAAATATTTAAAAATTTAAAATAAATGTTTTAGGATTTATTTAAATCTCTAATGCTTTATTAAATATTGGAATAATTAAACCAAATGTTTAAGAACTTATTTAAATCTAGAATGATTTATTAAAATAAAAAGCATTTAGCTAAATGTGTGTGTATATAATAAATATTGGGACAAGCTGCCTTTAATACCGTGAAATGCACAGCAAATTTTCACGTTACACTTGGCGCCCCATACGAGACCGTGGCTTTTTGTGCGGACGACTTCAAAGGTACGTTTTAGTTAACGGGAACCAAATGTAACCAGATTGATGACGTATAGACGTGTTGAATCAGAACTATATGGTTTTGGGGTGACGCGCAAACAGATGCGGTTAACCCGTTAAAAACAATTTTAACTGGCCGACCAGTACTGAAAATATTTGATCCCGAGTTACCAACAAAATTACACACAGACGCCAGCAGTATTGGAGTAGGCGCTGTTTTAATACAACGTCATAAGGATGGTTGCCATCAAGTTGCATACTTTAGTAAGCAATGTTCTAATGAACACAGCCTTTATCACTCATACCAACTGGAAACAATGGCGTTGGTGTTTGCTTTAAGATACTTTTGAGAGTACTTACTGGGCCTCCATTTTCAAGCTTATACAGATTGTGCCTCGATTCGAGCTACTGCTCAAAAGAAAAATTTGGTGCCGAGAGTAGCCCGCTGGTGGCTTGAACTACAAGAACTTACGTTTGATGTAAATTACAGACCAGGAAAACAAATGAACCACGTCGATTATTATCTTAGTCGCAACCCAGCAGAAGTAGTTTCAAATAACATTATGAATCTCACAGAAGCAGAATGGGTAGTAGCGGTGCAAAGTCAAGATGAAGAGCTTGCTAAACTCACCCATACCATACGGTCTCCAAAAACCAAAAATAACAAAACTTATTTCGAAAATTTTGTTCTGAAGACAAATGTTTTATACAGGAAAATTAATGATGCCCAAAAGTGGGTAGTACCTAAATCAATTTTTGTCTTTGTGACATTTTACAAATCTATTTCAAAGCACTTCTTAATTTTTAAAACTTAAAAACTATTTTAAATGTTCAAAATTAGATTCATTAAATGAGCCACAGCTTATCTATAGCAGATAAAAAGAATAATTAATAATCTAGTATGTGCACCATTTACGATCAATGGACTTCAAGAAAATTGTTCAAGGAAGTATTATGCTTTGGCTGAAGGTAAATAAATTAACTTTTTTGTCTTTGGTGTCCACGACCGACAAAACAAAAACAGAGCAGTTTTTCTGAATACAGTTCGATGATAAAAATAGATGTACTCAGTCGTGCGTACGTAATGAATTTTGAGTTCCTTATTTACTCAAAGCGTATTTGCGTATTAAAGCAAATATTATAATGTACAAGTTAAAGGTATATAAGTTTGAGTCCAATTATATTATTGTTTATTGCTTAATGAATGTGTAACAGATTTACCTCAGAAGATCCACAAGATTTGCTCTAGGTTCGCTTTTCGCCACATAATTTAAAATTTTGGCATCTGCCCAATTCTCGGGGATTTATTCCCGTTAATACAATATACGGCGTTTCACCAGTACCCTTATTTATGGAGGTATTAATGGAATATTGTACCTTTTTTACATGGGTGTCCCACAGCTCCTATGATGAGTCATTTGTGCTCAAGCAAGTAGTACTTAAAATGCTACTTCTGGACCAGGGTGTTTGGCATATGCAAAAATCATTGAAAAACGATCAAATAAGGATATGAAACAACCGAAAAGGGCCCAAAATTCTTCAAAAAACCCTACATTTTTATGCACCCCAAAAGTACCCAAAGATCTATAGACCACCAATAATTGGGCACACGAAAAAATGGTTGAAAATCACCCAAAAACAAGCAAAATTACCTCAAAATACCCAAAAAACCTTACAAAATCCCTTGTTTTTAGACACCCCAAAATGGCTTTTTACTTCTGGAACAGGGCATTTGGCACATGCAAAAATCATTGAAAAACGACCAAAAACAGGATATGAAACAACTGAAAAGGGCTCCAAGATCTATAGACCACTGATAATTGGGCACACGAAAAAAATCGTTAAAAATCATCAACAAAAATCTTTTTATTTCTGGACCAGGCCAATTGGACACATGAAAAAATTATTAAAAATTCACCAAAAATGGGAATAAAACAACCGAAAAAAGCCAGAAATCTTATTCAAATCCCTCGGTTTTCGACACCCAAAATGGATTTTTATTTCTGAACTGGGGCAATTGGGCACTTTGAAAAACAAAGTAAAAATTATGGAAATTATGTCTAAAAAGTTATTAAAATAATTGAAGAGTAGGTCAAAGTCCCTCATTTTTAGATACCCTAAAATGGCTTTTTATCCTTTTGAAATTTGGGTCCACCACTCCGGACCCTGGATTTTCAATTCCATACCACCGGTTACATCTGGAATCGCTGAAGAATCAATAGAAAAAAAAAGATGTCTACTTATAAGCCATGAATTTACATAGGTACCTATATAATTTTAAAAGTAACTCTAGATATTATTTCTAGACCAGGGTCCATTCAATTGGGTACAATGAAGAAATCTATAAAAGTGCTACGATTCTATAAAGGTCCTTTACTTTTCAAGTCCTCATAAAAGCTTAAAATTTCCAAACCAATATTTATTGAGTTAGGTAATTAAAAAAAGTGCAAAACATTCCCCGTTTTCGTTCCGACTACAATCCAATCTATTCTTACAGCATCTCCTCTTTCACGACAGCCTGTACCATTTATAGGTATGTGTCTATAGAGGAAAATCATCGGCACGACCATCACTCCTATATTAACAGGACAGGTCTTTGATGTGTTAACACCAGTACGACTAACGCTTCTCAAATTAATGAAAAGGAGTCATTTTTAATGTTAAACACATCATTGTTCGATATTACTGTAAGTCGTGAATAAATGGAAGAGTCCCAAAACCGAGAAATGTTTTGAGAATATTTGGCAGCACTCGGCTGCCCGTCAATCTTCGTGGGTCAGCAATCTCTATGGCCACTCGAGATCTCACCAGTTCAGATTTAAGAACGACTACATTCTCAATAAAAATAGCGGTGATGGGATTCGAACCCAAAACCTTTTAATCATCAGTCTAACTCTTGACCAACTGAGCTATTTAAGTCTTGTCCGTTATAATTTCTAATTGTCTATAATAATACATAAAATTAAACAATATTACAAAAATATAAACAGTAAAAAAGTTGTCGAATCGAACTCGGGTCCTCTTGCCTGTGAAACGAATGCTGTATCAACACAGCTGTTATGGATGTTACGAAGACGGTTTCTTATCGGTCATATAATGTTGTATTTTTCTAATTGTAAGCTAATTTTTGAAAAATTTTGTTACTGATTAAAAATGAAATTTTATTTACCACTTACCTAATACAATAACACATTGCCTGAACGTGAATATAAAACGTTGTTATAAACGTTAAAAAGAAATTATAGTTTTGCGAGACGTACATATTAGGTAACTAAAATGATTTTTTAAAGATCGTGCATCGTTTACTTTAATAACGAATAAGGGATATCGGTTGGGAACGCATTTTGACTTTCGAGCGTTTTTGCGTTCAGCGCAAATAGCTAAGTGAGCGTTCTACCACAGTATACAGCTAGAAGAAGCTTTTTTTTTTCTTCTTCTAGCTTTATACTGTGTTCTACTCTCTTTATTCTACTAAACGGTAAGATGGTCGGTTTTCGAGCGTTCGTATAGTTTATAAACATCGCTTAAATTACGCTAAAATTTATTTATTAAATTTATTATTTCTGTAATAGAGATTGCTCTTATTCAAATTAACAGTAATAATTTTTAGCTGACTTAAAAATTTGTATACCTAATTGAATAGACATGATATCACAAGCTAATGGTTACGATTTTACATGGTCTGTAAGTGTAATGCAAACGTAAACTTTGTTTTATTAGTTGTATTTTGTAACACAACTTACTGAAATCGATTTCTTTTAATTTTATGCTATTAACCCTTTATACATTTAGTCATTATTATCCGAAAGTGTTTCATATTTTGGAAATAATTAAAAGTTAGAAATGTTTTAATTTTAAAACGGGTTCGGTTAAAATGCATAAAATGTTACGACTAGCGCCACTTCCAGAGTATCCTAGTTGACACGACGACAGACGAATACAGTTCCCGTTAAGAGCGCGCCGCCGTGGCACCTTTTTGTTTTTGACGCTAGAGGGGCGAGTCATTCTAAATTTGAATTTAGTTACTGATGGTTTTATAAAACATAAACAGGTAGCGTCACATGCGTTCTGTTGACGTGCATATATTTTCCTTTATAAGACTGTACTAGCAGAATTATTGATTTCTGGCATAAAATCAATTCTCAGTATTACTTGCTCGTGGGTTTGTGTGCAATTAATCTCTTATTTATGTGTGAAATTTCTTAAAAGTCTTAAATTAACGCGCCAAATGCCTATCGCCATAGCGCCATCCGTGCTGATTCCTATGAACTTTTGTTCAAAAACATGGCTGACGTTCTCGCATCGAATTTTTAAATTTACTCAGCTGGCACATAGTTTAAATAATTGACAACAATTTTAAGTTAGTGTACCTATTATAACAGTATCTAGATGATCAGCGTAAATACAAATGAAGAATAGTGTTAAATTTATAGTTTTATGTTTGCTAAGAAAAGTAAGTTTTTTTTACCTTATTTGCATGTTTCACAAGAAAATAATTATCTACCATCTAAGTTACTTTATTAAGTAACATCTATTAACTTGTTTCATTTCGTTTTCTTTTTAATTAAGTCCCTGAATGCATATAAAAATGCCTATATGATGTCTATACTAGCGCCATCTGTGTCGTGTGCCTCGGCGCGGCGCGCCCTTAACATTAATGCTGGTTTCGACTTTCGCCACTTTCGGTTATTTCGATATTTCCACTCTCCACTATCACGTATGTGAC
This sequence comes from Ctenicera cuprea, assembly GCA_958336395.1. NCBI lineage: Eukaryota > Metazoa > Arthropoda > Insecta > Coleoptera > Elateridae > Ctenicera > Ctenicera cuprea. The sequence goes on along the minus strand of OY284489.1, from coordinate 27,157,102 downwards.
ATTTTTCACTGTGGGTTTTTGGAGCATCTTATTTAATTGGTAAGATTTTTCAATTTTTATTAAATGGGTTACCTACGTAATTCGTCTTAAGAGCCCTATTCGGTGTGTTTATTTTACTAACAGTAAAAGCCTCCTCGGTAAAAGCTGTTCTGTACCATCTATAATTATTTTAGGAATTCCATTATTTTAACATTCCTGGCTGTAGGTAACTAGCTATTTGACAAAAGGAAAGGAATTATTGTTAAAAAAATAACACAATACGTCTAATAAATCAAGGTGTAAAACCCAATCGACTGTATGGCATCTGTACCATAACCTCAACTCCACTATTTAAATCTAAACAAATGCAGTTTCTTGGCAATGAAGTAATTGAAAAGTTAAGAATGGTTTAAACAATAATACATAAATGCATGACCTAATTCGTGTGAAAATTCCCAATGCGGATGTTTTCGTTGCATTTCAGGAAATGTTCAGGAATTTTTCGTTAACGATTTGTGGACTTAGTGACTGGGCAATGAGAAAATATGCAGAAGTTTTTAGAGATTTGCCTTTAGATAGAGACGATGAGAGATTTAACAAAATCTTGCGAGATTTCCACATCATTTGAAAATGCTTCTTTCGAATTTCAAAGGACAGGAAGGTGTAAATGAACGTTCAATACAGGCTGCATTGTATACCACCATGCTTAAAACAGGGTTCACAGAATGCTGTAGGAGAAATATTTTAAGCCAGCAAATAAGACAAAATTTGGCAGAATTGACCTGTGGCTGCATGATGATTATTTCTCTTCTATATTCGAGATGAAGTACAACAAATCTGGTGATTGTGACTTAACCAAGGAATCTTCACGCTAGGCCTGTTCCGAAATTCTTTTAAGTAGTGAAACTAAACGGCTACCTTATGTTGAAATCTTGGATCAATATCCTAGTATAAAAAATTACCTTCTAATTGGAATCAGTATGAACGGTGAAGGTAAACCATATATGTGCTGCTTAGTAAATAGTCAAGACCCCCAACACTGCATCTTTTTTCCAGAAGACGATTGAATTTTTGTAATATCCTAGTAAATAAAGTTAAATTAAATTATTTTTTATTTCCCCCGTCGCCTTTATAACAAGATTACAAAAATAATTAGTACATTGTATACTAACTGAATATTCTTATATTAGTTTGAAATATTAGCTATTAATAAAATATTTGAATACTACATTACTACTATTGTCTTTGATTGTTTTTTATGTTGACATTAAGATGACTCATCTCGTTGCCGAGCAAAGGCCTCCCCATAAGTACACCATCGATCCCTGTCCAATGCCATCCTGCTGCAATCCTCTCTTAGAGCTTCTTTAAGGTCATCCTCACATCTTCTTATTGGTCTTCTTTTCAACTTTAATCACTAGTTGTCAGGGTGATCTTGGTTGGATGCAATACCTGTGTCAAATATTTGATAAGGTGTTCTTTTATGCCTAAATTTTGTTTTTTTCCTGTTATGGTGGGAATATAGAACCCCCACATCAGGATCAGAGAGCGTTTAATCGACAGTCAGTCGGCCCAGTGGTCGTGTTCCCACTCAGTGGATTTCGAGAACAAAATCCTGTCGGGATAGACGAACTGTTAGAGGTCACTCGCATTGACATTTAATACCAAACTCGGCAGAATCACGTCCCGGACCCGAAGGAAACCTATATTTAGAGTAGTAATATTCAATGTTATAATTCTTTTAAAATTATATTGAATGTTATGATATTTTGAATTGTGTAGCTGAAAGGGGAACACGATATCGTTATGATTTTGGGAACAGGCAGTTATTAAAGCATATTAGTTCGAGTATGTTGATTTTAATTTATAGGTACTCCTCCTAACACTTTGTTGCCTTTTTTTTTTTTTTTTTTTTTTTTTAAACTCCAATGCGGAAATTTACAATCTGTTCATTATTTGAACAATAAGTAAATATGTTGTATGCGTTAATATACAAGTATACAGTCAGGGCACGAGCGAAGTAAGCACCCATTGGTGCCACTCCTAGAAATATAATGTTGGTTTAGTAATGATTATTGATTTGTTGCCTCATAGTGATAATCTTGTACTTTGCCAGAAGCCCAGGATTTCAATGAAGGTATCGGCAATTTCGGGTTCCACGAAATGCTGTTGTCTTTGGACTGGACTGGACTTCTTTACAGATCCTATTTCAGATAATCGCTCCTTAGTCTTAAATTAATTCGTTTAAAACTGATGTGCACTGACTTTTGGGCATATCTATTATAATTTTAATATAGTTTTTCGTTCTTCGGGTAGAAGTATCATATTTATTTATAATATAATTATTATGAATTAAAAACAATAATTGCCTTTGTCATCTACAAAAAAAGCAAATTAGGAGAAACGTCGACGGTAGCCGATGATAACGATGCCAATGTCAACCAACATGAATTGCGAGCGATCAAATCATGATCGACCCAAATTTTAGTGTACTCCTTTCATAAATATAACAATAACATGCTGATATGCATTAAAAAAATAATTAGATATTTACATTAAAATTGTATCTTGTTTGACAGGTTATATGAACCAAAATCTTAGAACAAAATAATGTACATAACCTCAAACATTATATGAAATACCACATAACAATTTTTTCCAAAACGGTCCATTTTTACAACAACACTTAACAGTAACAGTAAATAAAAACGTCGAAATAAAAAACTAAATTTCCAAAAGGACGCCACTACAAAACATTTGAAAACAACCAAACAATACCATGTCAAGAGCGCCGATTCCCGAAAACACCCAAGCATTTCCGGGTAAGTAATACGAGTGATATAGTCAAGACGAACACGACTCGTGATGCGATTTTTCTCTAATGAAATTGTGGTGTAAGGTAAACTCGTGAACTTACACGACAATTTTATCAGAAAATCGCAATCACTTGTTGTATTATTTGTGAATATACACATACACAGTTCCCTAATATTCTTTTTCTTGCATCACTACATAACTAGATAATTTTTTTTCTGCAAATTATTTATAATTAAAATTACTGCAACGTCTGTATTTCATCATTTTATGTGTGTATGTGCAATAAAATTTTAAATAATAAGTGGCAAATGTTTAGTTTAAAGCAAAGAAAAGTCATCGACCGAAAAAACTTGGCAGCTGTTTGCTAGGATATCTGGCAAATTATAATTGTACTGACGGATAGACAAGCTGTCTAGTTAAAAAGGCAAGCTAAAATAATCCAGTACGTTTTGCAATACCGATGTAAATCTGTTACACATTCATTAAGCAATAAACAATTATATAATTGGACTCAAATTTATATACCTTTAAGGTGTACATTATAATATTTGCTTCAATACGCAAATACGCTTTGAGTAAACAAGGAACTCAAAATTCATTACGTACGCACGACTGAGTACATCTATTTTTATCATCGAACTGTATCCAGAAAAACTGCTCTGTTTTTGTTTTGTCGGTCGGGGACACCAAATACAAAAAGTTAATTTATTTACCTTCAGCCAAAGCATAATACTTCCTTGAACAATTTTCTTGAAGTTCATTGATCGCGGTGCACATACTAGTTTATTAATTGTTTGTAAAAATGCGTTCGTTGTACTTTCATATTTTCTCAGTGCTTAAAAAAATCTTATGTCCTAATTATTTTAATATTACCAAACATTCGTTGTGTTTCTGTACAAACGAAATCATTAAAGATAAAAATTTAAGCTATACCGCTAAATAGCAAATCATCTTATAAAGCTCGCCTAATTCAGTAAAAAAATAAAATGTATGCGAACCTTTCAAAGACATATTTTGAGAAAAGTTGTTAGATTTGCCATAATTAATAGTTATCGCATATTTTTCTAAGGATATTTTCTAGTTTAAGCGACAAAATTAATTAAATATTTTGCCTAATAAATCAGCCGTGCTAAAGCCTTATGCAATTTAAATCAAATAAATGCAACGGTCGCCAAATTTAAACTGCAGTGTTTCGTAGTTTGATTTATATTACTCGTATGGTACTCACTCGCTTACGACCGACACTTTCATGACACTATGTATTTTCTATTATAGTAATGGTATAACGTTTGGGAAAAATTGGGGGATAAAACCCGCAATGGTACACTGGCTATACACTAAGGTCGTGTTACCGGTAGTTACCTACGCATCAATTATTTGGTGGCAAAAAGCAGATAAGGCGGCAATAAACGCCAAACTGGGCAAGATACAAAGGCTTGCATGCCTGGGTATCACTGGGGCAATGACAATTAACCCAACGGCAGCTATGGAAACGCTGCTGGACCTCCCTCCCCTACGATTGGTGGTGGAGTCTGAGGCTCTAGCGGCGGCATACAGGCTCAGAGAAAACATCAGGGAAAGGACTCCCTGGAGGAAAGATTCTCACTTACAAATCTTTCAAAAATTATCCGAAAACTGCATACTACAAATGCAGTCAGACAAAATACTCAAAAGTTATCACTTCAACAAACCCTTCAAGGTTATAATCTCGGAGGGGGGGGGGAAGTGAATTCATAATAAACCGAACAAACAGTTTTGGAAGCGTGTGGTATATAGACGGATTGGATGGGCGATAAAACCGGAGCCGGGGCATACGAAGAGAGCACAGGCAATGAAATTATCATAAACCTGGGCCGCTATGCCACCGTATTCCAGTCAGAACTAACAGCAATAACCAGCTGCGCACAGGCAATGGTGGAAAGAAACTATGAGAACAAGCAAGTTCTCATTACGTCTGACAGTCAGGCTGCCTTAAAGGCCCTGCACTCAGAGGAGATCAACTCCAACACAGTAAAAGGCTGCCTGGAAGCCCTAACTGAACTGGCTGCCCGCAACAGAGTTACTCTGGAGTGGGTACCAGGGCATCAGGGAATAGCAGGAAACGAAAGAGCAGACTCACTAGCTAGGAGAGGAGCCGAACACATCCTGATTGGTCCTGTACCCACCTGCAGTATTGCTTACAGCAGGGGAAAGGGCTATATAAAGCACCTCCTCAGAGAAGCACACCGCAAGCATTGGAATGGGATGCCTGGACTGAGACAGTCAAAACTGTTTATTCAAGACCCGTCCAGGAAGACTACTAAACAAATCCTGAAGCTTGACAGGAGCAACCTAAAGAGACTAATAACTCTCCTTACGGGACACTGTAAGATGATGAAACACCTCACCACGATGGGGCTAATTAACGACCCTACGTGCAGAGTGTGTGATATGGGGGAGGAAACCCCATTACATATAATCTGCCAATGCGAAGCACTGGCAGCAAAAAGGCATAGAAAGTTCGGTTTGTGGACGCAGACGAACTCCAAGCGATCCCCCTCAGGGACGTCCTGGACTTTGTGAAAGATACAGGACTACTTGAGGGTGATTAACTATTACAGGGGGGACAATAGGCCTACTATGGCCGCAGTGCAGTGGGCTCTGACCACACTCGTGGAAAAAAATGGTATAACAGCTGTATTTTTACTATTATAAACACTATGCATTTCAAAGTAATTTTATGTAAAGCAATATACCGATAGATTCATAATTATATATTGAGCGATCCACATACAATACATTAGTGCAGACCTTGACCAGCGTGGTTCACGTCTTAGCTATATACAAAAAACAATTACAAATGTTACTGTCAATCTTAATTGTAGTTTTCTGAATGTATTACAGACGCGACGTACGCTGGTCAACACTGTTCTAATGTATTTTTTGTGGATCGTTTGGTACAAAGCTGGGTGGGTATGCATTTGACAGAACAATATTAAAACAGAATCCGAAGTCACTCGGAGCGGGTTCGTATTCGGAAAACTATTGCTCGTAATCAACGAGTAGAAAATGTATCGAACAGAACTGCAATAATCAGAACCAATTTAAATTAAGATAACTTCGATTTGTATAAGTATAACCAACACCAAGAGAAATTGTATAGACAACACACTATACAAGATAATTGCTGTTCTAATAAAATATTTAGAAATTTACTATTAGGTACATTATTACTACTTTCAGATGGAATTTGGCTAGCACTGACATAGGAAATCCCATTTTTAAATAGTTTAAATAAACGGCTACACTTATATCGAGACAATTGAAGCTATATTTTGATATCAAGGCAATTGACCGTCATGTGTCCATGGAAACGACAAATTATTCTCAAAAAATTCTCAACACCTGGTATTATCTGTGACCAGTGGCGTTCCATGGATTCAAATTTTGGGTAAGCAATGGCAAAAATGATTTAACATTAAGATTAAAAAGTAAAAACGTTACGACGACTCCAATTTACCAGGACCTGTTGTTAAATGAAATAATCTAAGCATAAAATCCCTATTAAATTTCACTTTGTCATTATGCACTTCAATTTGATAAGGTAAACCTTCGACTAAATCTAAATGTTCTTTGATCGACGCACGTTTTTTAATTGCAGCTGAAAGATTTTTTAAAACAAAGTTTCTTGTTCCAGACTATACTTTTGAGGAGTTAGATATAGATGAAAATAGTAAGCAATTTCAGCAAAATGGTTTATTTTTAATATCGCTACCAGTTAGCCAGTCTAATTTTTTATATCATTCAGTATTAAACGATCTAGATTTTTTCTGTCTGCCTGTAACGGCCCTAGTCGTTTTGAAGTACATCACTCATGATTTTTTATTTCAATTTGTTTTTCGTAAGAGTATCCATTAAATTTTTCTTTTAAAAGCTGGTTAACGAGAATTTCCATATTTACTGCAAATTTGGAAACTACGTATGAAATAAATGAACATACAACAGCTGCAGAACTTGCGACTAGTTGTGGGTATTGTATCTGGACACTGCACCCTATAGCAACACATACACAGGATGGGACTGGCGGACAGTCCAAACTGCCGTGCATGCAACGAGGACGACAGTCGGCAGAACATGTCCTATGTCACTGCCCAGATCTCGCAACAACCAGAGGATCCATGCTGGGGGACTTCTGGCCTAACATGGCCGAAATCAGCAACACTCCAATTGCGGATGTCCTCAAGTACATCCAAAAGGTTGGATGGCTTGAGTGATGTCCAATGTGGAGAGCTGCTGGGGAGGTAGTAGGAGTAACACAATGGGCCCACCTATTGTGGCCTAAGTGCGCGTGAGGTAACTCACACTCCCAATTCCTAATCCAAAGTCCAGACAACAGCTGCACGCTGCACTTAACTGCCGCTGACCGTCGCAAGTAAAGTAATAAAAACTACAGGGGCCGTGCTTTTGCCCTGCCTTTGCCGTGCCTTTGCCGTGCCTTTGCCCTGCTTTTACCGTGCCTTTGCCGTGCCTTTGCCTTGCCTTTGCCGTGCTTTTGCGGTGCCTTTGTCGTGCTTAATGCGTTTTGAAATCCCTACTATTTCTTTGCATCTGTTCATCTGATCATTGCATCATTTGTATCAACGTGCATGCAAACGTATTAAGAATAGATCGGTGAATTGTGCCGTACTTGGAATCATGTGACCCAATAAGCTCGGCCTTCGCGTATGCGAAACTGTGTTTAAAGGCAACGGTTTATTTATTTGGCGCTTAATTTTTAATGTTACGCGGTGGTGTTAAAATAAAAAAACTGTGTAAAAGTATCTTTTTTTTATTGAAAGTTAGAATTTGATTTTTTTTAAGTTGTGGGTAGGCACTGCCTACCCTGCCTAATAGGACGAACCGCCACTGCTTGTGATAAAACGTCGGATTCTTAAATTTTCATAACGTAAAAGCTAGAACATTCAAAAAATAAGCGTTAGATTAGACTTAGGGTCTCCCATCAGATCCCGTTTTTAAATTAGATTATTAAATTTCTGAATAACTGATAACAAAGAAACATGTTATATTTCCGGTTTCGTCTTTGAATATTTTTAAAAGCTTATTTTGTTAACGAATTTTTGATATACCCCACATTCATTAAGCTCATAAAAATCGAACCATTCGTGCAGGAGAGATAAAAATACGAAAAAACAGACATTTTTTAATACCGATTTCTTTTCTTGAGCCCATTAGCCATTTTCTGTACTCGAAATAAAATATTTCTACAAATGTCGAAAAGTGTGAATGTGGATAAATATCCATCGATCCGAATGTAGAACTTTTTGACTTATGTTTTCCTTTACAGAATTTGAATGTAACAGAGGCGTAGGAATACGTGTATAAAGCGATAATTTTAAGGACATAAAATTTATGGTAGACAACGGGTATACAGTTAGATACACGTATAATAAGTAGGTACTCATTAAGCAAATCAAGCAATTTCGTGGTCTAACTGTCATTATTAGAAGGGCAAGCATATTTTAACCTTATAACAATACGCTGTTAATCGCAAAAAATATTATACAATAAAGAATACCTTGCAAAGCCAAGCCCTCTACTACATTTCAATCCCGTTAAAAAATCATTCCTTATTTAAAAATACCACTCATTCCACCCTCTAGTACAGCCCAAACTCAAAAACAGTTTCTACAGTGCTTAAAAAATTTAAATGAATTAAATTGTGGAAAAAGATTCCCTTTTTATTAACATTAAACTGTTTCCATTTTAAAAATACCGCTCCTAGTGCCCCAATCTAAACGAAATAAAAATTTATAATAATGTCTGGGACCATTTTCTTCAGAAATATAGTCCAGTCATTAATAGTTTAAAAATTGAGAACTGTAAATTTTATTGAAAACCGCGTATTTAACCAAAAAAAGCTTCAAATAAAAATGATTCAGCATAAAAATATCTATAATTTTTGTTATTACTATTTTTTGATTAAATCAACTTTGAAACCACAAAATGGCGTCGAACCTATTTCAAATCTGAATAACGCCATGCACGCGAACATTGTGGGCACTTCTACGTATACAGCGAGGGCCCTAAACCAAATATGGAGAGGAAAAAATTGTAAGGCAAAAAGTTTGAGTAATAAACATTACTTATTATTTACTGTAAATGTACACACTTTATAAATAAAAAAAAAATTGGGAAACACTGATGAGGACAACATTGATAAGGAGACTCATTAAGAAAACATATGCCTAAGAACTAAACATGCAAAAAGATGCAATAATGTAACATAGCATGTATTCTCCATTCTTTCTGTATTTTAAATAGTAAAGGAGATTCCACCACAGCGGCCTTGTTGACTCACCCTGTACTATATTCTTTTAGGCTTTCGCGGTTTCTCGAACTGTTTATAGTACAATTTACTTTTGGCTTCGACCGCGTCATTATTTGGGGATTACACCCACCATAATCAGGCAAGGACCGACCTGTAGCTTGTCTGCCTCCACAAGCATTTGCTCTAAAAGTTTGAGCCATGGTTGTTTAAATACCTCCGCATCCTGGATTTGAATTCAGTGCTTTATTCGCTCTGAAGATGCAAGCTGCAATATCTTGCGAAACGTTAGTTTTTATCGGTTCACAAACAGCTAACAGGCATAAACCGATTAAATATTATTGTCCTGGCAAACAAAATATATTAAGATCAAATCCTTGTCCGACCCAAGGTTTAAATAATCTAAGCACACGGCCCTGTTTAGGCAGGCAGGGCCTACGAACAAATATTGCTCAAACTTCTAGAGCAAATGCTTGTAAAGGCAGACAAGCTACAGGTCGGTCCTTACCTGATTATGCTGGGTGTAATCTTCAAATGAGTACGCGGTCTAAGCCGAAAGTAACTTGTCATCCTGTAGTATTATAGGCTAAACATTTTGCAATATTTTTTTGTGAATTTATGTACCTGCTGTATAGATAATTTGTATTTCATGCATTTATTAAATATATCAATATTACGTTATTTATGTTATAAACAAATGTATTACTGGTTCATTATGGTTGGTTACGTTGGGGGCGCAGTTATAATTTTTACCCGGGCGCAAGAATACCGAGTTGCAGCACTTAAACTTAGCATTTTAATTATGACTTATTTACTTCTTCCAGTAAAGTATCACATGAACGTGTCTACTTTACGTATTTTATGTCCATATATCAAGCTAGAATATTTATATTTTAATTTCAGAAAAATAAAATTATCTCTGTTTTTCTCCTATAACATTGTTTTTTTCGGACGGGATATTGCTGGTACTCGCAAACCCCAAAATGTATCTGTCAAAATTTCGAGTTTCTGAGTGTCGCGTCGTAAATGATATTCCATACGCCCTATAGATGCATACTTGGAAATGTTTAACAATAATCAAGACTCTGTACAAGGTCCACCGTGCAACTAGCTTTTAGCAAGAACAACACCACGTGCAAAAGTATTTTTGCATATGATAGCAAGTTTTTTGAGGTCAAGTTCAACGATCAAGTTTACTTCTAACTTATTTTCACACCTTTCATCACAAATTAAGCGTGTAAATTGAAAAAAAAACTCGATGCCAAATTCCTCAAAAATAGTTAAATTTATAGTTTTTAATGCTTTTTAAAAAGTCAATGGTTTAATTATATAACTCAAGTTGAGTGTATTTTAAACGAGAACTTAATATGATGCCAAAGATTCTAGAATCTAGAAAGAAAAATTAAGTTAGCTGCAAAACTTTCTAGAGCGCACTAACAAGATGAAATGTTATTCACAATTCACATACTTGTTCTCATATGCTTACGTTCTGCGAATTATTAATTCAAGCATACAACTATAAAGACTTTTAGTTGAATTGATAGTTGTTTGTCGACGTTTAAAAATACTGGAGCAAGTATTCAGGAAAAAATTAAAGTTAACATCGTAGCTAAATCGTATGGACAGTGTTTTAGACCAGTTGGCACGAACTTCTTTTCATTAATCATTCTCCGAAAACAAATGGATATTTTCGAGAGCTTTTATAGATATGTGCTGGTGCACTGACGTGTGTATTTTGTACACTTTTTTGCAGTAGGTAGGTACTATTACTTCCTAGTCGCGATGCGTTTTGTATAATTCATTGAATTAAGTTTATACGGCCATATGTTTTATATCGAAATTTAAAACTACTAGTGTTACCCCAACGCACAATGCACTGACAGACTGATCGTTGACAGAACCGGCTAAATGATGTCACGTGATGCATTAGTGCCATAAGGGAGACGCGACGTTAGTGTAGATGTCGCCTCAAATAAAGCGCGTCTAGCAGACTTTCATATATATTATAAATTAAAATAATTATTATTGAAAAATCGACGTAGAATAAAAATATAAAAATGTTTCATGTTCCATCTGAGGATAGAGACCTTTCGTTGAAAAGAAAATGGTCCAAATTGGTGAAGCGGTAGCCGCTGGAGGAACCGAAGAAAAAAACCCTTTGAGCTTTTATATATGTATGGATTACCGAAAAACAAAAGTTAAACACATTTCCTAATTTCAAATCATTTTTAAAAAGAATGAAACGCTTTTGTTCCAACCGTCAAGTCCGGGGTGATATAAAAGGTGATGACAATGCTTCGGGGGGTGATAGTAGAGGTCATGTGGAGTCAAACATCTTAGATAAACATATGCTCGAAAATGCTTTTTAACGGAGCTGCGGCTCGCCAACGAGGGGAGATTGTAATTGATTTTATCGACTATTTTTATAAGGATTTAGTAAAACCTTTGATAATTTGTATGCAAACGTTACCTATTAATTTATTGTAAATAAAACCATTCTTAACTTCAACAGGTTTTTCATTTTAGCCTTATACGTATTTCAACGTGTTTACACGTCATTATCAAAAGCAAGATTAAAAGTAAACAGTTGGTGTTGCTATAGGAACAATAAATCTTCATAACTTGATCTTGGTTTTCTATATCTGCGTGCAGATGACTTGATTTCTCATTCCAAAACGTCTAATAACGGTGAATTTAAGAGATCAATTAAATTAAATTAAATTCACTATTATTGGACGTTTTGGAATGAGAAATCAAGTCATCTCAACACAGATATAGAAAACCAAGATCAAGTTATAAAGATTCACCCCGTTTTAACCATTCTGCATCCTTCTTTTATTGCACAATTTCACTGCACATAATTAAAATATGAAAGCCTAAAATAGTACCAGAATATTCCATTTAATTCTTAAACTATAATTTTACCAGCACATTTCATCTATAAATTAAAGCCGGAGCCATTCCTTTTGTCTCGGCTTTTAGTAATAGGAGCCTTTTGCCACTCGAACCCACACATTTACACACATTGAATAAAGACCATTTTCCTTTGTAGAGTGGACCGAATTAATATTACACATACATTTGAACCGCATAATGTTTACTACTTCTTTGTATCATTGGAATATAATCTGCCACTGTCATTTCGAATATAAACACAGACGATGCAACATACAGCTTCCGCCTGTTTATTTAAAAGCTCGAGCGGTTTTTCATTCAACAGCTTGGGAAGAGTTGGTTTTAAAGATACGAAAACTATGACTTTCATATAACAATAATCATCATATGTCACTAATAACAGAACAACAACCTTATTATCGACGATTTCATTCGTAACACAGAAGAACGCCCGACGCTCTGAAGGTCACAGGCTGTTGCAGTCGCACGTCAACAGCCGGCACGAAGTAGACCAAACATTACTCCGAACTGCGGTCACACTAATAACATGCGACCAAAAAAACGTTTTTGCTTATGGTGTCCATTTACGGTTTATGATGAAAACATTGCTGAAAAAAGAACACATTCACTGGGAACAAGTTTCATGGGGTAAACACCCGCCAACAAACATCGGCTGAAAAAAAACACGCTCCCGTATAAATATTCCCCGGAACAAACAAATCCAGGACAATAATTTCTTGGAGAAAACAACCGACAAAAGAACTTCGCCTAAACCAAAGCACGTGTATTTGCTTGCTGGTGAATCACTCCGTAATTGAGAAAGAGCTTCCCCTGAAAAAGATACGAGTTTCTTTTGTAAGGGATCAATTTATATGAATAAGAACGATTTTGATTTGGGAAATATATGCAAATGACAACAAGATTTCCGTAGTGCGTATGTATTACTTCCAAAAGCAGTATGGACATCTCCGTTAAGGCACTCCCATTGAAATGAAAAAAAAAGGGTAAGTTTAACGGTTTCACTAATTGTTTTCCCGCTGTTGTTTGAAGAAATTGTTTTGGGGAATGTTTTTCCTGGAGATATCAATAGGGTTCTTCCATCTTAAAATTTCTTTTCGGGGCTGATTTTTTCGGGTTCATTTTCGGTTCCTTTGCAGACTTGTTTTTAGTTATTTCTCGAGTTTTCTTTCCCGCAGCAGCTCTCACTTCCAAAACCAACTTAATGTATGAAGTTATCAAAAATCCGGGGGCGTATTATTTTATTTGTGTGCTACAGCTTCACTGCACATGTTTAATTTATGACAAGTTAGTAGCTCATATATAAAGCAGAATTTCGTTATATCATTACAAATATAATTTAAATTGTTTTTTTTTATCTCAAGTAGTTTTTATAGATCAAAAAAGGTTACAAAATAGAAAATATTTTCTAAATAAATTATCAATTGGTAAATTTAGTTTAACTCAAGCTTTAAAACTTGAAATAAACTATAAAAAACGCTGAAGTGTTAACTTCGAGTGGACTTTCCCGTACTAGATATTATTAATACTTGCCGTATTTGCAGAAGTGTAATTTTTTGTAATTATAACGTTGTACCGATTATTAGATTTCTAAGAAAACAAGCTATATAGGCAATCCTCAATTCCAGTCCCTACTTCAAGCCTTATTACAGCTCAATCAGTCATTTATCGTGACGTCACAAGAGATGATGCACAATTTATATAGTCAACCCTACGATGTTGCATGCCATATAAGAGTAGCAAGAACGGAACCCCCCGCCCTACAGCTGATTAGATGCGCTTCGGACGTAACTTCCGGAAAACGCGTTATTGATATTAAAAAGTCAGATGTCTGTCATGATGTTAAAATTTGAAATTTTGCTTCTTGCTTAAAAATTTATAGGAAATTCATGCTAATTTGATGCCGGTTATTAGCAGTTGAAATACAAAATGGTGTTTTTTAAAACGATTATTTCTGCAGTTACACTATCCCAGAAAAACGTTACTAGGGAAGTTGCAATTGGTTATAGTATGTAAAAGCGTCTAAGCCCTTCCAACGAGACAATTTCCCTTACATATTTTCATTTTCCAAACTTCAAACGTTTGCGCCAGTTTGAACGCAAACCCATGAAATCTCTTAATACTGCGCTGCTGCAAGTTGTAAACTTTGCCAAATTGTGTGAAGCAGAGTATGAAGTTTTATAAATAGTTATGCTTGAAAAACTTAAAATTAAATATATCTCAAAAGCATGTTTTGAAATAATGTGTACGAAATTTCTTAGTACTTGATAAGCTATCGAAATGAATCAAAATAAGATTTTCCAACTGATTTAACATTAACTGAGAGATGCAGATGTGAACAGACCCGAGAACTTTACGATCTAAAGCTTCATTGAATTAATGTACGCTTAATAAGTTACCATTGAACTTGAATACAAACAGATCATCAAAAATATAATAAACAATCAGACAAGTTATGTGTGTGAGCAACTGATTGTCGCTTACAAGCCTCTATTATCCATAACCTTAGCTACTGAAATCAGCAAGTACTACAAAATTTAATACACGTGACCGTCATCATTTTCCTTAACAGGTCACAGTATTTGACATTGCATGTAGCCAATAATGAATAAGCAATCATTTATTTTTAATTATAATTAATATATGGTTTTGCCATTTTGTATTCAATATATATTTATTTGTTTTTTAACTTTATCTGTGATAATAGTTAAACAACCAACAACTTTTATCAGCATGACTGATAAAAAGGGTGCTCGGGTGCTCAAGCCCTGGGAGCTGAATCGGAGATGCTGAGCACCTGGGAAAACGGTGATTAAGTCAGTCTCGAACATTGTTGAAGTCTATAAAATTATCCCAAATTATCTCATTTTTTTTATTACTGAACCTAAAAAACCGACCCTGATTTATTTTTTACATACGAAATAGTATTAATACCAATGATTATTCCCTTATAATATATTGACCAATCACTACGTCGTATTTGCCGTTTTAACAACCAATAGAAAGATTAAACCTGGAAAATTAATTTGACAGTTATTCGTGAAATAATAGAATCATACGAGGATGGGCTGAAAAGTCCGTGGAATGAAAATCAAAAACAGAACTTTGCGGTTTGAAATTACGTTTATTTTTCAACATAATTCCCTGGCACCTCGATACATTTGGACCAGCGATAAATAGGAATCCACAGCAGCTTTAACATCGTCGTCTGTTGAAAATTTCTGGCCTGCTAGATATTTTTTCAGACGTGGAAACAGGTAGTAGTCCGACGGTGCTAAGTCTGGCGAATAAGGCGGATGTGGCAACAAATCGAAGCCTAATTCGTGAATTTTTGCCATAGCAATAACATTCGTGTGGGGCCGTGCATTGTCCTGGTAAAAAAAAATTGTTTTCTTGGCAAAACCAGGACTCTTTTAATTAATTTTTTGCTTTAATTTGTCCAAAAGACTCGCGTAGTATACGCCTGTGATGGTTTGGCCTTTTGGAAGGTAATCAATCAGAGGAATACCTTTTTCATCCCAAAAAATTGAAGTCATTACCTTTCCTGCAGATGCAACAGCCTGTGCCTTCTTTGGAGGAGAAGAACCAATGTGCCGCTACTGCTTAGATTGTTGTTTTGTTTCCGGCTTATAATGATGCATCCAAGTTTCGTCTGTGGTGATAAATCAGCGAATAAAATGCACTTTGTTGTTTTGAAAACGCCCCAAGAGAAATTTGCATCCGCACCAATTTTTGATCAACACTGAGCAATCGCGGCACCCACCTCGCGGACAGCTTCTTCATGGCCAACTCTTCATTCAAAATGTACGTTGCGCGTTCTTTAGAGATGTTTACAGCCTTCGCTATCTCAGACGTCTTCAACAGACGGTCTTTTAACACCATAGCATGCACTTTTTCAACAATTTCTGGTGTAGTAGCAAGTTTTGGGCGTCCACTACGGGGTGCATCTTTAACACTTGTACGACCACATTTGAACTCACGAAGCCGTTTATCAGCAGTAGAAAATGAAGGAGCCAAGTCTTTCAGACCATCCTTCATCTCATTATGAATGTCGGTTGCTGATAAGCTTTTCAAGAAGAAGTACTTAATAACAGCACGAATTTTAACACTATCCATCTTTTCAAAAGCTCTGACACGATGTTAATTAAAGAGCTGTCAAAACTAAACCAATGAACGCAGCAATCTGAAATTTGACAGTTGACGGTCTGAAGGAGTGAACTTGCCAGCGCGCTACAAAAACTGTCTAAAACAGCGCATCTATCCGTCATCTCACATACTTTTCAACCCATCCTTGTATACCGGTACTTAACTGAAAAATAATTAATCAGGGAAAATCACTCTAACTTTGTATATGACAATTTTTAAACAAAACTACACTCGTTGCTATACAACAAGTTTTCGTGATTTTTAGCAAAATTATTTTTCAATTTACTCTTGGTATCACAGTTGAGAAAACGAACAGTTTTATACTCGCGCATATGTTCGTCAAAATACGTTCAGCATGAGCAAACGATCAGTTCCTCCTACAATATAAGAAAATGCCGGTAACGCATTTTATAGAAAAACGGACATGCCCCCTTTCGCCACTCAACAATGCATGTACAAATACAAAACAAATTATACTTGTTTTTTATTATTTCATCATTTCAATTTTTTTGTGTTAAAAAAAATAAATAGTTGCCTTTTTACTGATGTTCAAAAAAGAAAAGAAATTATTTGAGTACCCCTGACGATAACTTTTTTTCAATAGATAATTGTTTTTATTAAAAACATTTTTCAAGGAAAAAATTTTGTTTCGGGAGAACATTTATTCAAGAGAGATACATTTTTGTGAGAAAATGTTTTTCAGGAAGGGAAATATTTACACGAGAGGCTTTTTATTAAGCAATAAATGTTACTATAGAAGGAATATTTTTATAAGAGAAGTTTTTTCAAGAAAAACAAAATAATTCTCCAAAAATTTCTTATCGAAATATTTTTCTTTTCTCATTGAAAAAATGCTTGCTTAAAGAATTGTCATTTAACAAATAATATAACATTTCTCCTGTAAAGTTGGAAGTAGTAATTGTCACATTTAGACTCAACATTTCCCTCTTAATTTCTTAGAAAATGAAAACATAGATTAAGACTGTGACTTTTAATACACATTAAACTATTCCACCTACTTTTTCATATAAACAATAAAGTAGGTACTTGCAACACACCGCGACTCAAAGAATTCTAATTTAATAAATCTCATTTAACTAGCCATCATTACTCTATAGTCGATGTTAGACAATTTTGCGACTACAACGGTGTTTAAACGATAATCAATTTTCTAGACTGTGTAGTGTGTAGTCAATGGACAGAAGAAATGAGGGAAGCAATTCGCCTGCACTTTCCTATACTTTTATACAAAATAATTACTTTTATTTATCTAACCACAACAATTAAGCACATCTAACTACGAATTGTTTTCGGTTGTAGAATATTTAAATATAAAACCCTGCTAATCCCTCATTGCAAGAAAAAAAAACAATTGAACCACCTGCTGGGTAGAAATTTTCAGGTCGTGAGGTACGACTTTTGACTATTATCACGGGATTATACTGTGTCCATCTGCACTACGTGTTTCGCAATCTACTACGCCTATTCTGAAGTTATCATTCATGCTCGTATGCTAACTATACCAGGTCACCCCGAAAGCATGTAAAAACCGACCATTGGGAATGTTTTGGAAAACGATTTCTCAGGATTAAACAAAAACGAAAAACGGAAGGAATAATTTGTTTTACAAAATTAAGGAAAGAGAGGAAAAAATAACCCCCCTAAATCGTGCTGCACCTAAAAATTAAGTTCTGCCACTACTTATGAGTAACTTGGCTCAAACAGAAATTGTATATCGCTCCCCGTTTATTAAAGAGAGAGGCATGAATTTTCGGTTTTCAAAAATTCATAGAAGGCGTCACAGGGAAATTAGTGGACTGGCACATGAACCAAATTGTAGCTCATTTTTAGCTCTATAAGCCTATCAAATTAAAAAAATCGTGTGGCCAGTTCTTAAGTAGTATGTTCTTGAAGAAGCCAAAATTTTGATTTTTGTTTCATTTCACAGCTTTACTAGTTTTAGAGAAGTTCTAGTAACTTGTAACATTGTGTACTTTTAGGGCATTCTTAATATCAAATTTCGTTCCGATCTGATAGCTCGTTTTTGAGTAAATAAGCGTTAACATTCAAATTTAAAAAAATTATAGATGACATCAGAGAGAAATTTGCAAGCTGGACGCAAGCCAAATTGTAGCTCATTCTCAGCTCCATGAGCTTACAAAATTTTTATTAAATCGTGTTCCCAGTTTATGAGCAATATTTATTTGAAAAGTTTCGTAATTCAAATTTTGTGTACAGTAACATTGTGTCTCTAAAGGGATATTACCATAAAATATTTGAACCCGATCTGTCAATTCGTTATTGAGTAATAAAGCGCTAAAGTCAAAATTTTCAAAAAATTGTAGCAGCCGCTATTTTGAAGCTAGAAAGTTTGGAGAAAGCGTTAGAGGCGTGAAGTCTTCTATCGAATTCAGTTTTCAAATTTACAAATTTTAAATTTGGAAACAAATGCTGCCAAAAAAATATGTCTAACTTCCGCTTCCGGTTTGGGATTTTTGAAAATACCAACATACCCACCCACGAACAGACATTTTTTAAAACCGCTTCTTTGGGTACCTAGAGGTCAAAAACATGTATTTCCCGCATAATCTCAATTTCGAAAATATTTATGAAACAATACTGAGGTATAGGAAAGTAAAAAGTGTCTTGTTGTGATTGTGGTTATTAATCAAGTACTAGTGTTACCCCAGCGCACAATGCACTGACAGACTGAGCGTTAACAGAAGCGGCGAAATGCTAAGTCACGTGATGCATTAGTTCCAATAATGAGACGCGGCGGTTTTGTAGATGGCGCCCCAAGTGACGCGCGTCTAGCCGACCTTCATATATATTATAAATTAAAATAATTATTATTGAAAAATCGACGTAGAATAAAAATATAAAAATGTTTCATGTTCCATCTAAGGATAGAGACCTTTCATTGAAAAAAAAATGGTCCAAATTGGTGAAGCGGTAGCCGCTGGAGGAACCGGAGAAAAAAAACCTTTGAGATTTTATATATGTATGGATATGGATGGATTTATTGTTAAAGTTGCTAAATTTGTTCGTTAAATTTTATTCTAGCTGTCTTTTTCATAGTGTCTTTGATAAAGACTACAAATTAAGCGAACTATACAGTAATCATAGTTCCGGAAATGCTTCCTAAGAGAGCTACAATCCCCTGAAAAAGTTGACTAAAAGTTACTGTTTATTTAATATCTCAGGAACTCATTAATATAAATTTATGAAACTTGAAACGGTTTGGTATTAGAAAGTGGTACTTTTCTGTATTACTGACTTACAATAATTGTAAGTATTTAATTTTATTATTTCAACCATATGTGTACGTAACTCAAGGTGGTGTTTTAGTTTTTAATTAAAAGAAGCCTACTTTGACATTAAATATAAAGTAATAACGCAACTACTAGAAATTGCGTTGACCATTCTGCAAAAAAACTGCTTAAATCGATTTTACTGTTTTATTTTTGTAGAATCATGTTCTAGCATTGAATTATTGAAAAAAGCCAAATATAAAAAGTACTATGAAAAAACAATTCAGAACCCCTCCAGTTTCGCACACCTATGTTGTTAATTAATTTTAAACAATAATGTAGGATAACAGCAATAATACTAAATTGCCTTAGAAAGTTTCATAAATTTATCTGAATGGGTTCTTGATGACCAATCAAAACTCGTGGACATCTTCTTCTGGGGCTGTAGCTCGCTTAGGGGGCATTTTCGAAAGTATGATTATAGGAGTTTTTCTTTTTATTTTTTTGTGTAAAATTAGTACACAAAATTTTCGACAGTAATTTATACACACAAAATTGTTTATAGCTTCTACACTGTTTGTTCTTCTTTGTTAATTGTTAAATAAACACTCTCAACAATCCAAATTTTAGAAAACAGTAGTTTACATTTGAGTCAAATTAATATGTGTTCTTATATCAATTGCCATTTATAAGCACTCTCAGCCAACAGTTATATTTGTTTTTCTTACTGGTAGAGAGAGCGGCCGTAGCTCAGTGGTAACAGCGCGGGCTACCAATGCAACGGATCCGGTATTCGATCCCCGGCCCGGTCGTTCTCCCTCGCAAGGCAACGGTAACCAGCGAGGTGGATTATTCCCAGGAAAACCTCCCTGGAGAACAAGTGCATGCACTTCCTGTGGTTCGGACCCCACGTTAAACTGTAGGTCCCCTATGTCTGTCTGTGCAAATTATCTATTGCCGCGCACCAAACACAGGCATGGGAGAGAGGTAGCCAACGCCCTGAATAGGGTATGGCACTATAAGAAGGAGAGGAAGCATGTGTTCTAAAGTAAATATTGCATAATATTAAAAATTAACAAATGTAAATTACACAACTGTTTTTGAATGCAATTTGTAACATAACATATTTATATTTAGAAAACAAAAACACTTTTTCACTATTTTTGCCAACATACAGTACCTAATTGATTTTAACTAATTGGTCTAATTATTATTTAAAGCCTATTATCTGTCTTGTACGCAAAATAACATTTCTTTGATGTTATATTTAATGATGTAAGTACTTAGTTTACTACATTTGAAATCATATAAGATTCATGCATAATTTCAAATATTATTCTATTAAATGTAGAAGAAACTAGTATTTAACATCTTTTGCACATAATTATATAAATAACACTCTAAATAAACATAATTTGTTTGGCGCTAGTTAATGTGGAAACAGCTATAATTAGTAGAACCACAAAATCAAAGTAACGGGTAATGAGACGTATTCTCTTAAAAAGCTCAGTTTAGTTCCCATTTACTAATCATTAGTGACATCTGCTGTTTTTTCTAGCAATTAAATAAATGTATTTATTTACAAGCACTTTATAATTGACTTAATAATAGAAAAATAAAATATTTCTAACAATTTATTATGTAGATATTTACACATTGCTGCAGACTAATTACTTCTTCAACGTATAAAATATAGATCGAAGGATTTTAATGTCTAAAGAATCTTTTATCTTATATTGTATCTTCTGTATATTAAAGGCGTTAAGTGTCTAATGTTTAGACTACAAAATTGATCTCTGTAAAGCTGTATGTAAGTGCTATAATCGTATGTACATTAGGGTGGCCCATCTTTATACAGGGTGTCTCAGACATGACTCCCCAGGCCTATAACTTTGTTATTTTTAAAAATAACTATAATAAACTATATATATTCGTAAATGGGAGCAAATTCTCTATAAGATGGAGAAAAAAATTTTAGAAAATCTGTACTCATATTATGGCAGCGATATTCAACTTTTTTTTTTCAAATTGCACACTATGCTTTTTTTCGGTAATTCTGATAGTACTCTTTATTCTCTTTACAACCATGTAAACCAATATGGGTCTTACATAAGGAAATTCTCGAAAAAAATACGATTGAAAGTTGAAGTCTAGGTTTGCCATGGAAACAACTGATTTTTGTAATTTGTACTCGTCGGGCGATGAAAACAATAGCGTAGTGTAAAAAAAAATGCCCATTCATTATTTTTATACAATATTACCTTAATTAACTGAATGCTAATGACAAATTAATTATAATTACAAAAATTGTTCAAAATTCTCTCCGTTTTCAGTTGCGCAACATTCAAGTCTATGTAGAAATTCTCTACTTGTAACTTTTATTAATAATTCTGGAGGAATATTACTGCAGACTGTAGTAATATTATCTTTCAGTTCATCCAAATTTTCAAATGGACTTGAATAGACGTGAGATTTTACATATCCCCACAAGAAATAATCTAATGGTGTAATATCGGGTGAGCGAGCTGGCCAGCGCACTGGTCCGTTTGTTCCGAACCAACGATCTCTATAAACGTAATTTAAGTGATCTCGAACTGCAAGACTATTGTGAGGTGGAGCACCATCTTGTTGTAAAAGCAACCTTCTTCTGATATTAAGCGGCACATTTTCCAGCAGTGTTGGAAGCGTATTTTGAAGAAATAACAAGTAACGATCACCGGTCAAAGTGCCTTCATAGAAATAGGGCCCTATTAAGTGTTCTCCTATTATGCCACACCAAACGTTAATCCCCCACATGTGCTGAAAATTTCTTTGTCTGATCCAGTACGGCTGCTCTGTTGACCAGTATCTTGAATTCTGTGTAGTCACCAGTCCATTATTGTGGAATCTACTTTCATCCGTCCACAGTATCCTTTTAAGAATGTCAGGTTCTTCTGAATAATTCGCCATAACCCAACTGATAAACTCCATTCGGCGGTTACTATCCCCTTGGTGCAGTGCATGTACTCGCATAAATTTGTAAGGTCGGTATGCATTCTTTTTCAAAATCCTACCCACAGAAGCCCTTGATATGTCACACTGAGATGCAACGGTGCTAAGCGAAGAATTAGGATGTAATTGAACATACCCCAAAACTGCCACTGCATGAGCATCATCTGTAGCGGTTCGTTTATTTATATTTGGAATTTTCTTGTTCTTTTTAAATGACCCATGCTCAAGAAGGTTCGATGCCAAGTTAATAAACGTTTTATGATCAGGATGTATTCTTTCCGGATACCTTTCTGCATACAACCTTGCTGCTCTTCTTGCATTCTTCTCGCATAAACCATAAATAAGGATCATATCAAGCTTCTCAGAATTAGTGTAATTCATTTCTAATATGATTTTAAACAAGAACATACAAATACAGAAAGAATAACTGTCGTTCTTTGCAACGTAAATTGCAATTGTTTTACAGCTATACGCTATTGTTTTCATCGCCGACGAGTACAAACTACAAAAATCAGTTGTTTCCATGGCAAACCTAGACTTCAACTTTCAATCGTATTTTTTTCGAGAATTTCCTTATGTAAGACCCATATTGGTTTACATGGTTGTAAAGAGAATAAAGAGTACTATCAGAATGACCGAAAAAAGCATAGTGTGCAATTTGAAAAAAAAAAGTTGAATATCGCTGCCATAATATGAGTACAGATTTTCTAAAATTTTTTCCCCCATCTTATAGAGAATTTGCTCCCATTTACGAATATATATAGTTTATTATAGTTATTTTTAAAAATAACAAAGTTATAGGCCTGGGGAGTCATGTCTGAGACACCCTGTATAGGTGAAACATCAATTTTTGTTTTTTTTTTGGGGCACCATCTAAAATTGTTCTACTAATAAAAATAACAAACTGTACCAAATTTGAGTTAAATCGGACAATATTAAGTGGCGCCGACTTAAGGGCAAAATTTAAAATAATTAGAATTTACTTATATCTTACAAATAAAACACCAATTTCTAAAATATAAAGTTTTATTTTATGAATCTTTTGTAAATACACATATTTACGTTATAAAATACTAAATGTAATTAAAAACCAACATTCATTTTGATTCTAACTACTGCATTGATTCTATAACTGTTGATTTTTTTGAGTCCTGAAAACGCCGACGATAATTTACGATAATTTGTAATAAAAATTGTTTTTGTTCTTCATCTTTTGTTAAAATATTGCAGTATTGAGGCATTTTAGTGTGTACTAATACCAACCATAAAACAGTTGACAGCTGTGAAAGCTTTATGTTGTGACAACGGCATTTAACACTGGTTACATTAATGGTGCATGCACTTTATTAGAGTAAAATTTGTAAAAAAGCCTTTTGTATCTTCCATGCAGGCATCATATATTTGAAATAATTCTGAAAGGTTGTTTTGACATTAAAATGCCTCCATCGTCAGGTCCTAATGTTCCTTTATTTAAACGTTTTCAAGAGTCGTGGCCAAAAATCAACAAACAAAATTTTAAATCTGGGATGGAATCGGAAAATATTCGAGTCATTTTGTGTGAACAAAAAGATGTCATTCTAAATTTTATAATGATGACATTAAACAAAAAACAACCGCGAGAAGATTACCGCGAACTACTAGAACTATCCGAAATTTTCCTTGAACGTCCATCTCGCAAAATAACAATTCGTGTTCCTGGAGATCATGCAAGATGGATGGCAAAGGCCATTTATTGTTTGAAAATGTTTCTATTTCGGGATGAATTTAAACTAAAAGCTAAAGAACTATCGAGTGTAACAGATCTATGTATTTTTATTGTCACTATTTACATTAAAGCCTGGTTTACCGCCCCACTTGCAGTAAAAGCTCCGTATCATGATTTAGGATTTCTTAAAAAGCTTATAAATTATAAAAATATTGATCTAGATATCTCGAATACCGCCACCAACAAAATGCTAAATCATTTATGGTACTTAAATCCAGAAAATATCGAGCTGGCGTTTTTCGATGATCAAGTTTCGTTTCAGGTTAAAAGAGAAATGATTAAAGTTATGACAAATTCTCATGAGACTGAAATAACAAACGATGAGGGCATTAAACGTCTGAAATTTACGAGAAACGAAATATCTGTGATATCAAGCAATTCAATACCTGACTTTGTATCCTTCAATACACAACTTTTTTTCGATAGCTTGATTTAAATACAGATTTTTTAAAAAACAATCCCGAGTTTTGGAATAATGACGATAATTATAAAAAAGTTTTTGAAATTGTCAGTAATTTAAAAGTTGTCAACGATCCAGCTGAAAGAGGCGTGAAATTAATTACAGATTACTGCAATATATTAACAAAAGATGAAGAACAAAAACAATTTTTATTACAAATTGTCATGGATTATCGTCGGCGTTTTCCGGACTCGAAAAAATCAACTGTTATCATACCAATGCAGTAGTAACAATCAAAATGTATGTTGTTTCAGAATTATATTTAGTATTCTATAACACAAATACGTGTATTTTCTGAAGTTTAATAAAATACAACTTTATATTTTAGAAATTGGTGTTTTATTTGAAAAATACAAGTAAATTCAAATTATTTTAAATTTTGCCCTTATGTCGGCGCCACTTAATATTGTCCGATTTAACTGAAATTTGGTACAGTTTATTATTTTTATTAGTAGAACAGTTTTAGATGGTGCCCCGAAACAAAATCCAGGGGTTAAAAAGATGGGCCACCCTAAATTGTACATTCGCCAGTTAGTTTTTCCATGCAAATAAGAAGCAGATATCTTTTTTTGAGTAAGCACGTTGTGTTTGTCTAATTGTAATTATTGGAATGCCAACAAATTCTAGTGTCTTAACAAACACATAATTCAAAATCTGTCTAAACACTAAACTTTACTTTAAATCCCGTAATGTTTAGACTAGAAATCCACAGTTAGTAAACTGTTACGGCAAATGACAGTTTAGGCGGAGATCTTTTATTAAGTTAAGCTGTGTATTAATTATTTAGTGGCGTAACAAGATTACTCGGCGCCGGTGTGCGAGCAAATGCAAGCGCCTATTATTAATACTGTTAATAATAACTAGCAAAATGTTTATGTTTTCTTCATACCTTCATGCCTGGCGCTTGCCACTCTGAATGTTTCCCCCGCTGAGTCGGTCTGAATACGAGTTGCCCCCGGAAGTAAAATCCGCGAAAAAAACAAAAACAAGCCCGGAAAAACAATCCCAGGAAAAAACAAGAAAATCCCGAAAAACAGACTTGAACAGAATTTGAAGAAAGAAAAACTCCCGTAAAATCTTCAGGTAACATCCCCCGAAAAAAATCTTATCGGAGCCCTAGAAAATTCCTTACAAAATCTTACTTATCACTTTTCCTTAGTTTCAGGTAAGTGCCTTAACAGAGATTTCCAAAATGTTTTTGTAAATAATACATACGCACTAAAAATGTTTCAGACATTTGCATATAATATCAAAATTAATTTCGCTCTTATTCGTATAAATCAGAGATGTAATGATACAAATACATTTCCTCCATATTGCGAGCTTCATGGTACAATCATTCCACGTGATTTAACATAAACAAACAAAAACACAAACATAATAAATATCTAAGCGCCTCGTGATGTAGGAAATGATAATGAGTGTGTCAGTAAAAGTGTAGTTCCTACATATGCATCTAGCTAGAGTTTATAGTAAACAATTTTCTACTAAGCAATTTAGTAGTAAATACTTTGTAACAGTTAGGCGGAACCTAATACGGATCCCAGTTTGTAGGCGATGATTGGTGAAATTCTTCTGCTATATATTTGTTTGTTGTCAGCGCGTCAAATACACATTTACGACCCGCTGGAATTAGAATAGCCATAAATAACCAAATAATACCAACAGATTTGACAGCAATGATTGTAAACAATCAATAAACTGAGCCGACATACAAGGGCCCGCGGCTGTGTTAGTGATAAGTCTTTCCGAGATGCAAAATTTAGTCGCGTTGTTACGGTGAGACAGTTACGGATTTAATATAGATACGTTGAACGTATTCTGAAAAAATACTATTATTTTAATACTTTTTATTTAAAGTGCATTTGATAAAATGAAAAATGGACATATAACACTTAATATTAAGAACAAACAATATAACTAAATATCATTAAAACCTAAACTTGGGTATCTATATACTAAATCCCTAACTGTCTCGCCATAACAACACGACTAAATCTTGCAGCTCGAAAAAATTGCACAACGGCGCGGCGGGCCTTTGTTTTTAGCGAAAGTTTATTCTGATGTCACTTTTGTTAGTATAATTTGGTTATTTATGGCTTATTTTCATTCTAGGCTATGGAAAATAAGTATTTATCGCGCTGATTACAAACAAATACATACCAGACAAATTTCACCATTTATTGACCTAAAAATTGGAAGCTCGATTAGATTCTGCTTCTTATTAAAACGTGTTTACTACAAAAATGTTTACTACAAATACTAGATGCATCTCTACAGGAACTACGTGTTTAGTGACGCTGCAGGTAGTAACATGTCTTACATGTCGAGACAGCTTAGATATTTATTACGTTTGTTCTAATATTTGCGATAATATCACATAATTGGGGCCACGAAGCTACGATATCGGTAGAATGTATTAATTATATCAGTACATCTCTGATTTGTAAGAATAAGGGCGAATTTAATTTATAGACAATTGTCTAAAAACATTTTCTAGTGCGTATTTAACAGTTCCAAAAACATTTAAAAAATCTCTGTTAAAGCACTTACCTGGAAATGAAGACAAGTGATAAGTTTAACAAATTTTGTTTCCGTCTTCTTAAATGAACTTTTCTGAGGCTATCAAATTTCTTTCGGGGATGTTTTTCCTGATGATTTTACGGGGGTCTTTCTTTCTTCAAATTTTTGTACGGGGCTGTTTTTCCGAGTTCTTTTCTGTTTTTTGTAACGTATGTTATTTGTGGGATCAACTCTTATTCAGACCGGCTCAGAAGAGGAAACATTCAGAGCAGCAAGCACCGGGTATGATGTTTACAACAACCATTGGGGGGCGTAGTCCACGGGTTCTGCTAGTTTATTATTTAAATTTTGCAAACAGAGAATGTAAAAAATACTCTCTATTGATTATATTTATTAACTATATTATACAGATTGTGGACAATGAATCTTTCGGCAACATGCATTTTCAAATATGCAACTTCAGTGTTTGTAAAACAATTGTTGTGTTATTAGTGCAGTAATAGTTATTTTTCTAAATGTTAATACAAATAAAAATTTCGACTGATCGCCCATTTTTAAGGATAAGTTAATAATACTCACAGATTTTCCATGAATATGAAAAACATCAAATTGGCGTAAAAATCGCAGTTAGTTCAACTACTCACTGATTATAATTCGTATTGGGAAAAACACATGACCAGAACCACTGTTAAATTTGACTTTACATCGTCCTCGCTTTTCGCAAACCCCACCCACTCTTACTAAAACTCATTTTTAAACGCCGATTTTAACAAGCCATATACTGATTTTTAGAAAACCAACAAGTGAGTGTGTTTCATAGACCTTTAAGTAAACAGTTACTACCTACCTTGTGTAACAAAATAAAAACTTGAAAACATTTTTTAAAAACAATAAACCTGGAATGCAATTAATAAAAAAATTGTGATTCACTTAAAAGTTCATTAGCCAATTACTGAAATAGAAGCTTTTCAAAAAAACATCTTAGCTACACAATATTAAGTCATTAACCTGAACTATTTCCAACTTAAAATAACAAGTGGTTTTAGAAAAAGTTCCAAATAATAAAATAAAACTTACCGTACAAATATCTAACGACAAAAGTAACTCTGTTGTCCCAGCTGTAAGCCATGGTTCCGTTTCAGACTATCGTTTTAATTTAGTTTTAACAGGTTTTCAATTAACACACGCTATTCTCTTTTCGATTCCGTAACAGAGTAAAGTAAAAAATAAACCAATTCTCGATGCAACGAGCCGGCTTCTATGTTTAGAAATGTCGTTGGCGTCGGCGTCGGTTACGTATCGCTCGAATGTGAGCGTCCTCTGCCGAAGCCAGTTCCGCTTATCTTAATTTTAACGAGGAGAACTACTATTTTATGATTATGAGTGTGTGTTTCACTGTTCATCTTCGATTCTTGAAAACAGATTAAGCGTGAGACTTGTTTAAATTTTTCCAACTTTGAACGGATACAATAATTTTAAACTTTAATGGTGTATAATTATTACTGTAAAATTCCTGTATAAAGTTTTAAAGTATATTCATAGTTTAAATATCTATAACAGATTTTATTATTGTCCTAATGTTTATCAAGCGCCGCTGAAACTGGTGCTAGGAAACTACTTCTACTTCAACTAGAACATAGACAGAACCTCTAGAAAATGTTCACGTCAAAGATAAGAAAAATTTACCGCCGTTATATTCCATTGCTTTACTGCTGTTGACATTACATTTTACAAATACCCTTAAATTATCAGTTACCAATTCGCTCTTATACTCTCATGTATATATTTCATATATGTTAAGGAAATATTTATAAAAATAATGATTAAATTGAAACATAAAAAATTTATATTTTTTTCACGCTACAGGCAAGGTAAATAGGCGATACATCCATAGCTACAAAAGATGAAAATGGCCAATACATTCGTTTACTTTTTGCCCTTGACTACGGAACTTAATAGTGACATTTACATTCCTAGGATAATAATTAATGCAACAAGGTGCAGATTCCAAGGCAACTTAGAACAATAGGGCTTTTAAAAAATAATTCCGATGACAGCAGTCAAAACGAACTTTTAAAAATATGATTAAATTTCTACCTGTAGCGTGAAAAATTTAATAAGTAACACAGAATGTATCGATTATTAACATTCTCGGCAGGCCAAAAGCCTCGGCTTCGCCTCGGCTCGTATTTACCTACCTCGAATGTTATTACGTCTTTACATTCTTTACATTCCTTGTTATTTAAATAACTAATCTTTTCATATTTCACAATGTGGAATGCAATAATTAAGTAATTTATGAACAACCCTTAAAAAGACAGCTTAAATAATATTGAAACGATTTGTCATCTGGTTTACCTTCAAACCTTAATAAAGGCACGAACAATTCTCCTGTAACGTTTTGGCAGTCGCATCTACCTGGAGTTGTCGAACTAGGAGTATAACCAGTAGAAGATGCTGTAGTAGTGGTTGGTGCAGCAGTTGTGGTTGGTGCAGGAGTTGTAGTTGGAGCAGCAGTTGTAGTTGGTGCAACAGTGGTTGTTGGTGCAACAGTGGTTGTTGGTGCAGCAGTGGTTGTTGGTGCAGCCGTAGTTGTTGGTGCAGCAGTAGTTGTTGGTGCAGCAGTGGTTGTTGGTGCAGCAGTCGTTGTTGGTGCAGCAGTGGTTGTCGGTACAGCCGTGGTTGTTGGTGCAGCAGTAGTTGTTGGTGCAGCAGTGGTTGTTGGTGCAGCAGTGGTTGTTGGTGCAGCAGTGGTTGTTGGTGCAGCAGTGGTTGTTGGTGCAGCCGTGGTTGTTGGTGCAGCAGTAGTTGTGGGTGCAGCAGTAGTTGTTGGTGCAGCAGTGGTTGTTGGTGCAGCAGTCGTTGTTGGTGCAGCAGTGGTTGTTGGTGCAGCCGTGGTTGTTGGTGCAGCAGTAGTTGTTGGTGCAGCAGTGGTTGTTGGTGCAGCAGTAGTTGTTGGTGCAGCAGTGGTTGTCGGTGCAGCTGTGGTTGTTGGTGCAGCAGTGGTTGTTGGCTCAGTAGTAGTTGTTTGTGCAACAGTGGTTGTTGGTGCAGCAGTGGTTGTTGGTGCAGCAGTGGTTGTTGGTGCAGCAGTGGTTGTTGGTGCAGCAGTGGTTGTAGGTGCAGCCGTGGTTGTTGGTGCAGCAGTAGTTGTTGGTGCAGCTGTGCTTGTTGGTGCAGCAGTGGTTGTTGGTGCAGCTGTGGTTGTTGGTGCAGCAGTGGTTGTTGGTGCAGCAGTGGTTGTTGGTGCAGCAGTGGTTGTGGGTGCAGCAGTGTTTGTTGGTGCAGCAGTGGTTGTTGGTGCAGCAGTGTTTGTTGGTGTAGCAGTAGTTGTCGGTGCAGCAGTGGTTGTTGGCGCAGCAGTAGTTGTTGGTGCAGCAGTTGGTTTTTTTAGTGCAGCATTTTTGGGTGGTGCAGTAGTTGTGGTTGTAGGTAAAATAGTAGTTGGTGGTTCAGTTAAACAGCATGGTTGTCTTTGATTTTTTACCAAGTCGGTTAACACCAACAGTAAGTGGCCTAACAAACAAGAGCAGTTGCTTTGAGGAATTTCTGGTGGGAGACATGGGGGTGCCGCTGCAACTGTACTAATAATTGTAAAACACGCTACTAATGTAAGGGAAACCATATTTGCTGTGCGTGAGTTTTAGTTTCACAAGCTTTTATAGGGAAAACTAATACGCTATTTGGTTGTTATTGCATTTAAATAAGAGCAACAATAAAGAATCAGTTATGTTAACATTCGTGTTTTTAAGGAGGTCAATTTGACGCCTTCTAAGGAATAGATGTTTAATAGCCACAGTGTTTTTCACACAGTTCAAATATGTTTTTACTTAATTCAGTTTTACATGAAGGACTTGTAAATACATGCGACGTTATTTTAAGAAACGTGTTATGAGGTATGCGATGTAAAATACAAGCAACGCTTTAGATAGATACGTGTTTTAAAAACATAAATATTGTTGATAAATTAACAAAATACGTACTGTAGAATTGATTTTGTTTATTTTCGTTTGATATGTACATAAATACTATTAATTATTAATTCTACTACTTTATTTAGGTTTATTCCTAGTCTAAATTCTTAACAACATTTTGATTTTAAAATGAATATACAGAATAGTCATTTAATATTTAGCTAATTGTTATTTTTATATAATATTGTTATATC
This sequence comes from Ctenicera cuprea, assembly GCA_958336395.1. Classification (NCBI taxonomy): domain Eukaryota; kingdom Metazoa; phylum Arthropoda; class Insecta; order Coleoptera; family Elateridae; genus Ctenicera; species Ctenicera cuprea. The sequence continues at coordinate 27,125,785 of OY284489.1, read as the reverse complement.
TCACGATGTAAACGTAATGGTTATGAATATTCTTCTACTGTTTTTTAAGAAAAACATTGCTCTTTTCTAAAAATTCTTGTATGCATTTGTCGCTGAATGCCTTGAAAAATATAAAAAGAAGTTCATATAAATATACGTCTGAAGAGAAAACGCTTATATGCAAGCAACTAACAGAAATATTCAATAATTTCCGAACCAAAATTAATCTGGCCATTGCATTGGTAAAAGGCAGAATTTACTGACTTTATCAATTTGAAACACATCATTTTTATAACGTTTAACTTTTGATAAACATGTTGCCAATATTTTCTGTTGCCAACTCACCTATTAAAATGAATCCCTCAACTTTTGCAGCGATTCCACCGTATGTAACATTATTCTTAGGTTTTTAGTTTCATCATTGTCGTACTTACAGATTACTACAATTAGATTTAAAAATGCCAAGAGCTGTGAAAGTTGAAACATTATCAGCATATTTTGAATTGTTTACTTGCATTTGCAGAATGTACAAAATTATTACCTTGATTTTATTTAAATTAACAGAATAACAAAAATAGCTGCTATCTACGCACTCTATAGCGTCTAATTACTGGTTTAGGAGGTACATAGTAAAGTATTTATTAATTTTTCTTTGTTCTGGTGTCTTTTTAAAAATTACTTTTACATTGGTATTAAATTATTTTTGATAATAAATAATAATTTTTATTCCTATGTACTTTCATAGTGGAGATATCAACCGATATTTCAATCAGCATCACATTTATTATGTTTTACAAAATTTTTTTGTTTTAGACAGTGTAGGCTTTGATTCCTATAAAATTTTTATCCATCTTATATTTCGGTATTTTTAAACAAAACGGCGATTTCATCTTTCTTTAAAACAATTACAATATTAACTCGCCCAACTGTTTTCAGATAATGAATCTTCTGGTATTGGTTAACACATACTTAACATGAACTGAATTCTTAGAAAGTCACATTTTCAAACATTTCTAATTGACTCCCTGTTCTTTCTCTATTATAATTTAGAATGTGGATTATTATTCGATTATTCAAAGCATAAAGTATACGAAAATGTTAATCTTCATTGGTAGAAAATCCAACATAGGTACATCCCAATCTTCGGATTTCTTATTAATTTCTCAAAATGGGATAAAACGTGCAAAACCCTAATGGTACCAGTCAATCGCATTTTATTAGATACAGATGAATAACGAACGCATACAACATTATTACTTTATAAAATCGATGCTTCGGTCATAACTAAAACCATAATGCCAAAGCACTAGACAAACCTAAAAGAGGCAGCCAAAACAAAAAGTAAAACTACAGACTTTTTTTAAACTTATATACATACACAGGGTTCTTCGAAAGTATGGAATAATGGGTCTGGTGGCGTAAGCATTGGTTTTACCACAACAATACTTTATATGAAAGTTTTTTATTACATTTTTGTGAATACACTTTCCGCATACTTCAATAACACTTTTCACCAAGCGCGGAAACTCGATTTTCGTTTTTACTTTCTCATAGTTCTATTGAAGTAAGGAAAATTATGATTTTATGCAAATTTTCGAATTTCGGATTTTAGCGAAAATACGCGTCTGTCTGTGAGTAAGTGGCTGCGTGGGTGGGTGATTCCGTTCGTTTCCTTATATCTCCGAAATCCCTTAACCGATTTTTATAACATTTGCTGTGTGGAACTTTTTTAGTTGCAGGTAGTTTTTTGTAAGGTCGTTAATCGGAACCGGAAACGGAAATTGATCTGTTTTTTTGGTATAGATTTTATTCTATTTTTTTTTTGGAAATTTTGAATACATAGCGTTGCAGTTGATTTAAAGACAAATTAAATGCTTTTTTTGCAATTGTTATATCTTCAAAATGAAGGCCGCTACGAATTTTTGAAAATTTTAACTTTAATGCCCGATTACTCAAAAACAAAATATGGAATTAATACAAATTGTAATATTATTTGATAGCCCTTAATAAGTATAATCAAGTGATTTAAAAACATTTATGGAAATTTGAAAATTGTAAATGTACTAGCGGCTCAAAATTTTCAAAAAAACATTCCTCAAAAACAGCCCACAACATTTTTTTAAACTTTTTGAGCCGATTGAGCTTGCAATGAACTACAAAATTTGTTCTTTACTAATTTCCTGTAGTTCGCTCTGACGCCCTCTAGGAATTTTTGAAAATTTTGAAATTGATTAATTTTTTATTCATAAACGCAAACGCCGATCGTTATGAACTTTTATCAGTTCGATAGACTATTTAACGTACTTTATTAATATTAGCGAGAATTTTCAACTATTTTAAAAATTAAGAAAAAAAACGATACTTTTTAATATCAACAACGTGTTTTCAGGCAGGTACGTGATTTTAAGTATGCTTATCAATTAGCTCCAATTAAAAAATATTTTTCATTTTTTGCATATTTTTGATAACTCTATAAATAAAGTTGTTTTAACTATTTTCGTGAGCGCATTAACTATCTTAGGGCGCGCTGCCCGTACCTTCGTAATCAACGCAACGCTCCATGTCTACAGGGGACTTGTACGTTGTAAATTTCTATTACTTCTTGACGCGAGAATATTTAAAACGTAAAAAGTATGGGAAAGTACCAGCGACCTGTTTCGCCCATTTTTATTTAAAATAGCACCATACCAATTTTCTGAATTTATTGAATAGAGATTTTTTTCTCTTTTCAATAGTATAAAACTTGTATGTCCTTACATTACAAAATGTTCGAGAAAAACGCGAAAATTTTCTTCGTATTAGCAGGAACTGAATTTGTACTTTCGAGAAAAACACGCAAAAGTTCTTCATAATAGCAGGCCTCGATTTAAAACAACAGCCTACAACAATCGCAGTAGTGTGCTTTGAAATTCATTTAATATCTCTTAACAATTGAAAACAATTAAAAAAACACAATCTCAGTTCTTTGCCGGTCGCCATATTCCACGCTAATTAACGTTTCAATTCAATCTTTTTCACTTAAATGCACGATGTTAATGAGAAATAAAATTTTTTTGCGAGAATGGGAGATATTAAATGAATTTCAAAGCACAATTCTGCAATTGTTGTAAGCTGTTGTTTTAAATCGAAGCCTGCTATTATGATGAACTTTTGCGTGTTTTTCTCGAAAGTTTGGTTATGTAACGGCGAAGAAGAGAAAAAAATTCTATGCAAAAAATAGAAAAATTGAGGTGTTATTCAAAAAATGGCAAATGTGTCCCAGCGCTTACAGATTTGGACGATTTGGTCAAAATTTTTTTGAAGTACCCGTAATGGTAACAAAACTAATATTTACGCTATTAGAACTAAAGAACCCTGCAATTCGATGCAATTTGAGCATCGTTAAAATTAATACCAATGTGTTTGTTATAAAACTGCTGAATTAATTGTTAAAAATATTTTGTATCAGTATCTTTTTAAAATTTTTGATTTTAACACAAAACCGGGCCTAATATTCAACAGACAATCTTTTAAAAATAATTGTTAAAAACAAATTTCAAAAAGAAGATTTTTCGAAACAAAAATAAAAGCTGTATATTACAAAAATGATTGTATACTGATAACTGATCCTCAGCGGGCTGTGGAATGAAAAGTCACGTCTTTGCTAGACTAAGGGAATGTTTATAATGTCAGAAGTGATGTAATGAAGACTGGTGTTTGCACTCTATTCAATTGTTTTCATCCCTAAGCTTTGACAATCTTAAAGCTCCCTGTAAATTTTATCAACAGATGGCGCAACTGTAAATGTCAATTTTATTTTAAAATAAATTTGACAAGTAAGAAGTTTTTTTATTTATTTATTACCTCGGTAATATTCTAGGCAAAACATGCCAAAATACTGTTGCTTGTGCGAGCGATAACAAAAATTTATAATTATTTGCTGTTTCCAAGGTGAATGTAGCTATTTAGTTTAGCTATAATTGCTAACTTTGATGGAATTACAGACTAAAACAGAACGCGAGAATTGAAGTAGAAATTTTAAAAGGAAAATCCCGAAAATACTTTTATTTGTAGTAAGCATTTTAATGACACCATTCAAATTAAACATAAAAAGCGGGTACTTCTAAAATAAAAGAAATTTGTAAAAGTTCCATCAGCATTCTTATATGATGAAACTAATTTACAAATAAATTTCAGAGTGTTCATTGCAGATAATACTAATGCGTATGTACGTGACAATAATGTGAGTATAGCAGTAAATAAATGGTTTCTATTAAAATAATGCTTTGTACCAAGTTAAGTTTATACAGTTATCGGAAACTGCAAACTTTCATCAGTGGCGTAGCTGAAATTTATGAGGCCCCCCCGCAAGATTACTTTTTTGGGGCCCTTTATTAACTAAAGGTAATTAATTACGCTTACCTTTACTATTGAAAACGACGACTTCGACGAACATTTTCCTTAGCGAAGTCGTCAATTATTTTATCCAGATCCAGTTCCCTTGCTGCCTGTTGCTCAATGCTTAATATGGCTAAGGCAGACAAGCGCTCCTGTGCCATTGAATTTCTCACATAAGTTTTAATAATTTTTAATTTAGAAAATGTTCGTTCCGCGGTTGCAACAGTCACAGGTATAGTTATAAATAATTTTAAAGCAATCAATACATCCGGAATGCTTGATAATAATGATTTGTGTTTTTTTATTAAAAATTGTGCGAATTCGATGACCGAAAACTTTTCTATTTCTGCGATTTCTTTTCTTAAGATATGTTTTAGTGATATTAGCTGTCGAGGAAAATCTGATGAGATGTCTTCAGGATATTGAGTAAAAAGATTGTTTGCGACTACATAGAGCTCATCCTCGTCTATTTGAAATAGTATCATTGGAAACAAACAATTAAACCGCTGCACAACTTCCTTTATACCACAGAATCTGTCAATCATTTGCCTTATGAGTATATCCAGGTTTAAATAAAATACGTTGACTTTAAAAAATAGTTCGGGATCTGTCAACCGTTCATCTTTAGAATGTTCATCAAAAAATTGTTTCGCTAGTTTTGGTCTTTCCTTTTTAAATTCGGCTTTGATACCCCACTTTTCTACCAATGTTGATGCCTCCTTTTTAATTTCAGCAAAATTCTGCCTCATTTGTGTAAATATTTCTCCTGCATCTTTCAGCATTTTTGCAGCATACGATAGATCGACTTTAGGGGATTGTAGTGTTTTTGAAATCAAATCGGTAGTTTCCAAAATTTTAGATTGTACGACCGTTAAAAGTGCGAATTCATAAGTTTCCATATATTTCCGCAATGAACCCGCTTCTCCCCGCTCTTCAGCTTTTGACGATGTTAAAATTATTTTTGCCAAAGTTTTCAGTACTGAAGAGAAGTTATATCGAACGGCAAAAAGAGCATCGTGTCTAGAAGACCACCTAGTCGGACACAGTCTCTTCAATGTTGGTGCCAATCTACAGTCGCTTTGTAAAACTTGCATTAGTAGATCCCATCGCTTAATACTTCCGCTGAAAAATACATACAGTTTCTCTATGTAGTCGTAAAACTTTCTAACGGCTGGCACATTTTTTACGGAATCGTTAAGCACTAAATTGAGATTATGTGTGGCGCAATGTACGTAAATAGCATTATTTTCAATATCCCGAATACGTTTCTGCACTCCCGAATAAACGCCACTCATTACACTTGCCCCGTCATATCCTTGTCCTCTGCAATGTTTAAATGAAAGTGAATGTCCTTCAATTGTTTTAACTATTTCCTCTTCTAAACCACTAGCACTCTGATCCGATACCCGAATAAAACCTAAAAAACTCTCGGTAACTGTTAATTCCACTGGCAGCTCATTCGAATCATACAGTATAGAAACATATCGTATGATGAAACTTAACTGGTCGTGTTTACTAATATCTTGAGTAGTGTCTAATATTATTGAGTAGAAGGTAGCTTGTTTAATATTCGAAATAATTTTATTCAATAGATTTTTAGACAGAAGAGTAAGAAGTTCGTTTTGAATTTGCGGGCTCAAATAGTTGACTTTAAGTTTATTATTTTTATCAATAAGTTTCGATAAAACACTGTCATATTTTGCTAAAAGTTCAATAATAGCGAAAAAATTACCGCTTTGTAGTTCTCCTAGTTTTTCACGATGTCCACGAAAAGCTAAATTACACGAAGTTAATGTAATCGTCACATCAATTATTCTTTTCAAAACTTCCTTCCAAAAATTAACTTTTTGTTTCCATTGATTAGTCAGAAGCACATCAACTGTGGAATCGTTTTCCCAAGAGTCGTAGACAATACAAGCCTGCAAATGGCTCTGCGAAAGTTCATGAACTTTTATTTTTTTTGTAAGCCCTTGCCAATCGTTCACTCCGTCGATCCAAGCTTGGGAACAATGTTTTCGGTCAGCAAATAGCCAACACGGTTGACAATATGCACAGTTTAATTTCATTGAGTAACAAAGCCAAATCCGCGGAATTATCTGTCCAGCTGCACTTTTTTGTATGTAATAAGTGGCAGAAAAACTTCTGTTTTTCTCATCTTTTAGAAAAGGACCTTTAGGTTTGCATGGTCTAATTTTTACAATACTTCGCTTTAAGTCGAAATTCAAAATATTCTTAGGATAATAACCACGATCTGTTGGATACGGATCGTTCAGATCAGATAGTAGTTTATCTGCAATAGTCTCCTCCAAAACATCTTCACATTGAGTATCTGTCGTTACGTTAAAAGTATCAATATTTGAATCTTTAGTTTCATCTACATTAGTTAAACTAACGTCAGATTGAGTTTTCTCGAAAGATGTCGATGCATCGCTGTCCTTTGACGTTCCTGGTTTTTCAGAATCGTGTACTGACGCAAACATCGATGTTATTTTAAGGTTCTTTTTAGCAGATTCCTCTTTTGCTTTTTGAAGCTTCCGTTTTTGAGCACCACTTGCATAAAACCTCTTTCCCGCACTGGACATATTGCAGATTCACGAAAAACAATTAAAAATTAAAAACCACCCGCAATATTTACTAAATTCTTTTTCTTTTCATAAAACGATTAACAATCACACATCTACACGATTTCTTACAGACTGAGGGCCCTACATCTAGTTAACATGCAGTTAGACTAAACAAGTTAAATGTTAAATAAAGACCCTTCAAATTTCTGAAGTTATGTTTAATAACATAGATGCGATTTATTGCTGTGACCTATAAGTGAAACAAAACAAATATATGGGCGGTTGAGAACACTATAGCTTTGTTTGGACTGACTGTTTTATTTTGTTTTCGATAACACAAGCTGATGATTTCTTAGAATGTGTAACACTCAAATTTCAAGTTGTCGTATATCGGTATTCTTTGCATTTCTACTTTAAAGGCACTGATAATTTTAAAGAGGTCCTAATTTTACAATTACTTTATCTCGGCCGCTGCGTAAATTAGGGGCCCCCTTGGCTCGGGGGCCCCCCCCGCGCTGCGGGGTCTGCGGGGCCTTCCGCTACGCCACTGACTTTCATTATTTAGTTCCAGCTGACACAAACTAACCTGAAATTGACATTATAAACATTCCCTTAGTCTAGTAAAGACGTGACTTGTCATTCCACAGCCCGCTGAAGATTAGTTTTTTTTGGATCTCTTAACACAGTCAAATTGCCTGATGATAGTGAGTATGTTTGACAGTTTGACACTATTAATGTTTGACAACCACAATGAAAAACATCTTGCTTACTAGGAAACACGTTTTACTGAAAAAACTTATGAAAAATGGAAGGGATTTTAAAAATTATCAAATTAGGATATAATTTTTTACCTACGGTTAGTTAAAGTAATCATGATTCAAAAGTCCAAATACTGTTGCCTAAATAGGTTTCTTTTGAAGCCAGTAGCCAGTACCGACACTAATATAAAAAGGCAACAATGACGATGTCACTATATTTCTTTTGCTCAAGTTTATTAATTCTGTGCGAAATACTTCTACAATCAAAAGAAATAATAGTTTGTTTCAATAAAAACTATTTTCTCTGTTCTCAAAAGAAGTTCAAATATTCAAAACAACACAGAAAAAGCTAAAGTGTGGACTTCGAGTGGACTTTCCCATACTAGATGTACTTACCGTACATGCAAAAGTGTAAATTTTATAATTATAACGTTTTACATTAATATAATAATAATTTTTATTTAACTGTGTTACGTACAAATGTCGTTACATTTACAGCAAGTCGTTTTACAATACGAGTAGAACAAAAAATATTTAAATAATAAAAACATGATCAGAGACCGTAACAAAACAATATAATAATTATCACATAGATACTATCACAAACCATCGGTAACTATACCTAATTAGATTATCCGTGGGTCCAGGGCCAATTAAAAAAAGTCTTAACATTAATAGTACAAAAATTCGGTCAACAACTGTTAGATTTCTAAGAAAGCAACCCTCCATTCCTTCCACCCAAATTCATAGAAAGCGCCACAGTGAAATTATAGCTTTCAGAAGGAAACCAAATTGTAGCCATTCTTCTGTTCTAACAGCCTACAAAGTTTTAAAAAAATCGTTTTGGCAGTTTTTGAACAGTATTTTTTGAAAATATTTAAATTTTGAAAATTATGCGACCGTTGTCAGATTTTCGAACTAATTTTGTTTCATCGTATACTACGCACGAAGAGCTCTCAAACAAGTTGTAGCTGGTGCCGCTCAGACCACTACTTTTTGAGTAAGTGGGGGTTAAATTCGAGTTTTTCAAAAACTTGTGGCGGTTGCTATTTGGAAGCTAGAGAGTTCGGAAAAACGTTTTCGATTTGCTTTAAGCTCTTCTATCTTCATCTGACCTATGTTAGATTTCTAAGAAAACAATTTGTATAGGCAACCCTACAATGTCGCATACCGTATAAGAATATAAGAACAAAACCGCCCGCCCTACAGCTGATTAGATGCGCTTCGGATTTTAAACTAAAAATCGATATAAATAATTTATTTAAAGAGTCATCAAAAAATGCAATGAATGAAAAGTATGTATTTTAACTAGAGCTAATTTATAGGCGTAGTTAAAAGCACGTAACAGCCGGAAAAAGCGTTGTTGATATTAAAAAGTATCGTTTTTTTTTCTTTACTTTTAAATAGTTAAAAATCCATGCTTATCCTAATAAAGCACTTTAAATAGTCTATCGAATTGATAAAAGTTTATAACAATCGGCGCTTGCGTTTCTGAATAAAAAATTAGTCAATTACAAAATTTTTAAAAATTCCTAGGAGGCGTCAGAGTGAAATTTAGGAGATTAGTAAAAAAACAAATTTGTAGCTCACTGCAAGTTCTACCGGCCTAAAAAATTTTACAAAAATTGTGTAGACAGTTTTAAAAAAATATTTTGTTTGAGAATTTGAAAATATTTAAATAACGCCATTGCGATCATTTTCAGATTTTGAAAATTAATTTTACTTCATATTTTACTATTTACAAAGGGCTCTCAAACAAGTTGTAGCTGATCCCAATCAGACAACTACTTTTTGAGTAAATGGGCGATAAAGTAGAGATTTTTAAAAAGTTGTAGCGGCCGCCATTTTAAAGCTAACATGTTCAATAAAAATGTTTTCGATTTGACTTAAGTTCTTCTCTCAGGTCTCGAATTCAAATTTCAAAAAAATTCAGTTAAAAAAACGCTACCAAAAAACAACTAGCTTCCGTTTGCGGTTTCCGATTTTTTGAAAAGCTTAACTAGAACTATAATTTTCGATATACCTATTAATTTAAAATTTCGTCAAAATTGGTCTAGCACTTTTGCCTGTAGAAGCGTCACACACCCACCCACACACCTACATACCCTGATAAAAGTTCGAGTAAAATTTAGAAGATTAGTAAAATATAACTGTGTAGTTCGCTGCAGGCTCTATCGGCTCAAAGAGGTTTAACAAAAAATATGGGCAGTTTTTGAAAAATATATTTTTGAAAATTTTCTATATTTTGAGGCAGCGCAATTGCGATCATGTTCAGGCTCTGAAACAAGTTGTAGCTGATCCCGATCAGACAGCCACTTTTTGAGTAAATGGGCGTTAAGTCGAGGTTTTCAAAGAGTTGTAACAGCTGCCATTTTGAAGCTAGAAAGTTCGGTAAAAAATTTTCGTTTAGTTTTAAGTTGTTCTCTCAGATCCCGTGCTCATCATTCCAAAACTCTATTTTGAAAGAAAAACGACGCTACCAAACAACATGTCTAGCTTCCGATAGTTTTTAATAGCAACAACGTGTTTTCCGGCAGTTACATAATTTTAACTACGCCTATCATTTAGCTCTAATAAAAATAAATATTTGACATTCTTTGCCTATTTTTGATAACTAAATAAATAAAGCTGTTATAACTATTTTCGTGAGCGCATTAAATATCTTAGCGTCTTTCACGTCGCGTCGTAGGAGCGTGCGCAGCCCGTAAGTAACCAACGTCTTGAGTCTGCAGGGGCTTGTACCGCGACCGGCTGGAGATGTAAATTTCTATCACTTTTTGACGTGAGAATATTTAAAACGTAAAAAGTATAGGAAAGTAGCAGCGACCTGTTTCGCCCATTTTTTTCTTGTATTTCCAATACCACAACAAATATATGATAGTCAATAAAAAAAATCAGCAACCTTGTATAAATGTTACTAAAATTTTATCTCGATATTATCCAACTTGGAAATCCTAGTTTAAATTTTATAGTTGCACACTTGCACTTTTAGTACTACAATAAGTCTTTAGTAATTAACTCATTGGTTATTGTTCAGTGCATTTATCCGCTTGTTCGGATACTTTCCAAACACTCGTAATATTCCGATGCTTTTAAGTATCGGAAACTAACATAATTTTCATTCGGAAACTCTCATCACTACGACGTACTTAATATTTCGTGTGATGTGTTATTCATAACTTACCGTGAAATATTTGGATTTTCTTGCATTTCTCTCATAAATTTTGCAAAAATTGATGTTTTCTGTATAATAACCCTTCACGCTTTTTCTTATTATTTTTTAAGGATGTTAATACAGCTATTGATTCATGTGTAGTCTAAACAATATGCTTACGTACTCGTGTAGGTAAAAAAATAAAGCAACAAAAGAGACCCACTAATAAGTACTATTCATTTGACATGGAAAAAGATCTCATGACCTATAAAGTCAACGATCAAAATGGTCCAAATTTTTTTACCTTATGTACTGCTAATACCCTATTTATATTACGCAGATAAAATAACATAAAAACAATTTAAAATCAAAAAATTATTTATGTTTTATTCAAATAATATTTGTAGATAATTTAACAGAAAAGTAATATTTCTCACATAACAGGCTCATGCATAGCTTATAGCTTCTATGCATAATATCTTACTGTGAAGAAAAGAGACATTTTAAAAAGTGCTTCCAAATATCTGGTTCCTGTTTATCTTTAGATTGTATAACAGGTATATATAACACAGAAGGTCCGTCAGTGTTTCCACATGGACATTTCGGAGTTGTGCAAGGAGGCTTAGTTGTTGGCGCCGCAGTGGTCGTTGGAGCAGCAGTTGTAGTTGGGGCAGCTGTTGTGGTTGGAGCAGCTGTAGTTGTAGGCGCCGCAGTGGTTGTTGGAGCAGCAGTTGTCGTTGGAGCAGCAGTCGTAGTTGGAGCAGCAGTGGTTGTTGGAGCAGCTGTTGTGGTTGGAGCAGCTGTAGTAGAAGGCGCCGCAGTGGTCGTTGGAGCAGCAGTTGTCGTTGGAGCAGCTGTTGTAGTTGGAGCAGCTGTAGTTGTAGGCGCCGCAGTGGTTGTTGGAGCAGCAGTTGTCGTTGGGGCAGCTGTTGTGGTTGGAGCAGCTGTAGTTGTAGGCGCCGCAGTGGTTGTTGGAGCAGCAGTTGTCGTTGGAGCAGCAGTCGTAGTTGGAGCAGCAGTGGTTGTTGGAGCAGCTGTTGTGGTTGGAGCAGCTGTAGTAGAAGGCGCCGCAGTGGTCGTTGGAGCAGCAGTTGTCGTTGGAGCAGCTGTTGTAGTTGGAGCAGCTGTAGTTGTAGGCGCCGCAGTGGTTGTTGGAGCAGCAGTTGTCGTTGGGGCAGCTGTTGTGGTTGGAGCAGCTGTAGTTGTAGGCGCCGCAGTGGTTGTTGGAGCAGCAGTTGTCGTTGGAGCAGCAGTCGTAGTTGGAGCAGCAGTGGTTGTTGGAGCAGCAGTGGTTGTTGGAGCAGCTGTAGTTGTAGGCGCCGCAGTGGTCGTTGGAGCAGCAGTTGTTGTTGGAGCAGCTGTAGTTGTAGGCGCCGCAGTGGTTGTTGGAGCAGCAGTGGTTGTTGGAGCAGCTGTAGTTGTAGGCGCCGCAGTGGTCGTTGGAGCAGCTGTTGTCGTTGGAGCAGCTGTAGTTGTAGGCGCCGCAGTGGTTGTTGGAGCAGCAGTTGTCGTTGGGGCAGCTGTTGTGGTTGGAGCAGCTGTAGTTGTAGGCGCCGCAGTGGTTGTTGGAGCAGCAGTTGTCGTTGGAGCAGCAGTCGTAGTTGGAGCAGCAGTGGTTGTTGGAGCAGCTGTTGTGGTTGGAGCAGCTGTAGTAGAAGGCGCCGCAGTGGTCGTTGGAGCAGCAGTTGTCGTTGGAGCAGCTGTTGTAGTTGGAGCAGCTGTAGTTGTAGGCGCCGCAGTGGTTGTTGGAGCAGCAGTTGTCGTTGGGGCAGCTGTTGTGGTTGGAGCAGCTGTAGTTGTAGGCGCCGCAGTGGTTGTTGGAGCAGCAGTTGTCGTTGGAGCAGCAGTCGTAGTTGGAGCAGCAGTGGTTGTTGGAGCAGCAGTGGTTGTTGGAGCAGCTGTAGTTGTAGGCGCCGCAGTGGTCGTTGGAGCAGCAGTTGTTGTTGGGGCAGCTGTTGTGGTTGGAGCAGCTGTGGTTGTAGGCGCCGCAGTGGTTGTTGGAGCAGCAGTTGTCGTGGGGGCAGCTGTTGTAGTTGGAGCGGCAGTCGTCGTTGGAGCAGCAGTGGTTGTTGGAGCAGCAGTTGTTGTTGGGGCAGCTGTTGTCGTTGGGGCAGCAGTTGTGGTTGGGGCAGCAGTTGTCGTTGGAGCAGCAGTCGTCGTTGGAGCTGCAGTGGTTGTTGGAGCAGCTGTTGTGGTTGGAGCAGCTGTAGTTGTAGGCGCCGCAGTGGTTGTTGGAGCAACAGTTGTCGTTGGAGCAGCAGTCGTCGTTGGAGCAGCAGTGGTTGTTGGAGCAGCTGTTGTGGTTGGAGCAGCTGTAGTTGAAGGCGCCGCAGTGGTCGTTGGAGCAGCAGTTGTCGTTGGGGCAGCTGTTGTGGTTGGGGCAGCTGTTGTGGTTGGAGCAGCTGTAGTTGTAGGCGCCGCAGTGGTTGTTGGAGCAGCAGTTGTCGTTGGAGAAGCAGTCGTTGTAGGAGCAGCAGTGGTTGTTGGAGCAGCAGTGGTTGTTGGAGCAGCTGTTGTGGTTGGAGCAGCTGTAGTTGTAGGCGCCACAGTGGTTGTTGGAGCAGCAGTTGTCGTTGGGGCAGCTGTTGTGGTTGGAGCAGCTGTAGTTGTAGGCGCCGAAGTGGTTGTTGGAACAGCAGTTGTCGTTGGGGCAGCTGTTGTGGATGGAACAGCTGTAGTTGTAGGCGCCGCAGTGGTTGTTGGAGCAGCAGTTGTCGTTGGGGCAGCTGTTGTCGTTGGGGCAGCAGTTGTCGTTGGGGCAGCAGTTGTCGTTGGAGCAGCAGTCGTCGTTGGAGCAGCAGTGGTTGTTGGAGCAGATGTTGTGCTTGGAGCAGCTGTAGTTGAAGGCGCCGCAGTGGTCGTTGGAGCAGCAGTTGTTGTTGGGGCAGCTGTTGTGGTTGGAGCAGCTGTAGTTGTAGGCGCCGCAGTGGTTGTTGGAGCAGCAGTTGTCGTTGGAGCAGCAGTCGTTGTTGGAGCAACAGTGGTTGTTGGAGCAGCTGTTGTGGTTGGAGCAGCTGTAGTTGTAGGCGCCGCAGTGGTTGTTGGAGCAGCAGTTGTCGTTGGAGCAGCAGTCGTCGTTGGAGCAGCAGTTGTTGTTGGAGCAGCTGTTGTGGTTGGAGCAGCTGTAGTTGAAGGCGCCGCAGTGGTCGTTGGAGCAGCAGTTGTCGTTGGGGCAGCTGTGGTGGTTGGAGCAGCTGTAGTTGTAGGCGCCGCAGTGGTTGTTGGAGCAGCAGTTGTCGTTGGAGCAGCAGTCGTAGTTGGAGCAGCAGTGGTTGTTGGAGCAGCTGTTGTGGTTGGAGCAGCTGTAGTAGAAGGCGCCGCAGTGGTCGTTGGAGCAGCTGTTGTAGTTGGAGCAGCTGTAGTTGTAGGCGCCGCAGTGGTTGTTGGAGCAGCAGTTGTCGTTGGGGCAGCTGTTGTGGTTGGAGCAGCTGTAGTTGTAGGCGCCGAAGTGGTTGTTGGAGCAGCAGTTGTCGTTGGAGCAGCAGTCGTAGTTGGAGCAGCAGTGGTTGTTGGAGCAGCAGTGGTTGTTGGAGCAGCTGTAGTAGAAGGCGCCGCAGTGGTCGTTGGAGCAGCAGTTGTCGTTGGGGCAGCTGTTGTAGTTGGGGCAGCTGTAGTTGTAGGCGCCGCAGTGGTCGTTGGAGCAGCAGTTGTTGTTGGGGCTGCTGTTGTGGTTGGAGCAGCTGTAGTTGTAGGCGCCGCAGTGGTTGTTGGAGCAGCAGTTGTCGTGGGGGCAGCTGTTGTAGTTGGAGCGGCAGTCGTCGTTGGAGCAGCAGTGGTTGTTGGAGCAGCAGTTGTTGTTGGGGCAGCTGTTGTCGTTGGGGCAGCAGTTGTCGTTGGGGCAGCAGTTGTCGTTGGAGCAGCAGTCGTCGTTGGAGCTGCAGTGGTTGTTGGAGCAGCTGTTGTGGTTGGAGCAGCTGTAGTTGTAGGCGCCGCAGTGGTTGTTGGAGCAACAGTTGTCGTTGGAGCAGCAGTCGTCGTTGGAGCAGCAGTGGTTGTTGGAGCAGCTGTTGTGGTTGGAGCAGCTGTAGTTGAAGGCGCCGCAGTGGTCGTTGGAGCAGCAGTTGTCGTTGGGGCAGCTGTTGTGGTTGGGGCAGCTGTTGTGGTTGGAGCATCTGTAGTTGTAGGCGCCGCAGTGGTTGTTGGAGCAGCAGTTGTCGTTGGAGAAGCAGTCGTTGTTGGAGCAGCAGTGGTTGTTGGAGCAGCAGTGGTTGTTGGAGCAGCTGTTGTAGTTGGAGCAGCTGTAGTTGTAGGCGCCACAGTGGTTGTTGGAGCAGCAGTTGTCGTTGGGGCAGCTGTTGTGGTTGGAGCAGCTGTAGTTGTAGGCGCCGAAGTGGTTGTTGGAACAGCAGTTGTCGTTGGGGCAGCTGTTGTGGATGGAGCAGCTGTAGTTGTAGGCGCCGCAGTGGTTGTTGGAGCAGCAGTTGTCGTTGGGGCAGCTGTTGTCGTTGGGGCAGCAGTTGTCGTTGGGGCAGCTGTTGTCGTTGGGGCAGCAGTTGTCGTTGGAGCAGCAGTCGTCGTTGGAGCAGCAGTGGTTGTTGGAGCAGATGTTGTGCTTGGAGCAGCTGTAGTTGAAGGCGCCGCAGTGGTCGTTGGAGCAGCAGTTGTTGTTGGGGCAGCTGTTGTGGTTGGAGCAGCTGTAGTTGTAGGCGCCGCAGTGGTTGTTGGAGCACCAGTTGTCGTTGGAGCAGCAGTCGTTGTTGGAGCAACAGTGGTTGTTGGAGCAGCTGTTGTGGTTGGAGCAGCTGTAGTTGTAGGCGCCGCAGTGGTTGTTGGAGCAGCAGTTGTCGTTGGAGCAGCTGTTGTGGTTGGAGCAGCTGTAGTTGTAGGCGCCGCAGTGGTTGTTGGAGCAGCAGTTGTCGTTGGAGCAGCAGTCGTAGTTGGAGCAGCAGTGGTTGTTGGAGCAGCTGTTGTGGTTGGAGCAGCAGTGGTTGTTGGAGCAGCTGTTGTGGTTGGATTAGCTGTAGTTGTTGGAGCTGCAGTGGTTGTTGGAACTGCAGTGGTTGTTGGAGCAACAGTCGTCGTTGGAGCAGCAGTGGTTGTTGGGACAGCTGTGGTTGTAGGCGCAGCAGTAGTTGTTGGAGCAGCTGTTGTTGTTGGAGCAGCTGTTGTCGTCGTAGCAGCAGGCGTCGTTGGAGCAGCAGTAGTTGGAGCAGCTGTCGTTGTTTGCCCAGCGGTGGTTGATGGAAGAGCAGTGGTAGTAGAAACAACTGTCGGGGTTATTGAAATTTCTCTTGTTGTTGGTACTGGAACTGTAGTTTCTGTTGGTGGCGGTGTCGTAGGACATGTTATTGGTGATTGTTGACATTTAATAAGCTTTTCTATAACGTCTATTAGATGTCCTAGCAAACATGACTGTTGATCTGGATTTACGGTACAACCGCATGTTGGGGCAGTATTGCTGGTCTGCAATAAACAAAGAAATAACAGAGTAAGCACTGATGCTGCTCTGAATAAAGTCATTGTAACAATGTAAAGATGGGTAGAAATTGCTGGTTTTTATTGAATTCTTCTGACACGATGTTACGAGTACACAATGTAAAATTAAAGGCATGTTTATAAACAGCAACACACTTTATTGTTGAATTAACAAGGTCGTTGTTTTGAACGGTTAACCTTTCTGTATTTGCCAATAAACAATAAATTCACAACTTATAGACTATGCAGACCTAAATTATGTCTTAATCAACTAAAAATATGTAGAAACTTTTATAATTAGACGTCCTTGAAACAGTTGCAATTAAACTACTTTATGCATTAAACTTATATTAAATTAACCGCAGTTTTCTCTTTATCTTAAAAATGACACTCTTAATCATTATAACAAAAACGTTTTACTTTTAAATTCTGTATCGTAACGATTGAAAAATGTAAAATATATTTCATTTTTTAAGTGTATGTAATCTGGAATTGTACACTTTCGCTTGAGAAAGTTTTTTAGGTTGAATCCTTAAATCAATAACATTAATACTGTACCTCAATATGCGAGAACTACACCAAAATTAATTTTATGTTTTGAAGGGGTTGCGCCTAAATCTACAGAGAAGTTTTTTTTTATTATTCTTAATTGCTAGTGTATAGGGAAGTATCGTCTTTGTGAAATTTTTCGATATCGAGATTTTAACCAAAGAAACATATTTTGAGATTCAAATAATGAAATAAACCACAACTTCTTTTTGTTTTGAAAATATGCTTAAGTTTAGAAAATTCGTAACCGGAAACAAAAGTTGGATATGCTTTAATGTGTTAATATTATTTTCACAGACGGAGTCGTGCAAGTGTAAAAACGGAATCTAATAAAATATCTTAAGATAAATTCAATACTATTTTAAAACTCAATACCTTTATCAAAAAAATAAGCAGATCGGTATAAAAACTAGTATCGTAATAGTACTAGAAAGATAAAATGTTCTGAGAAGGTTTATTCGAATATATCGCAGGTATAAACATAGAAACATAGAAAATCCACTTTTTACTTTCCTACACTTTCAGTATAAAAAAGTATTGATTTCATGAAAATTTTCGAAATCGGGATTTTGACGGAAATACATGTTTTGTATCTCCAAGAACCCAAAAAAGTGATTTTTAAAAAATGTGTGTCTGTGGGTGGGTGGATGGTCGGATTTTGATGGGCTTTGGAATCTGGAGGTATATCACAAATTCACCGACAAAATAAGCTTTTTAAAAAATCCGAAACTGGAAACGGAAGTTAGACATGTTTTTTTGGTAGCATTTTTTTAGCAAAACGATTTTTCTAAATCTGCAATTAGAATCTTATGGAACACTTTAGGAAAATCTAACCCTTTTTAAAAATTTATAGTGAAAATTCTACACGTTGAATTTTCGATTACAATTCTTTTGGATGGGCCAAATATATAAATTCCATCTTACGAGTCTCGTACTCCCCTCACAGCCAGATCTGGACAAGTACTCAATACTTTTCTTTAAATTTGTACTCGAGTACTGTAGGTACCCAGTTCAAAGTACTCATGAGTACTTTTTTTTGTTAATACTCGTTACTCGTACTCGTGTGAATTATCGCAAGTACTCGTAATAAGTACTCAATGTATTTACGTGTATTTTTGCGAGTATGTGATTTCCCTAATTTGGACATTAAATACAAAACCAGTTGAAGCTAAATACATGTGTGATTCCCCTGCCTATGTAAAAAATGAACGGGGATTTAATTTATTATTTGTTTTATTATTTTTACAAAGCAAATTGAAAATTAAAACCTAATAATTTTAGCTGTCACCTGTCAGGCGAAAGTACTCGTGTGCTGTACTCGTAATTTTGCACCACGAGTTGCGAGTACTACTCGCTACTCGTATGTGTTTTACTAATAAGACTCGTAACGTTGTATTCATGAGTACTTTAATAGAGTAGTCGCAAAAAAAACTGTGAGTAACCAGCACATTGCTTCCCCTTAAAACAAGTAAAATGGTTTGTATCTTAACTACATGTCAAATATTAATTCGTTAACTCAACTTTTCGTACGCACCTACAAGAAGTGTAAGAAATACATTGCACAATATGTGGCTGCAAAATGGGCATTTACTTACTTACTTATTACATAATCATGTTTGACAAATGGAATAGTTTGTGTCTCAGCTAATTTTTGTTACCAACCTGCTCAAGAAGGCAATCTTAAGAAACTTATTGCAAAAAAAAAACTAAACGAAACTCATAAGATGGCTGCTTTTTAGGTACACTTTTTGGGAGTGGGGACTGCATGCATAATTAGTATCAATATCGTATATACTTTAAACGTAAATTTCTAGTCTATTGTTTTGTTATAAATGACAGTTTTACATGTGGCAACTGTGCAAGTCATAATAACGCAACAAACCTGTCTTGCACTAGCAGAAAATGCGTACCAATCAATACAGTGTTTTTGTAAAAAGTCTTCCATAAATTGAAGGGTAGATTCCTTGGACAAAAATAAGGCAAAAAATTCAGACAAGCATTGTTCGAAAACGCAATCTTTCCTCTAAAATTGTTGTAGAAAAATCACGTGATAATTAATATTTCCGCCATAAATTAAAATATTTGATTCCCATTTTATAGGGATATTTATCGATTGGTAATTTATATTTTTGCATATTTCTACAAATGCCTCACCCAGGGGCACAAATGTGGGCTATCGTCGTTTCTTTTAATGAATTTTTAAACACATGATTTTGAAACTTTTGACTTCAAAATGGTATTTTACCCAACAAAATATACAAAAACAGCACTCTTGTTGAATATCGCTTAATGCACTGGTTTTGGAGATATTTCAGTCTTTGGTAAAAATTAAGTTGCCATGAAAACCGCGAAACTTTCAAAATTTAAGTCTAATTAAGGAGATATAACTAAAAGATTCGGTCCAATTTAATTTCAAAACAGTTTGCATCTAGTTCTAGAACAAATAAAACATCCTATTTAAACGCGAGTCCTCACCACTCACCTTTATTTCAAATGTTAATCAGTAAACAAATGGATGGCAAGAATCTCATAATTTTAAAAACAAAAAAACGAGACACCAAGCTATTTCATAGTGTATGAGGACGGGTTACCGAAATGATCTTTTAGGCGAAATAAAAGATATCATTTGTTATAAAATTGTATTTAAAAAAATTAGTAGCGTAAGCATAATTAATTTGATTTTGAGGAAAAAGATTCCTTGAAATTAAAAAAACCCAAAAACGGAATAACAAATTCATCCACCAATAATTTGGTGATAAGAGGAAAAGTAACCCCCCTTCCAAATAGAATGGGATAGTATGCAAAAATTAAGTTGAGAACTTTATTCTACTACATTTATTAAATATAGGGGTAGAATTTTCAATTTTCAAAAATTCATAGAAGTTGTCACAAAGAAGTTACCGGACTAAGACCGAACCAATTGCAGCTGATCTATAGTCCTATTAATCCACAAAATTTAAAAGAAATCGGGTGGCCAGTTTTTGAGCAGGATGTTTCTGAAAATGTTTGAAATTTTGGATATTTTTACTTCATCACTTTCGACATTTCGTAAATTTTTGTTTGCAGTAACATTGTATCTCTATATTGCTATTACAATCAAATATTAAAACCCGATCTGTCAACCTGTTGTTGAATAGTAAGGCGCTAAATTCAAACTTTTCAAAAAACCGTAGCGGCCGTTATATTAGCTAAAAAGTTAAAAAAAAAATGGCAAAACAGTATTAACAATATTCTTGCGTCGAGAAGTGATTAAAATTTACATCTAATCTCCAGCCGGTACAAGCCGCCCACTGCAGACCCAAAGCGATGGTTACGTACGGCGCGCTCGCCGGCTACGTAAAGGTGATAGGTAATGCGCTCAGAACCTCGGATCAAAAATGGTTATAACAACTTTACTTATAGAGTTATCAAAAATATGCAAACAATGAAAAATATAGAGCTAATTAATAGTGATAGTTAAAATCATGTAGCTTCCCGAAAATGCGTTGTTGAAATTAAAAATTATCGTTTTTGTTTTCTTAATTTTTATTATGGTTGATAATTCTATCTAATTCCAATAAACTACTTTGAATAGGCTATCAAACTGTTTAAGCGTTAGATTTGCCCCCAAGTCTTCTATCGGATTCCATTTTCAAATTTTATATAATTTGGTTTCGAAAAAAATTTTACCAAAAAAACATATCTAACTTCCGCTTCCGGTTTCGGATTTCTTTTAAATTAATTACCCCGATGAATTTTTAATATACCCCCAAATTCCAAAACTCATTATAATCGAACTATGCGTTTGGAAGTTATACAGCGCACTTACACCCACCGACCGACAGAAATTTTTTAAAAAATCACTTGTTTGGGTTCCTGGGGGTCCAAAGCATGCATTTTTATCAAAATTTCAATTTCTAACATTTCCATGAAATCAATCCTTTCCTATACTGAAAGTATGGGAAGGTAAAAATATTAAAAACTAGCACTAGCTCGATGCTCACGATTAATGGTCTGAAACGCGAAGAAGCTACAAATTATTTACTTTTTACTTTTTTACCTTCAGTATAGGGAAGTGTTAATTTCATAAACATTTTCGAAGCTAATTTTAACGGAAGTACACGTTTTGGGGCTCAGAAACACTCACCCAAAACAGTCTTTTTGTTGAAAAATGTGTCTGTGGGTGGGTGGGTGTATGATGCTTCTAAAGGCGAAAGTACTACACCGATTTTGATGAAATTTTAAATTAAAAGGTATATCGAAAATTGTAGTTCTTGTTTTTATTTAATTGCCACATCTGAACGGCATAAAGCTGAAAATCCTGCAGTTTCTAGTTGTGGGGTTTCTGGATTTTTTCACATTTATTTTTCACTGGAATATACGTTTTCCAATATTTTTTTTTCATTTTGCACCAAGTCATGAAATTAACAGGGTCGTACCAAAATGGATGCAAAGGATGCCTAGCTTCCGGGGTCATTGTCACAGAGGCCCAAAAAAATTAATGGTCAAATAACCCTATAATATATTTTGAAGATAATGTTATTCTCGCTACATTAGACGTTTTAAAAAACTAACTAAAAGA
Source organism: Ctenicera cuprea (assembly GCA_958336395.1). NCBI lineage: Eukaryota > Metazoa > Arthropoda > Insecta > Coleoptera > Elateridae > Ctenicera > Ctenicera cuprea. The sequence continues at coordinate 27,104,428 of OY284489.1, read as the reverse complement.
CAGATTCATAGGTTTTCTGGAATTTTGGAACTATTTCAGGTAATTTTAGCAAAAACTTTAAATTCGGTATCAGATGATGATTCAATGAAGCATGCGAAAACATTAATTTCTCGTTATAAAAACTTTTGTTCAGATTTTTAATACATATGAGCTACGCCCCCCAATGTTTTTCTTGGTAACTTCATACCCGGCGCTTGCCGCTCCGAATGTTTGCTCCGCTGAGTCGTTCTGAATAAGAGTTACTTCTGGAAAAAAAATCCGTGAAAAGAACCGAAAAGAAACCCGGAAAAAGAGACCCGGAAGAAAAACCGAAACATAAGCCCAAAAACAGCACCGTAAAAAAAATTGGAGAAAGAAAAACCTGCGTATAATTTTCAGGAAAAACATACCATAACCCCCGAAAAATACCTTTAGAAAAGCGGGAAAAATTTAGTGAAACTTGTTCTCATTTTCAGGTAAGTTTCTGAACGGAAAATGTTTTTTAAACTAATAAAATACGCACCAAAAGATGTTCATAGACTATAGTTCCAAAGTTGAATTCGCCCTTATTCACATAAATTGGAGATGTAATGACATACAGCTTCATGTCCCCAATCACCTGACGTGTTTTTAAAATAAATATTGGTCGGCAAGCATAATAAATATCTAAGCTGTCTCGAGTTGTAAGGCAAATGTTACTGACAGCGTCATCACTAAGAATTGGTAGTAAACAATTTTGTAGAATAAACACTTTTTAATTAAAAGCGGAACGTAGTCAAGCTTCCAATTTGTATAGTTTAATTGTAGAATTCGTCTGGTCCTAATTGTTTGTGTTGGCGCAATTAATAATACACATTTCCGACTCGCTATAATTAAAGTAAGCTATAAATAAGCAAATTATACCAACTAAACCAGCACTAAATAAACTGCATCGACATGCAAAAAGCCCGCCCTTATGTTATAGTCATAAATCTTTCCGAGATGCAAGATTTAATCGTTATTTCATGGTGAGCCAGTTATGAATTTAATAGAAATCGAAAATGTGACGACAATTAAAGAACTTTGGAATTTATTTGTAGTTCAATATAGAACTATAATACATTGTATTCAGTCTTTTTCGAAGTTTATACGGCCATGGTTTTATTTTTAAAATGCCGCTTTAAATCTCGGGAACAACTACAAGAAATCTCGTAAAATTTTTAATACTCATACAGCGAAAATTGACGGCTGAAAAAGTTTTTTTTTTGCCGATCAGAAATAGAAAATAAAAGAAATTTTGAAACTTAAGCCTTAAGTCTCAGAAGAAGGCACTAAAGCAAATCGATTTAATGCAAACAATACTTTCCTATACTAAAAATATAAGAAAGTAAAAATTATTTTATGTCACTTTTTCAAATTATTGAATTCAAAACCAATATCGTAAAATATGTTGACACTTCATATACGTGCTTTCTAATACTTAAGTTAAAATGAAGTCAATAAAAGTATAACCGTAAACATCATTTGTTGTTATTGCAACAAACTTGCAGGTATATTATTAACTCCAAACATTTAATATTGTTTTGCTATGGCGACCTTAAATACTTTTGTACATTATCGATCGTATTTACCTTCTGAGAAAATGGAAAATATTTATGAATATAAGTATAGAACTAATATACAAATTATGTTTTACAAACCGTTTCGCGGATGGGAAGAACCTATAAAACACATTCAAATTTAATTTTCATTCTTTTACTTCACGTACCTTTGGTATTGATTTCATGAAAATTTTCGAAATTTAAATTTAAACGCAAATACACGTTTTGGGGGTCAAAAACCCCAAAAAAAGTGGTTGAAAAAAATACCTGTCTGTAGTTGGGTGTGTGACGCCTCTAAAGCGAAAGTAATGGACCGATTTTTATGTAATTTTAAATAAAGGGGTTATAGAAAATTGTAGTTCTAGTTAAACGTTTCAGAAAATTCCGAAACCAAAAGCAGAAGTTAAGCACTTTTTTTCGGTGTTTTTTTTTCAGAAACAAAATTTTTGAAATTTGAGCGCAGGATCTGACAGGAGACCTTACGGCAAATCGAAAACTTTTAATTTTATTTTTTCTCTAAGCTTCGAAATGGTGGGCGCTACAATTTTTTGAAAATCTCGACTCTAACGCCTATTTAATCAAAAAAATTATGCGATCGTGATTAACTACAACTTGTTTGAGATACCTTTGTGTGTACAATGAAAACGAAATTAATTTTAAAAATCTGAAAACGATAGCAATGGCGCTTCTCCAAAATTTTGAAAATTTTCAAAAAAGTTTTCAAATTTGCCCACACGACTTTTTTTAAACTTTGTAGGCTGCTAAAACCGAAGATTGGCTACAATTTGGGTTTTTGCAGAAAACTATAATTTTACTGTGTCGCTTTCCATGAATTTATGAAAATCGAAAACCTCTTGATTTATTAAACAGGGTCCGATAAAAACATTTTTCTTCCGCAGAATTGCTCATCATGAGAAACCGTAGAAAATGTAAAGTTCAAATGTTTAAAATTTTCAAAATAACATTTCTCAAAAACTGGCCATACTTTTTTTTAAACTATATAGTCTTATAGAGCCGAACATCGGCGACAAATTGGTTTTTTGCTCATATCATAATTCCACTGAAGCACCCTATAAATTTTTAAAAATATAAAATTGGCACCTTTTTATTTATAAAAAGTAAAACAACAAATAACTGCTGCTTAAGAAAAAGTACTCATCTTGACTAGTAGCACCACAATTTTACGTTAGTTTTTAGAAAATTGACGACTATGACACACTCTGAATTTTTAAAATTGATTTTGATACCTTTATATTAATTATTTTGGCTTCAGCAGTGTTGCTCATCAGAATGTGATTTGGCATCAAAATTCTTTCGTGTCTGCACGATTTACATTAATTACAGTTAATTGACAAGATTTAGTTTCCAGTTTTGAGCATTTTTCTGCTACTTATTGTATTTTTGGGGGAATCTAATCGTGTTTGCAATTATTAAGTATTCTAAGGTTTTTAATAAATATCTTAGTGTATGATTAAAGTGCCGGGACGGTGAAGGCTTCGGCTTGTTGGTAGTGGCGTAACTACGCCAATGCAGTTACATTGGGAACAGAGATTGAACGGAGCCTAACGTTTAAAGTATGTTTTGTTAATAATAAAAATAGGTAATGGAAATAGGTCTAAGTATTTAAAAAAGGAAAAATATTGAATATTTTTTTAAATGAGTGAGTGCAATGAACAAAATTAACATTTAACTTTACTATTATAATATGACTTACAGGCGTTAAAATAAAAGTCGAGTAGGCTTTGAAAGAAACTTTTTTGCGGATTCTACTTAATATAGCATATGCTTTCTCCATTTTAAGATTTAACATGTTGGAAGTAAATCCACGGAATGTCAAATTCAAATTGTACCATTGTTTTTATTATATCACGGGACAAGCGTCTACGGCCTGATCATTCTGCAGACTTCGCGCAGACGCAAATTAGAAGTAATTTATCGAGTGAATGCAACCTTTATAGATATGCAACCAATGTAATTCGTTTACGCTTAAGTTGAAGACGACTACACTAAGCGGCGCTGTGCGCCATGCGTCTAGTTTATACTAAGTTCTACGTCGCACACCTGCTACTGTTGGAAACGTACGTCATTTAGCATTCTTTGGGTAGGTACTTTAAACTCGATCTACAGTCAACAAAGCATAGAAACACATGTGTTAACACTTAAAATCAGGGCAGGGCAAAAAAGGCAGAAGTGGAGCAAAGATACAAAAGAGGCTGCAATAGCTTTGTACTATACTTCACCTGCAGCGTATAAAAATTTGAAACGCTAAAATATAATTTTACCGACTGTACGAACTATTCAACATTGGCTGAAAACAATTGATATATATATATATATATATATATATATATATATATATATATATATATATATATATATATATATATATATATATATATATATATATATATATATATATATATATATATATATATATATATATATATATATATATATATATATATATATATATATATATATATATATATATATATATATATATATATATATATATATATATATATATATATATATATATATATATATATATATATATATATATATATATATATATATATATATATATATATATATATATATATATATATATATATATATATATATATATATATATATATATATATATATATATATATATATATATATATATATATATATATATATATATATATATATATATATATATATATACATGTAGAGAGCCATTACCAAGCCAAAAGTTACATACTCTGCATCTTATACCAAGCCCATCACCTACTTACGAAGCCCGAAAATGGGCTTCGTAAAAAACTATGTGTATATCGCTTTATTTTGTTCTGTTATGTTGAATCGTGCTGAGATCTCAATTTTTTGTAGGGCTTCGTATTTACGCGAAAAATCTCAGTATATACGCGGTTTAGTTCATAGTAACTCTCTGTAGGTGGCGCTGCAGTTTTTCCGTGTATATAAGATATACATGTTTGAATGATATGACCGACTATACGAGCCAAGGACATACTGTTAAGTGTGCGAAGCCCTAAATTTGGCAACAGTGCTTCGCTCTGACTGCGCATGCCTATTCTACTTTTAAGTATCCGCTGGTCGATTATTCACAATGACTACTCTATCTTAAAATAATTAATAGCTGATTTTAAATGAATTCGGGATGTAGTCGAGTTCTTTTTTAAAATGACCAAGTAAAAAATTGAATTAGGTATTATAATTTTATTTTGAAATCAACTAATATCTAATTGCAGTAAAAAAAAGTTAAAATATTGATTATTAATTAGGAATATGTAACCCATCAATAAATAAACAATTTATTTCATTATTTTGTGCGTGAATCACCAATAATATTTAGACGATTATAAATTTAGAATTATTTGTTAAGAACATTGGCGTTGCCATACCCTTGTCTTAAGCAGGAGGTTTCTTTCTTTGCAGTAGGGGACATTTTTGCTTGTTTTATTTTGTAGTTTTGTTCTTATAGTACGCTGAACTCAAAGTGCTTTTTATACGGAGTATTCAAGTTCAAAAAGGTGCTTAAACAAGACAGAATCTTGAATACTGAAAAGGTTCAGATTCAGTAATAAATGATTGTTCATTATGAGAGTCGTCTTTTTCAGAAGAGTTTGACTCCATTTGGGCAACCTCCATTCCTTCGCCGACATAAGCTTAAAAATTGTAAAAAAATTATATAGCATAAATGCAAAATTATGTTAATTACATTAAACCTTGTATAATGTAATAGTATATTGCGTACCAAGGGCCGTAAGTATCAGTTTTATGGTCGAGAATGCAGTCTGCAGACATTCGAGACCATAAATGATACTTAGGAGGTGCGTGCACTATTTTTTCAACCACCTGAAAAATATAAAAATTATGAAAAAAAGCTTTATCAAATGAGTACGTGTCAAATATAACATATATGATTAAACATTTTTTAGTAGGTTTGGTTGTTATAAATTCGTTGCCATAGATCAAAACGTTTTATTTTATTTTCATATTTAACCATTATGCAGGCACTTAATCTACTTACCGCCCCAGGGCGCTAAATAAATATTATCGGTCTGCAACAGCAACTATGACAACAAGTAAACAAATGGTAAGTTTTACTTACATTCCTAATATTTTGCTTTTAATGGCATACTTACTAATGCAGGTGGTTGAAATAGTATATTATAGACCAAGGCAGAGAAGACATTTTTCTCAGCCTCGCAACTTATTTCCCTCGATGCTTCGCATCTCGGGAATTAATTCTGCTCGGCTGATAAGTCTTCTCTACCGTGGTTTATATATTATTTTTTCCACTACTAGCACCCTTTTCCTTTTATAATTAATTGATTTTACATTAATAAAAAATAAAATTACAAATGCAAATATGCACAAAAATAAAGTAGCCTTGCTTGAAAACAAGAGAATAGTTAATTTCAATTGACAATTATGTAAAATATATATTTCATAATAGTGGTTATAAAATGTCCAATTTTGATGATTTGAGTGAAAACTGCACTCCTCCTGAAATTAAGGAGGGTGCAGAAAGTGTTGGTGAACAGTTATTACCAGTAAAATCAAAAGATTTTTACATGAAAGTTTATGGTGAATTTAAAGATTGGTAGCAATTGTTTTCATTATTTCCAGTAGTTAATAATGAAATATTAGTAACCACTAGGAAAGAAATTCATCGTCTTGGCTCTAAAACAAAGTAAATAATGATATCATTTAATGCTAGTAGTGGAAAAAATATAATATTATCATATACAGTGGCCGCCAAAAAGTCTGCACCATATGGAAAACATTTTTGTTCATTTGTCTTTTTTCAAATGGGTTTGAGCATTAGTTTCAGCATGATTAACAACCACAAAATTGTCAAAAATGTTTGTCATGTCACAACTCTGACCGACCAAAATGTCATTTGATATTTTAAAATGGCCTGAAATGCCATTATTTATCAAAATATGGAAAATTGCCATAAGGAAAAGTTGTTTGTTATTACATTAAGATTCTAAATATAAAGTTTGATGAGAAACTTTAAATGTTTTAGTTTTTTCATTTTTTCCAAAAATATTTAACATTTATTTCTTTGTGTGTTTTTCCTTTACAGTTGAGTTAATTAGAAACATTTCATTTCAAAAATACATAAATGTTGCATTTATTTTTTAAATGTAATTAATTTCGTGGAATAAAAGCATTTTTACGAAAAATAACAGGACAATCGTGGACTATTTTCATTAATTCTAAACCCGTATAGTAGATTTTTGCACGATAATGGGCTTAAATATTTAAAAAACTTAAATCAAATTTAGATCACATAATAAAACTGAAAATTCCTATTAAAAGTTACTTCAAAAGCCTTAAAAGTGAATAAATACGAATTTATTGATAATGTTTTTTTTAAGAAATCTATTAAATTTAATAAATAAATGCAACATTTATGTATTTTTGCATTGAAATATTTCAAATTAACTCAACTGTAAACGAAAAAGACACAAAAAAAATAAATGTTAAATATTTTTGGAGAAAAATGAAAAAACTAAAACATTTAAAGTTTCTCACCAAACTTTATATTTAGAATCTTAATGTAATTACAAACAACTTTTCCTTATGGAAATTTTCGACATTTTGATAAATAAGGGCATTTCAGGCCATTTTAAAATTTCAAATGCCATTTTGGCGGTGTCATAGTTGTGACATGGCACAAATATTTTTGGCAATTTTGTGGTTGTTAATCATGCTGAAACTAATACTGAAACCCATTTAAAAAAAGACAAATGAATAAAAAAGTTTTCCATATGGTGCAGACTTTTTGGCGGCCACTGTATATAAGTTTAATCTTGGCCTTGCTTTTGTTAATTAAACTATCAAAAATGTTGGTTTTTGAAGGTCTTATATTAAAAACATTACAATAACATTAAAACTTTTACGTTTCGGTACTAATTTGCACCATTATCAAGAAGAAATTATAAAACTTCGATACAAAATACAGACATCTGACAGTAGTATGAAAATGACACAAGCTTATCTTGATTCAAATAGAAAATATTTGCATCAAAACTGTTAACCGTAAACTCATTAATTATCAAAAAAAAAATGTTATAGATGCTACTAAGATTTTCGATGTCTCGTCTGTCGTTTACAGCCGTTTTTTCGCATTTTTTTATATGTATCATATCTAGAATTAACTGTTTTTTCTTTATCTAGTACTTTTACATAGTTAAAATTGAATTTGCGCCTTGTATCCTGGCAATGTTTTGCCAAAGCGGTGGTTTTAACTTTCAAAAACCAAGATTTTTGACACTATAATTATAATATTATCAATTTCGAATTGTTTCCAAATAACACTTCACTTCTACTAATTTTTCCAAATATTTCTCAATTCAACACAGACTTGTAAAAGCACTTGTTAAAGACAAAATCAACACAAGATGACTAAACATTTTTGTCACTCTTTAAACAAATTAACTGTAACAAACTGCTACACAGATCTCGTCAAAAGTATGGACACCGATTTTTGCCGTTAATATACATTTTAGAAAAAAATGTGGCAAATAAAAGTTGTGGGGAAAAAAGGGGACCATATTTCAAAATTATTTTCAAATATAAAGAATATTCTCTGTAAGAATGGTATTTACAACTTGTTTTTTTTTAAATAGAACACCCTGTATATTTTTGCATATTCTTATTTTCCTTTTAATTGCCTTTATAAACCTGATTTGTTTTTAAAATTTCGTTAGGGCGTTCCCAGTTATTAACTTTTTCGAAAAATTGGACACCTGCAGTAAAATCCGCACAAGCCGAATTTCCTCATATTATACAAACTTTTCTGCTACATATTAGTCAAGGTAATATAAATAGTATCCTCCAGATGTTTTGAAGTTAAATTTAATTATACAGGGTGTTTGTTGCACCGGTTTAAAAGTATCTAATGTTTTAATCTGTTATACTTCGATTTTTTAAGTAGAACACCCTGTATATTTTAATATAGCTGCATAGGGCTTTTTACGCCCTGTAAAATGTTATTGTAATTGTTGCACACTTAATTATTAATTACTATCAAAAAAAAAACTATAAATAAATTATTGTAAGCTCGTACTGCGTAAAAAACTGTATTTAAATGTACAACTCTATTTTAAATCAAATACAAAATTGAGTAGATATTAACAAAATAAATCTTATCTGAAACAGAACAAAAATAAAACTCGATTCAAAATAAAATATAAAATTGGGTAGCTTAATTAACTATTAACAAAACAAATCTGATACAGGTAATTATTAACTTTGTTAAAAGAGGTACATTAACAAAAATTGTAAAAACATTTCTTGTTTATTACTTCCTCATAGGCAAGGCGTAAAAACTCCGTGCATTTAAGATGAAACAGTTATCACAACCGACATTTTTAAGATCATCGTCTTCTGCATCACTGTCCAACTCAAGTACGCAGTTTTCGCATTTTTCTTTAATTTTGCTCACTGTTTGTTCATTTTCGGCAGATCCTTGGACTGTATCGAATTACGTGCCTTTTTCGATGATTTAGTTGTTATAGCAGTAGCACGTTTTACTCTTTCTTGTTTTCTTTTATTTGTTTCTTCTTCTTCTGCTTGTTTTTTCTCTTGTTTCTTTCTTAAATATTCTGTAAAGATTTCAGACGAAATAATCGCTGGAATATTTTCCAAGTTTCTCTTTTTTGCTGTTTTTAATGGTGATGGCCAAAACCGGTGTTTCGCAAAGTAATTATTCGAAACATTTGGCGTAATGGCAATGTTTTGTAAAACATTAATTTTTTAGATTTGTCTATGTTATTAGAATTAGGAACTTCACTTTTATTATCACATATCGCGTTCTCATCAATGTTTAGGGAACTATATAAATGATTACAAACATCTTCATTTGGTTCACTAGCAGTTAAGATATGTCTATAGTCATAGTCTTTAGTCTCGCTTTGTATCATTTCTAAATCTTTTAATTTATTTTCCTTCCCATCTTTATTTTGTTGCGTTGCATTTTCCCCATCTTTTATCTCACTTTCTATCTCTTCCAAATCTACTAATTTTGATTCATTGATGTCATATAGTTCATCGTTGTTATCAAAATCAAAAATTAAGATATCTTGCTCATCACTGAGATCGACTTCATTGTTCAAATATAAATTTTCATCAATGAGCGTCAGTGCTCCGTCATTGTTAATTTCGTAAGTATTAACTGCTTTGTTGTAAGTATTCTGTTTTATGTCTCTAATTTCTTTTAAAATGTCTTCTACATTCCTAAAGTCTTTTTTATTAAGTTTATCTTCCAACAAGGTTAACAGTTTTTTTGTTAATTCTAACTCATGTTACATTACTGGACTTTGCTTTAACGTTACCTGTAGGTTCTCTAACGTATTTTGTATGCATCTTAAATAATCTACCCCACTGGGATCAAAGCTACAAAAACGATGGGGAAAATGAAACGTCTAAAGACAAAGATAGTCAGCCCTGTGGCTGAGTACTAGATTTTGGCAAAACGCAAGTACCCAATACTCGGCCATAGCGAAAATTATAGTTTCTCTAAATATTTTAGCATTTTTTAGTCATAAAATATTAACTTTGACTCTTTAATTAACACTTATAAACCATCAACACTCAAAAACTTAACTTTTAAACAAAGTTATGGACTAATTTGTGTAAGCATGTAAAGTACAGAAAACGTTTGTTTTACCTACCAATTCTCAACCATCACAACACCTTCCCGCAACTTGATTTATGTTAGCCACAATTTTAAGGTTATTTTCTGTACTTTTTTTAATTGAGCGGGAGGAACGTGGCCGACTTCTGGTATAGTAAAAAAAAATACAAAATAATATCGTTAGTTCTTATTATGTTGAACTTTTTGTAAAAGTGGTCGACTACCGGACGTGGCCGAAGAAGGGCACATTCACCCTAGTACTAGTAAAATAAAGTTACTTTATTTTACTAGTACAATAAAGTACCTGTACGTCAACTGTCAATGTCAAAATAAATTCTGTTTGAATACAACTACTAGCTAAGTAGCTAAGCAACAGCACAAGCATACTGTGATATATGCAGTTTTTCAATGGTAACTAAATATTTTATGCCAAATTGTCAAATTTATAAATTGATTTTTTTTTTCGAAAATCGACCAATTTTAGCATTCGAACATAAAGCTTTGTATGCATTTCGTACATAATTAGGCTTTTTGGACTTGCCCTATTTATGGGCCTCGCTTGCTGCGCTCACTCTGTCATAAACTATAGGGGTCGTCCAATAAAGACCTACATTATGTACTTATTACATAAGCTATTATTCGATAGAATTCTGTTTCATTTTTAGCAATGTTGTTATTTAAAAAAGTTGTTATTGCCATGGTTATGACCAATAGAATGGCCCATACCATACCATAGCAACAATATTGCTACGCAACAAAATCGCTAGAAATTCAAACAGAATCCCACTAAAATAGTGTTTAACAATTGCACTGTAATGGACCCTGTCTCTAAAGCCGACGGTTTTAATAAGTGTAACTTATTCCTTTTTAGATTTTTTCTTATTGCAAACAGACGTCGGCGTCGTCGAGTATTAATGTTTTTATTGTGGGGAAATGATGTTCATTGCAAATGTTGTACAATGGCGGTTTGTTCTTAATTGAAGCCAAAGTTAGCTCAATTCTCTTAAAATAACTGATTACGATAGTAATCTTTTACCTTGTTTTATTTTGTAAGTCATGGGTTTTAATAATTTATTTATGTCATTTATTTAGGGAAATTCTGTACGATTTTTTGCCATTTGAATGGCCGCAACAATGGCAATTACAAATTTGTTAAATAAAAACATTGCCAAATTATAATAAATAATTATTACAGTATAAATATAATAAATAATTAATTATTACGCAATGCCTATAATTAAAAATATTTGAATTTCCGAGCGAGTACTCGTATATTGTGCAAACCGGCGCGGTGAGCTGAAGCCGCCAGTGGAATCGGTGTCTGTGGACGCTAGTGAAAACAACATTCAGAATATTTAAAAGGCAACACAGCATGGACTCGTAAAATGCGTGAAATATTCGCATTTTATACAGATGGGTTTCATATAATCGGTGGTATGTCAATGGCTTCCTTATAACAGTCATATATAAATTTTGCTGTATATGAAATAATCTTACCCCTCTCAGGTTGCTTGTACTTATGACGCTTCAAATGAATTATATATTTGACTTGTACGTGCGTATCGCTTTAAATAGACCCGGGCTTCTGAGTGCCCGATGTATGTACCGGGCTTGGTATCTTCCATACTATATGTATATTATATATATATATATATATATATATATATATATATATATATATATATATATATATATATATATATATATATATATATATATATATATATATATATATATATATATATATATATATATATATATATATATATATATATATATATATATATATATATATATATATATACATGTAGAGAGCCATTACCAAGCCAAAAGTTACATACTCTGCATCTTATACCAAGCCCATCACCTACTTACGAAGCCCGAAAATGGGCTTCGTAAAAAACTATGTGTATATCGCTTTATTTTGTTCTGTTATGTTGAATCGTGCTGAGATCTCAATTTTTTGTAGGGCTTCGTATTTACGCGAAAAATCTCAGTATATACGCGGTTTAGTTCATAGTAACTCTCTGTAGGTGGCGCTGCAGTTTTTCCGTGTATATAAGATATACATGTTTGAATGATATGACCGACTATACGAGCCAAGGACATACTGTTAAGTGTGCGAAGCCCTAAATTTGGCAACAGTGCTTCGCTCTGACTGCGCATGCCTATTCTACTTTTAAGTATATGCTGGTCGATTATTCACAATGACTACTCTATCTTAAAATAATTAATAGCTGATTTTAAATGAATTCGGGATGTAGTCGAGTTCTTTTTTTAAATGACCAAGTAAAAAATTGAATTAGGTATTATAATTTTATTTTGAAATCAACTAATATCTAATTGCAGTAAAAAAAAGTTAAAATATTGATTATTAATTAGGAATATGTAACCCATCAATAAATAAACAATTTATTTCATTATTTTGTGCGTGAATCACCAATAATATTTAGACGATTATAAATTTAGAATTATTTGTTAAGAACATTGGCGTTGCCATACCCTTGTCTTAAGCAGGAGGTTTCTTTGCAGTAGGGGACATTTTTGCTTGTTTTATTTTGTAGTTTTGTTCTTATAGTACGCTGAACTCAAAGTGCTTTTTATACGGAGTATTCAAGTTCAAAAAAGTGCTTAAACAAGACAGAATCTTGAATACTGAAAAGGTTCAGATTCAGTAATAAATGATTGTTCATTATGAGAGTCGTCTTTTTCAGAAGATTTTGACTCCATTTGGGCAACCTCCATTCCTTCGCCGACATAAGCTTAAAAATTGTAAAAAAATTATATAGCATAAATGCAAAATTATGTTAATTACATTAAACCTTGTATAATGTAATAGTATATTGCGTACCAAGGGCCGTAAGTATCAGTTTTATGGTCGAGAATGCAGTTTGGGAAACCGAGGCGAAGCGTAGCGTAGCCGAGGTTTCCTAAGCATTCGAGACCATAAATGATACTTACGAGGTGCGTGCACTATTTTTTCAACCACCTGAAAAATATCATAAAAATTATGAAAAAAAGCTTTATCAAATGAGTACGTGTCAAATATAACATATATGATTAAACATTTTTTAGTAGGTTTGGTTGTTATAACTTCGTTGCCATAGATCAAAACGTTTTATTTTATTTTCATATTTAACCATTATGCAGGCACTTAATCTACTTACCGCCCTAGGGCGCTAAATAAATATTATTGGTCTGCAACAGCAACTATGACAACAAGTAAACAAATGGTAAGTTTTACTTACATTCCTAATATTTTGCTTTTAATGGCATACTTACTAATGCAGGTGGTTGAAATAGTATATTATAGACCAAGGCAGAGAAGACATTTTTCTCAGCCTCGCAACTTATTTCCCTCGATGCTTCGCATCTCGGGAATTAATTCTGCTCGGCTGATAAGTCTTCTCTACCGTGGTTTATATATTATTTTTTCCACTACTAGCACCCTTTTCCTTTTATAATTAATTGATTTTACATTAATAAAAAATAAAATTACAAATGCAAATATGCACAAAAATAAAGTAGCCTTGCTTGAAAACAAGAGAATAGTTAATTTCAATTGACATTTATGTAAAATATATATTTCATAATAGTGGTTATAAAATGTCCAATTTTGATGATTTCAGTGAAAACTGCACTCCTCCTGAAATTAAGGAGGGTGCAGAAAGTGTTGGTGAACAGTTATTACCAGTAAAATCAAAAGATTTTTACATGAAAGTTTATGGTGAATTTAAAGATTGGTAGCAATTGTTTTCATTATTTCCAGTAGTTAATAATGAAATATTAGTAACCACTAGGAAAGAAATTCATCGTCTTGGCTCTAAAACAAAGTAAATAATGATATCATTTAATGCTAGTAGTGGAAAAAATATAATATTATCATATACAGTGGCCGCCAAAAAGTCTGCACCATATGGAAAACATTTTTGTTCATTTGTCTTTTTTCAAATGGGTTTGAGCATTAGTTTCAGCATGATTAACAACCACAAAATTGTCAAAAATGTTTGTCATGTCACAACTCTGACCGACCAAAATGTCATTTGATATTTTAAAATGGCCTGAAATGCCATTATTTATCAAAATATGGAAAATTGCCATAAGGAAAAGTTGTTTGTTATTACATTAAGATTCTAAATATAAAGTTTGATGAGAAACTTTAAATGTTTTAGTTTTTTCATTTTTTCCAAAAATATTTAACATTTATTTCTTTGTGTGTTTTTCCTTTACAGTTGAGTTAATTAGAAACATTTCATTTCAAAAATACATAAATGTTACATTTATTTTTTAAATGTAATTAATTTCGTGGAATAAAAGCATTTTTACGAAAAATAACAGGACAATCGTGGACTATTTTCATTAATTCTAAACCCGTATAGTAGATTTTTGCACGATAATGGGCTTAAATATTTAAAAAACTTAAATCAAATTTAGATCACATAATAAAACTGAAAATTCCTATTAAAATTTACTTCAAAAGCCTTAAAAGTGAATAAATACGAATTTATTGATAATGTTTTTTTTAAGAAATCTATTAAATTTAATAAATAAATGCAACATTTATGTATTTTTGCATTGAAATATTTCAAATTAACTCAACTGTAAACGAAAAAGACACAAAAAAAATAAATGTTAAATATTTTTGGAGAAAAATGAAAAAACTAAAACATTTAAAGTTTCTCACCAAACTTTATATTTAGAATCTTAATGTAATTACAAACAACTTTTCCTTATGGAAATTTTCGACATTTTGATAAATAAGGGCATTTCAGGCCATTTTAAAATTTCAAATGCCATTTTGGCGGTGTCATAGTTGTGACATGACACAAATATTTTTGGCAATTTTGTGGTTGTTAATCATGCTGAAACTAATACTGAAACCCATTTAAAAAAAGACAAATGAATAAAAAAGTTTTCCATATGGTGCAGACTTTTTGGCGGCCACTGTATATAAGTTTAATCTTGGCCTTGCTTTTGTTAATTAAACTATCAAAAATGTTGGTTTTT